>JAESVK010001325.1:2555380-2595380 GCA_017140935.1 Hamamelis virginiana | reverse complement strand
AAGAAGACATGCCAGAGATCAGTGAGCTCTGATCTACAATGTTTTCATCAACAGCAAACTGATGCAAATCTGATGCAGTCCAGTCAGCAACAGCAAACTTCCACCACGAGTACTTGACGTCGCCGGAGTCCGGCGAGAATAGTTTTTTCCGGCGATTCCTTCAAAGGCGAGGAATAAACTAGTCGTCGGCGAGATTCCTGGAGTTTCTCTCATTGCCGGTCGGAGAGAAGCTGAAGGAGAAGCTCAATGGTATGAACCCTAGCTGCTGTGAGATTAGGCATTTGGAGATCAATCTATTCTGGGGTGAAGAATCTGGGGATAGAATCGGATTTTTGCAAATTGGAGGTTTTGTGAGCACAAGGATCTAGCATCAATGATGACATGTTGGCAAATATTGGAAAGAGATATCGTTGTCTTTTATATTTGGATATGGAGGGTTGCTTGAATGTGACAGTGAGATGGGTGAAGGGAGTTGTGCGAAGCTGCAGAGGACTGAGGGAGATAAATTTGAAATGGTGTGATATGTGAGTGTTGATATTGTTGCTTGGATGGTGTTTTCAAACAATCAACTGTTCCTTTTTCTTTTTTCCTTTTTTTTGGGATTAATTTATGGTTTGATTGATTGAAAAATGTAGGAAAAAGAAATAGATTTTCATTAGAAAAATTAATTTCTTATTTGGTTGATGAGAAAATATAAGAAAAAGAAAGAATTTTTTTTAATTAATTTTTTGTTTGGTTGATTGGAAAATATAAGAAAAAGAATTTTTTTTTTTTTTATTATTTTTGGCGTAGAGACTTACATTTTCCGGCGTAGTGACTTGCGTTGGCGTAGTGACTTGCGATTCCGGCGTAGGGAACTGGTGCAGGTCACTACGGAGTGAGATGTAGTGAACCCAAGGGTTGGAGGTGTAGGTGGCGTTGAAGGTTGTTAAAAAGGAATGGTATTTTTGTCCAATTCATGCCAAAAGGACTTTTGGCATGAAAATCTTCTAAATGAGGACTTTTAGTCAAATTCCCCTATTTTTTAATAAGATGTATTTCCTTTAATTACTTTTTTAATTTGCTAGAAACAGGTTTATTGTGCCCCCTTAATTCCATAGGATACTATTTCTATTACTATTTTAAAAATCCGTCCATATTGAGATACTAGCTCCATAAAGACTAACTGACAAACAGCCCCAATTGTTTTTTCTTTCTTTCATTTTTTTATTCTTTCTTTAAGCCAACCTTTTTTTTTTTTGGAAAATGATCAATAGGCCCCTGATTATGGTCTTTTTTATCATTAAGTCCAAAGTATGTGGTTTTATACCGATAGGCCCCACCAGGTCAAATTAGAAGTCAACTATTGATCATAGATTGTCTAAAATACCCTTTCCTTATTTTAAGCTTGATTTTAGTTAAGATATTAGTTCATGATTTATTGTGAATAGATAATTTAATATTTGAATAACATCTCCTACGGATTAGGTAAGTGTGATATAGGTTTATTTTTGAATTTGAATTGTAATCAGAGTTTTGTAGACCTTTCATTGTCTTTCCTAAATAACAGCCCCAAAAACTATTCTATCTAGCCCCGCCTCACGTGTTCATGGTCATTGCCCCAACATAGCCTCACCTCACGTGTTCATGGTCATTACCCACATAAATATCCGAAACCTCCATAGCCTCATCTCCATAGCCTCACGCGTTCCCTTCCAGTTAAAGCACATCCATTATTGTTGCTTCAAGGAATTTTAAAGTGGGTGGTTTGTTCTTCAAAAAATGTTAGTTTTATTTTAGTTTTTACATGATTTATATGCATATTTATATATTGCTTCATTTGTGTATGAAAGAATGCTTTTTTACAGAGATACTAGTATCTCTGTAAATTCCTTTTTCATATCATATTTGGTTCAATTTAATTCTAGAAACATGGATAAAATCATGGGAATCATATCATAGAAAGTTTCTTTAGGAAGGCTGGGTTTCTGCAATGTTGCACATGCATTATTTTTCCTTTCCTCATGCTGTGTCGGACTAACAATGTGTCGCGCCCACACAGAGTCACGACTCTGTGCACTGATCCAAGATTAATAAGCATGCCCACACAGAGTCACGACTCTGTGCAATGGTCCAATATTAATAAGGACGCCCACAATGAGTCATGACTCTGTGTAATTTTCAAACTTAAAAATCACACCCACAATGTGTCAATTTCTACTCAATAGTCTTTTATATCAAGAGCTCCTCGTCTTTTTCACCCGGTGGGCATTGCATGATAGTTATTATATCTCAGGACACGCATGTATATATATGTATGTGGACTGAATCGTATCATTGGGGGTTTGGGGCCCATGGCCCTACTTGATATTACAGGCGGTGTGACTACGGTCTCCGTCCTTAGGATTTGGATAGTAGCCCGGTTGAGCTAAAGGCTTGTTAGCCTAGAATCAACAGCCCTATAATATGATTCAGTCCATGATTGGATATGCTAGGGACCCGTTGAGGAGACGCATATGCCAATCAGGCCGAGGTCCATACTGATGGGATATGTCGAGCCTTTGTGTGGCAGTATTACCATGCTATGGATTGAGGACGTTATTGGCTATTGTTCACATGTGACGGGGGTTTCCGCATACGTGACATATGCCTGGTTACTGGTTCTTGCTACTGGAGATGTGCTGAAGTATCTGGTTTCACTGAAAGTCCACACTTCTTTTATAGTTGATTTCTAATTGTTTTATTAATCCATTGGAAATCTATAAATAATTGTTTTACATTAAGTATTCCATGTATCAATGTATTGTTACTGATTCGTAGAGGTTATATTATCCCTTACTGAGCACGTGAAAGCTCACCCCTGCTTATTGCAGTATATTGCAGGTTTACCTTGGGTTTGCACTCCTGGTTCAGCGGAATCCTTCGCTAAGGATTGTTGACCAGAATTAAAGTTGTTGCTGCATTGTTGATTTCTTTCTCTTATTCTCGTATACTATATAAGGTATTATTTAGTTTACGTAATGAATGTTGTTTTGCCTATTTGTCAGGGTTGTTGGCAATATTGTTTATGTTTATTTATATATTAATTCATTTATTGGATATTTTATGTATAACGAATGGGACATGATGAATGGACATGATATATCATTTTGTTTATATATAATTTTTGCATCCTGTAAAGAAATACGAATGAGCAGGACAGGTTGTACCTTCAGTTTGACACGTGTCGACCTATCCGGAAGGGTCTGCACGGATGTTAAGCTGGAGAGTACAAGAGTTCTAGTAGCGTCTGTTTGGGGCGTTACAGATTCAGAGGTAGCTATTGAAGTTCTGAAAGGATATTATGGATTTCATCTGCCTGGAGTTATCATCAATGAATGAAAAGAAATGTTAAGCAGGCAACGGAGTTTCTGTCTCTAGCCTACTCTAAGGGAAGGAAATCGATGCACTGATTTTCTTGTCAACATGGCTAGTCCACAAATGAACCAAGCCTCTTTGTTGATAGCCCACCCCCAGGGTTGCATACCCTTCGCTGGCTTATAAGTCTAGTGTTGTTTTCAACCATCTGTAGTGTTGTTTTTGTTTCCTTAGAACGTCTGAAATAAATAAAAATCAAATAAAAATAAAAATAAAAAACAGCTGGATCTAGATGATCTTGAAATTTTGACAGATGACCCTTGTTTTTATACGATATTGGTGATTATGGTAATGTCTCTACATCAATATACTATTTTTTATTCTTAATATGCCATATAAGATAGTGAATCAGTTTGTTTTGTTTTGTTTTATTTATTTGGTTATTATTGCAGGTTTTGCCACCTCCATGTGATGGGGGCTTTCCAATAGGCCATGCTCTTACTACTGCTATACAGGTTTGCAGTTACACCCCTGTTTCTGCTGTTTTGCTTCATTGCTTCAAAGTTTAAAGCATTAGTAAGGTAGTTCTATTTTGTTTTTGATTTGTTTTGATATTGAGAATATATTCCTAGGAATGAGGGAAATTGTAAAATCACATGTATTTTTCAATCTCCATGCTCACCAAAATGACCAGATGTACGTTTGTAATTTTGACCTAGTGGCAAGCATTATTATTACCATGTATTTTCCTTGCAAAGTATGTATGATCTTCTTAATAAACTTCAATTCCTTACTTTTATTTGCTCTTTTCTTGCTAAGCATGTATGTTTTAATAAAATTCATTGCAATCTGATACCAATGGCATGAGAAATCTATGAACCAACCTATCACCATATTGTCTCTTCTTAAAAAGGGACACGGAATTAGTATTTATGCTTTTTTAACTATTAAAATCAATGTATTATTGTAATTGGATTTTGATGCATTTCTTATATAGCAGCAAGTGTATGATCCACTCCCTCCTTGTGTTGGTTCAAAGCTGAAGGTTGAAAAGTCTGTGATCTTGTGGAATGTTTTATTATTCTTTGTCTTCTTCATGCTTGGAAGTATGCTTTATAGATTACACAAGTGCTTTATAGATTACACAAGTTCTGATATGCACATCACCTTGCTTTATAAGAATATTTTGATAGATTATTGTAAATTGAGCAAATTTGAACATTAGATCTCATGTGACCAGCCCCGCCCCGCCATTTTAAACGGGACGGGATGGGGCGGTAACGGGATGGGGTTTTTTAATTGGGACGGGAATGGAATGGGAAATCCTGACCCGTCACGGGTTTGAAATGGGAATGAGACGAGATTTTCTTAAATGGGACGGGGAAGGGATGACCCATCCCAGACCTGCCCCGTTGACATCCCTAAGAAGGATTAGCCACCAGCCAAGGGCGGGTTGGTTGGAGATTTTACCCTCCAACCAATAATAATATAAATATATGAATTTTACCCTCCTTTATATTAAAAATTAATAATAATATATATTTTTACTCATTACATTGCTTTTGAAAAGTTGTCACTTTTTATCTTTTTACTCACTCTCTTAATAATGTAAAGAGTAAAGAAATGGTTTCAAAAAATATATCCATTTCCTTCACCTATGAAATGCCCGTAATTTATAAAGAAGGTAAGTCTCTTTTAGTTTGACGAATGAATTCAACAATAATATCTACTACATGTAGCACACTGGTATATATGTACCACTCAAAGAATAAACATTTGCCATGGACTTTATAGGTGTAGTGCCCCCTCCAAGTAAAAGGAGGTAGGGTTCAAATCTTAATCCCATTTTCTTAAATAAAAAAAATAAAAAGTGAAGGGACTCGTCCTATTGATAAAAAACTATTATATGTTATTTAAAAAAAAATTATTGCATCACATCACATATCTTCTTATGATAAATCATTAATTATGAAAACTTCCCAAGATTTGCATTTTTTTTTTGTTCTAGCAATAGAAATTTATCCATATATCGGTCTCTACTAATAACAAATGGTTATTAATGCATTTCATGTACTTTACTATGAAAAGTTTATCCTAAAAATAAGAATACATACCATTAGACTAACGAATCATACTCATTGAAAGAATAGACTAAACGGGCACATACATACTCATTGCAGAAAAAAAAAAAAAATCCTCATACTAAGACATGACAAATTAATCATAAAGCTGAAAGACGAAACCCTAGTCCATAATGCAGCCCTATTCAAATTCATGCTAATTTTTATAACATTTACCATTAATTTAAGTTTATCAACACGCCACTAGAGAGATTGGAATACCCAATTTATGAAACCATTAATCAGAGTGCAAGGATGATAATTAAGAGGTAGAATTCAGTACATTAAGTCAACCAACTAACAAGGACAGGGAATTCAAGTGATTGCAGAGTGGTAGCTAGCTAGTCCACTTTATTTAATTTACTAGACCATGGTGAATAGGACAGTTCTGGTTTTATGCCTTGCGAAGATACTCATCCAACTCAATGAAGTTCTTCTCTGCAAATTCCTTAATAATGTTTGGATCAGGAATCTCTTGGCTTGCCTTCTCAAATTCACAAGTCCATTTCACCTTGCTCCCATCTCCCTTTGCTGTTACAATCAGTGTGGCCTTGAAATTCTTGTAGAATTTCAGCAGATCCCCTTCAATCACGCTATATGAAACTGTCCTTTTTTCTTCATCCACCATCTCAACCTTTTCCTTCGATATCTTAACAAGCGGAGACTCTAAAATTTCATAAAAATTAAATTAAAAAAAAAAGAACACCCAAATTAAATTAAACAGCCAGCTCAAATAAGTGAATGAAATAGCTTTTTTTAAATTTTAATTATCTCTTTCATATTAAATGATATAAAAATTAACATAAGAATTAATTTGAGGTGATATATCATTTGTTTGGATAGTTAATCTTTTTATATCAGATGATATCACAGTTGATATGACATATCACAGCATATGTCACATCACTCATTGTTAATGAGTGGATGGAGCATTTTAATTACCTTCACCATATGTTACGAGACGAATGGAGCCGGCAGATTTTCCATCACCTTCAAGAACTTCAATGCTCTTGTACTGATTAGGGAAGACCTTGGGGAAGATGATGGTGGAGTCCCTAAGACTTTCCCAGAACTTATCTGCATGGCACTTCACTTCCACTTCTACATCTAGCTTTCCCTGTGAACCCATTCTCTTAATCTGATAGTTCACAACGAAATTAAAACAGAGCAAATCAAGGAAACTAAAGAGAAGAGTGTGAATGAGGCCTTGTGAGTGAGAAAAAGCCGAGCCCAAACCTCTATATATATAATAATAGAAGTTGGTGAGACCAATAAATTCACTTCAGGCCTATTTCAACTGCCATGCATACTGCATTAGCCACCCGGCCCTCTTGGCTCTTGCTTGAGAAACTGTCTGGTGCAAAATGAGACCGTGGCTAAATGTTATTGGATCGTGTTTTTCGGTGCTTTATTGTGATTGGGTTAAGAAATAGCTAAATTTTGTTGCATTTAAGACAGCTGCAAACGAAGGTGAAGGTGGTAGTACTGCAACCGACCAGGACACACATTTTCAAGCCTCAGGCTTTTATGTGGCCGGTGGTACGTCCTTGGCATGGATAGAAAGGAAAAGAAAATGTTTGGTTGTTTAAATCATCCCATTGTAATTAAAATTGTATCATATCTTCTCGAATCATTGAATTCCATTACTGTCTTAATAAGATCTCAATTTTTTTAAAGTCATAGAATACTTGTATTTTAATTTTAATTCTTGTTTGTAATAATATTTATCATTCTCTTAAATTTTTCCATTCATAAAAATAGATTTAGGACATGTTGGGGAACTTTGAAAACTGGTTCTGGTCAGTTTTGATCTCTTTTTACTATATGGTTTTTATGTAAATCAGTTTCTTGCTTATTTTAAAAAAACTGTGTTTATGCTTTATATTCTGGACAGAATTGAACTGATTTGAAGAAAAACTGCACATACCAAATTGTACTGAATAAAAATCAAACAAATGTATCCTCAACTGACCAGATTTTTAAATTTGCCAAACAACCCCTTATTCACAAATGGTGATGTAAATTTTGTAAGTTTATATTAATGGGAAGGCTGAATGCCCAAAGGCAGGAGGCAGGAGGCAGAGGTGTTGGCAGGGCAAGTGGAACATTACCTCTCTGTCCCTCTCAAGTTAATTGATTCCACCAGCTTTCTCAGCCATTAATGATACACACAGCAAGGCACATCCAAAAATAAATGTGCTTCCATGATTTTGCCAAAAAAGCATGCCTATTCCGATTCTCTAATTTGATCTTATTTCTATTTTGCACCAAAAAATGATGGAAGCTCCTTTTCTCTACTCCTTAAAATCCCACCTCCAATTTAAGGGCAATGATGTATGGTGCCCCCTATTAAGGACCTTGTAACCCTAGGGTTTCTTTGATTTGCCCTGTTGTGAGATGAAAACCAAAGCATGTCTTGGGAGTTAATTGCTTTCATCCCAATTAATAGATGAGATTAAAATTATGATATAATTTTATGGGGATAGTTTATCTTTAATTTTGAATATGTGTATTTAATTTTGCAATGATTTTGAAAATGTCTACACAAATTTTAACATTTTCCTCTCTCTCTCTCTCTCTCTCATAATGTGTATTTAATTTTGAAAATGTCTACACAAATTTTAAAACTCTCTCTCTCTCTCTGAATAGGGTTTCAGAGAGAGAGAGAGAGAGAGAGAGAGAGAGAGAGAGAAGGAAGAAGGAGAGAGGGAACACTGAGCGGGATGGGTTTTTTGGGGGGAAACATTGCAACGGATTTGCCGTTGCAATTACTTGTATATTTGTGTTAAAAAAATATTTTTAATTCCGACTTAACAAAAATATTCATTTTTAATTTTGTGAGGATTAATCCCGTTGCAATAGGAACAAAAAGTATATATATATATATATATACTTTGTGCAAAATTGCAATGGTGGAAGATAAACTCAGAAATTGGCCAATATTAGTTTAGTTGCAATGGCTTTTTCCGTTGCAAAAATTGAATTCTTACAACAGCTTCCCATTCCGTTCCAAAATCTTTTTGCAATTGCTCATTTTCTTGTAGTGTTTGCTTTTGTGCGTATGGATAATTTGCTTAAACAAAAGCACCCTATGAAAGTTTCAAATTACTATCTTTTATTATGAACTTTAAGTACCAATATATAACATTTTTATTCAATTTTTCTGCATACAACGCAAGGAAGGTAGGGTACAAGTCAAGGTACATTAAATTTCTAACTTAAATGGTCAGTATGGGTGGGGAGATGGTGTGGGATGGGGGGAAAGATGCACTTTAATTGTCTCAGAGATCTGTTTTCTTTTTTTTTTAATGAAAGCAAATGCTGACAATTATGCCAAGAAAATGCTGCCAGGTAAGGTTAGGTTTATAGAATTCAATAGCTTTATGAACAAGTGCATTAGTTTCTCAACACTCGCTTAAGTCATCTTAGAATCTCAATCACTAACCTAATTTCTGCACTGTTATGAGTGACTATAGCAAAGATTAATTAATTACTTTTTTTTTTCCCCTTAAGAAGGCTATTAATTATAAGCTGAATTGTCCCATTGGCTCTGTTGTTGGCAGGGTTGGGTCTCAAATAAAGGAAAATACTATTCTTGCCGTCAGTTATATACTTTTTAACATAGAAACCACTCTATATAATTATAATGTACAACTCACATGATATACTTCAGAGCTGAGATACACATTCCGGGCTCAACTGTATATTAACATGAGCCTGCATCTGATTTAATTTGGGCTTTTTAACACATTTTGGGCTTGATTTCAGTACACCTAAAAAGAGTATGGCTAACTAGATGTGGGCTAAAACGATAGCACAATATAATTGGGCCAGCATAATTTAATGAAGAAAATATTCGACCTCATGGGAGTGGGGTGGGGTGGCAATCGATTTAACAATGCCAGAAAGAGTATTCAACTTAATGTGCATTATGCCAATTCTCCACAATCTTTAAGAATTAAAAAACTAAGGAGTAATGTATATACATTAATTTCTTTATCAAGAAATAATCGCAACAAAAATTAAAACATAAAAATAAATAAAAGCCATTTTTTTTTGGTAAAAATAAACAATAAAAGCGAATGCAAGTGTCACATTTCAAGCCCATTTATCAATATATTCTGTACCAACTTTAAAAGGTATTACAAAAAGAGTTAAAAATAATTGCAAATAGAGTTTGGAAAGTTGGTCCCACATCAATAGTAATGAAATTGCGTTACACCATCATCCTACCCTCCTACCTAGCTTATTATTTCACTAAATAATAAAAACAATAATATATATATATATAGAGAGAGAGAGAGAGAGAGAGAGAGAGAGAGAGATTGTCTTTCATTATACAAAGGGGGTAGGGGGTTGGAATAGTCGGGAGGATACAATAATAGCTGAAAAAAATGAATGAAAACGGCCCTCCAACGGCTATCTTTTTCCTCTACACATAAGAAAAGGAAGAAAAAAAAATGGAGGGAGAGGTTGCAGCTTGTCTTTCCTTATCAAACACAGTACCCCACCCCCACCACTTATCATCCAAAGGTAAGCAAGCACTTCATCCTCCTTTTTTCCTTTTTCTTTTCCTTCACGTACCTCTCTCTCTCTCTCTCTCTCTCTCTCTCAATATTCTGGTTGTTGGGAGATGGTGTTGTTGAGTATTCTCCAATTTTCAACTTCACTTGCTCTATACGTACTCCAATAGAGGATTCTCATACTACCCATTTCCATTTTTCTGCTTTTTTACTTTACAAACATTCCCATTTTCTTCACTTACTTTGTCTTGGCAGAATTGGAATTCAGTGCTAATTAGGCCAAGTTTTTATGTTATGGTCTTCTGCGAGTACTTTATGACGTGAATGTTTTTGTTTCTTTCTTCTGGGAATCTCATGGAATTAATTTACTCCATCCAATTGTCTATTTCATGTGTTGTAATCTGTCATTTCAACCCTCAAACAGAGAATTAGATCTACTCAAAGAAGAGCCATTATGCCTTTCGGGCTGGTATCTGCGTGGAACAAGCGACGGAGAAGCAAGTCCCAGGATCATATAGACCCTTGTATGTTCATCTTCTTCTTCATCTGATGGCATAATGTTTTGTTTTTTGAACACATTTGACAACAAAGGTTTCTTGGCATTTCCTGAGAAAAAGTTTTCACTGTTTGAAATATTGATGCTTGCTGTTCAGGGATATATAAACCTGTGGAGTATTGGCAACTTGAAGATAAAATCCCATCCTCAAAAAGACACCATGGATCATCTGTTTTCACTCTTAAGGAAATGGAAGAAGCAACGAGTTGTTTTAGTGAAGAGAAGTTGGTTGGGAAGGGTGGATTTGGCCGAGTTTACAAGGGCACTCTGCGGTCAGGGGAGGTATGTTTTGACAAAACAGTTTTTTCATGCTTTCTCAAAACACTTCTAAAACATTTCTTTCATGCTTTCTCAAAACAATTCTAATATTGTACAACAGCTGTTTTATAAAACAAAAAACATGTTCCCTCAATCCAAAATTTTCACTATTCACACCACCTGAGTTTATGGGTGAAAAAAACCTGCAAGAAATTACCTTATATTTGAAGAGTTATTTATTCAATCCAAGTAGCCAAGTGGTTTTATGATAGAGAAGGATATAACCAAAGAACAGACTAAGAACTCCCAACATCCCTTTTTCAGAGCATATATATACTTACTTGCCTCTGTTTTGGAATCTGAAGGTTGTAGCAATCAAGAAAATGGAACTGCCATCATTTAAAGAAGCCGAGGGTGAACGCGAGTTTCGTGTAGAAGTTGATATCTTGAGCAGACTCGATCACCCAAATCTGGTATCCTTGATAGGCTATTGTGCTGATGGGAAGCACCGGTTTCTAGTTTATGAATATATGCACAATGGGAACCTGCAAGATCACTTAAATGGTTGGTTTTTTATCTAAAAGCCTGTTCTCATGTCAAAATTCCTCATTGAACTAATTATCTGTAACTGGAATTCTAGGAATTGGGGAAGCAAAGATGGATTGGCCTTTGAGGCTCAAAGTGGCACTTGGTGCAGCAAGGGGACTTGCTTTTCTCCATTCAAGTTCTGCAGTTGGGATACCAATTGTTCACAGAGATTTCAAATCCACCAACATTCTTTTAAATGCCAACTTCGAAGCAAAGGTAAACTTGAAGCCTTTTCATGATGTATTATGCATTATAGCTAAGATTTATTTCTTTGGGATATAAATAGCTAAGATTTCAGTGTAATTTTTCCATAGATATCTGATTTTGGGCTTGCCAAGTTGATGCCAGAGGGCCAGGAGGAGACCTATGTAACAGCTAGAGTGCTCGGAACTTTTGGCTATTTTGATCCCGAGTATACATCGGTATGCTCTTTGTGTTACAAGGATTCCTTTCACATTACATTGATTTATGTTCCAATGTATTTTTCTCATTCGCTTTCGCGGAGAAAATATTGGTTTCCACTAATTCTTTTAAGTTCTCTTCCACAAATTTTTAAGGATCTAAAACAAAGAAAAAAAAAAAAAGAACATTAGCAACAACTCCACTTGTCATTATAAAATAAATTTAAAGATCACAAGATATTACAAAAGAAGCAACATAAATGTTCCAACACAAATGCATCACGTGCATATGAAGCTTGTAGCCATGCAAAATCACAAATGCATGTAAGCATCTACGATAGAATGAGGTAGGTAAGAATGTAGGATGAGAGGTTAGCGCAGTAGGTATGAAGGTACAGAGGTATGAATGCTTGACCTAACTACGAAAAGTATTTTTTGTATTTATTTCCATGTATACCATGTACATTATGTTTAGCCTGAATAATCTCCAACTTCTCCAAAAACTGTAATGCCTGCTAACCATTATTGTGCTGTCATCCCAATGTACCCAAACAATTTGGATTGGGGTTTAGCTTCCAAATTTACTTGACCTGAATCATAGATGATTACATTTTTCAGAACTTAATAAATAATACTTAATACTTTTAAAACACTATTTGAAAGATTGGCTTTACATTTTTAGTACCTTTTGCATAAATGATACTTGATGCTTAATACCTTCTGCATGAATAGGTTTTTCCAGGTTGAGTAGTTAGGTCCCACCCAAATAAATAAATGAATAAACATTCTGTTAATGGCTAAATGCTTAAGTGTAAACTGTTATTGTAATTTCTCTTCTTTTGTAAATAATGAGAACCTACTTTCCTAATACTTCTATCTCACCCCCAACTTCACTCCAAAATGGGACGTTTATCATTTTGACAAATTCAAAACAGTAAATTTCTAAAAGAAATTAATTTTTCTTGCTAATCAATGTGAATTTGGAAGTTCTGACTAAATTCTAAGGCAACAAATTCTTATAAACTTATAATGCTGACTTCTTTACTGGATCCTCTGTATATAAAATTTTAAATATCTTTTTAACTGTAATCTGTAATATCATCTATCAGTGAAATACAAACAATTAAGTATTCTTTTCTCTAAGCACACTTTTAAGTAATATTAATTATAGAAGATTCTTTGCTCTTCAATATTTAAAGACAATGCATAATTGACTACAAACATCCGCTATTTAATATCCACTAGGGTTCTGCCCATTTACTTACTCCACGCTACTTTCTTGACCATAAACTTTTGGATGATGACCTATATGGGAAAGTGATTTCGCTCTTTTATTGTATAAAATGATTACGATGTTCTTTAAGTTTTTAGCATTTAATTTGATTAGCAAGAGGGTCTGAGCATTGGATATTTCTCCTTTGATGACAGACAGGGAAACTCACTTTACAAAGTGATGTTTATGCATTTGGAGTGGTTCTTCTGGAGCTTTTGACTGGACGTAGAGCCATAGACTTAAACCAGGGACCGGCTGATCAAAACCTTGTACTACAGGTAGGGATGATTTCTTCTCTTTCAAATGGACTCTAGTTCTCTAATTTCAAGCTTATCTGAAAATTAGCTACAAAAATTACTTGAAATGGTAGTAAATATGTGCTTCATGATTCAGGTTAGGCATATATTGAATGATCGGAAGAAGTTGCGTAAGGTGATAGATCCAGAATTGGCTCGGAGTTCATACACCCTGGAGTCTATAGCCATGTTCGCTAACCTGGCATCACGCTGTACTCGTAATGAAAGTAGTGAGAGACCCTCAATGGCAGAATGTGTAAAAGAACTACAACTGATTTTCTACACAAATTCGAAAGGCTTGGGCATGGCCATGCATACATTCAGAATGGTCTAAAAACCCCAGATGTCATTATCAGCAGAGTGATACTGTATTTATATAATAAATAAATAAACTAAAAAAAAATATTCTTCCAGTCCTTGATCTCTTGAATTATGGGAGCTTGTGGAATACCTATGAGTTTAATAGGCAAGAATGAAACTGTTTGATAGGGGACCCACAAAAAGAGAAAGCACTTTAGTCATTTATCAGATATAATAAAGAATTCCCTGAAAGGTCAAAATGAAGGAGGTTTTCTTAAAGTACTAAGAGAACCAAGAAAGGAGACAGCTAATGAGGTTTCAAGATCAGGAAAAAAAAAAAAAAAACACTTCCTTGTATGTCTGGTTTTCCTTCCTAACAACAATATTTGGTTTTGGAATATTTTACTTGGTGCCACTGTTTCATTATGTTATATATTGTTTTATGTATTCTGTATCTGAAATAAAGCTGTGATTTTGTTGATGTTCCTGAATTGAGCATGCACAAGCTTATGGTGGAAAAGGAAACACTGACATTAAAATCATCTATGTAAATATTAAAATTCTTTAAGAAAGAAACACATCAATGGTACATATTCTAGCTCCAATGCAATATTCTATACATTCATCCAACAGAAAGATACAAGCAGGAAAACAAAGTACCATTCTTTGGCATTATTATACAATATAGTTCAATCATCCATAAAAAATAAAGGAAAACAACAGGTAGAGAGAGTTTACTAATCACTTCAATAATTTATACTTGTCAAAGCTGCATTTATTGATTTATGAGGTTCAAGAAAAGAGAATCAATTCCAGGTGGAAACATAAACCAAATAGCAATAGCATATATAAAAAAGAAGAGGAGAAGGCAGTGGGGAGAGACAGGTCCGGTGACTATTAGTTCTTTATATAAAGGTACTCCTTATTCTGTTTGTGATGTTGGCAAAAAAGTGTCATGTTGGCCAAAAAAAAAGAAACAGAAATGGAACAGTTTAAACATGAATTCAATCTTGGAAACAGACAAAAAGGTAGGCCAAAGAACAATTTGGAAGCCGTTTGTCAGTAACAATAGTAACAATAGTATGATTAAGCATCATTTGTGAGAAATGGAGATGTCTGATGCAATTAACCTGCAACAACAGGTCACTACCAAACTCATAATGATACACAAGCAAGGAGACACCAGACCATCCAATTGACCTCCTAGCCAAAAATCTACCCAATTTGATGATTGCTGCCACCTGATTAGACCAAATTCAGGATCAGGAGAATGTGAGACAGCAATCAGTAACAATTTGACAGCCAAGATGGAATTGGACAGATTTTGAATTTATAGTAATTTGCATGAGCATATTAGAGAAGATTAGGGAATGCCAGAAATCAACAGGGAACGAAGTGACAGGAGAGCATTCTAGAACTCAGTTAATGTACAACGGTAATTCACACGCCTGCTTCAGAGAGAGAAAAGGAGAAAAGGAAAGGAAGAACGAAAGAAAGAAAGAGTTACATGGGAAAATTTTATGTTTCTTTGGCATAGGAAGAAGATGTAGCGGTAAATGCCTGTACCTCAGCAAATATGTTATGATTTCTGAATATCTGCTCACGAAGAAACTTCCTCGTCAGAGCCCGACATATCCATTTCATAAGGACTTTTTAAGATCGGAAGTTTCTTGCACATTAAATGCTTACGTCTCTGCAATGTCAACAGGATCAAGATGCTATCTGTCTTAACAATGTCATAACCTGCTTTGGTATACATGTTGAATGGAGCTGCATCAATCATTCTACAGTGCAAGTACACCTCTTCTGAGGAACTCATCTGAGAAATTAATTCCTCACTTGCTTTCAGAAGATGCCAACCAATGCCCCTCCTGAAAAGTTTCAAGAACACGAACTTAAAATTCAGGTCTTATTCAATAAGTTGTACAAAAATGTTATGGGTTCTGAAACTAGTACTGTAGCTCCAAGCAGCCATTCATACGAATTAAAAGTTGTCAAACAATTAGAAGAAAATAGCAGGTGAATAATGATAGAGAAGAAACCATGACAAAGTTACTGGGTGTATTGCATTTCAATTATTCTTTTATTGTCATCAGCAGTGAGCCAAAGCCAGCTGTTAACCCATCCAATGTGTGGACAGTAATGGTGTTGCCAGAAGTTTAAAAAATTTTACACAAAACTTTCTTCACTTTCAGGGGTAAAAGTAAATTAAACTTTTCAGAAAGTTGGTCTACTCAGATTAAAAATATCAAAATCAATTAGATGCACCAGTTACTTTATCTTACTTTTTGGTGTTGTTCAAGTTTTTCACCTTTTGATATTCTAACTTGAAGGAGAAACTCTGATAGTGCAGCAATGAAGCAAAATTTAAATAATAAAAAAAGATCATGTATTCAACCATGATTATCATACTGATACCACTCACTAGAACAAGTTTCATCTGACTAATGATTTGACAAAAAACCACACATTTAAAATGGAAATTCTTATTAGTTATCTACCAAAGACGGAAAGGAAAAATAGGCCTATGTAACTCATACATTCCTATTTGTTGGCCTCTGCACTATGTTGGACACCTTGCAGCTAGACCTATGATGAACGATGACTCCAATGTATGTGACTGAAGTTATATTAAATTTGTTAATAATGTCATACAGAATAATACTGCTTCAATCGTGTCTTTCCTAAACTGAACTGTAGCTGATAAGATTAGAAAATGAACAATTTCAAGTGGGCTGAGAGCTGGTTAAATGAAAAACTCATCTGTTAAGAATTTATACAACCTAGCCAAGAATTCTATGAGCATTGGCATTCATAACCCAAATAAAACCAATCAAATGTACACAAATTTCACAGTTCAATGGCAAAGATAGAACTCAAAAAAGATCCTCCAATTCGTAATATTTCAAATTAACTAAACATACTAAGGACTAGTGTTTCCTGCCCTAAGTTGTGGTAGAAAGTCTACAAATTACAAAAGTCCATTCCACTTGCTACAGCTAACAGCAGAGAAGGCAAAACCAGATTGAATAATAAATTTCACCAGCACACAATATGAACCCAGAATTTTCATTCCATGATTAGTAAACGTAAAATGAAAATTGACCCAAAAACATTTCTAATGGTGTCAATTCATCCAACATGTATTGCTAAATAGTAGAAAGTGAGATTCGACAATTGGAAAGAAAGGCAAAAACATACCTCCTAAGGGGCTTTCTCACAGTCATGTTACATATATAAGGGGAATTCTTGGGAGGAGTAGGAGTGGGAGGAGAAGCATTAGCACCTCTCTTATCAAAAGAAACCTCCACAGTCCCAGCCAATAGTTCTCCTCCTCCCCCTCCCCCTCCTCCACTCTCCTCCTCCTCCTCATCGCCTCTGTAAAACCCCACAAGCGTCACAGCATGCGGCAATAAACCCCTTCTCTCAATCAAATACTGCTTCACCAAGAATCTCAACAGTGACACATACCCAGAAGGCAACAACATGGACTCTGCAAACGATTCTGACAGCAACCCAACAGTAACATCCATCTCCTCTGTCCTCATGACCCGAACCCACATCGACCCATTTTCCAATTCTTGATCATACTTAAAATTCTCAAGGATTTGGATCTTCTCCAGCTCTTCATTGCTTAAAAACCGACCCGGTCTAAGCGGGTCTTGGAGAAATGAGGATGTTGTTGATGTTGAAGGGGGAGACTGAGAGGAGAAGAGAGAAAGAGTGAGGGCATAACGGGCAGGGGAAGATTTTTGGAGAATAAGAAAAGGGTGTTTTAATTTGAAGTGGGTGTTGGCGTAGAGGTGGCGGTGGTGGCGGTGGTGATAGTAGCGGTGGTTTTGGGGGTCTAAGGAGAAGGAGAGAGAAAGAGTCGTGGCCATAGAAGTGAAATTTCGATTGTTGAGTAGATTAGATGAGAGAGAAATGTCATTGTGGAGGTTGTTAATTTGTTATAATTCATACAGTAGATTTGCACCATCATCGCCGCAAATTGCCATAATATTTGGGGATTGTTTAGTTTTTCACTTGCTATGATGGATAAGGGAGTTTGCTCTTTAGTCATTACTTGGATAAGACAGACAAAACAAACGACAAGGTTTTTTGCAATTTTTTAGATAAAACTGCATGTATTGCGTCTGGCCGTGTGGAAAATCTTGCAAGAATGTGTATTTTTTTTTTTTTTAAAAAAAAAAAAAAAAACTATTTTGGATATATAATTGAAGACATAGAGTCATCTATTTAAGGGAAAATTGCTCTTTGTAGTATCCATTGAATCAATATGCTCCTGAACTATTTTAAGTTAACAAATTGTTCCCTTCTGTCGATTAAAAATGATGTTAGACTTGTTCTTTTTTTGTGCAGTATTTATCCTAAATTGTTAATGTGTATATAAACATATCGGTGAATTTTTATGATTTTTCTCAATATATTTTAATTTTTATGAATTATTTTTTCTATACAATAAATAAAATTCATAATAAATAGAATATATTGAAAAAAAAAATCATGAAACTTCACCGATATGTCTATAAACCCATTAGAAATTCAAGATAAATACCGCATAAAAAAATAACAAGTCTAACATCATTTTTCATTCCAAAAATACAAATGGCTAACTACGAGAATGAGGTAATTTGAAAACAAACAATAGTTCTGGGAGCACATTACTTCAATCAAAGTTTGAGTAGTTTAGAAAATCACTTCTCTATTGGTCAATCACTAACTAAATAAATATAAGATAAGGATAGGTATACAATATCCCATTAAACCCAACTTATAAGATAAACTCTTATCATGTGGGTCACCTAATAGATAAATATTAAATTTATCTTACAGCAGATCCATTAACCGAGGAAGAGATCTTATCTATAATAAAATAGATATCATTTCCAATTGATTCAAGCTTCTCCAATGAAGCAACCAGAACATTTTTTCCCGATTATTTTATGGACATCTACCATGTAGACACCACACCGATACCAGTTGCAAGATTTTTTAGTAGTGGTGTTAAAATGGACAGGCCTCCCATTTGGCCCGCTGATCGGTCCGATAATTAATGGACTTGGCTGATCTGATCCATAATAAATGGACTAGACTAAGCTAAGGTTTTTTGTCTAATGGGCCAGCCTAATCCGAGTCCGATAAGCAGCCCGAACTGATCCGCTAGCTCAATATGATCCGATCTGTCCATTTGCTCATTTGGCCCGATCCACTAGCACGTTAAAATTGAAAAAGCCCTTTAGCTCGATCCATTAGCCCGTTAGACCAATCCATTAGCCAATCCGGCCCAATCAATTACCCTGATCCAATTCAATCCATTACTTTAGTGGACCAGGCTAATGGACCAGATTGAACAAGCATTTTCCTCTTACTGGATTGGTCCGATTCGGTCCGATAGCTTAACGGGTCAAAATCGATCTGATCCAATAGTCCATTAGCCCATTTCCTTAACGGACCGGGCCGGCCCGCCAATTTTGACACCACTAATTTTGAGTACCAAAACCAAAAGGACAAGCTTGTGCTTTCACTATTTTGTCCGGAAGGGCGCGCACACCCTCATAAATATAATATTATCTTTGAGTAGCGGGAGTTGTATTTCGATGTCATGCTGCCTATAAAGAGACTGGAGATGATTGGTTTACTCAATTGATTCTGATTTTCAAATATTCTCAATTTGTCATAATAAGTGCCTTGTGAAGACGACGTACAAATGCTCTTGGATTATTCATAGCCCTTGAGATCTAAAATATTTTACTTTGTTGGGGAAGACGGAAAGTTCAAAATTCAAGAAAACATCCTTAACATTATACAAATATACAACTAATATAAAAAAATAAACTATAAAAATGGGATAGATTCGTCTTGAATTGACCGGGTCCTTTTGGCTGAGTCTGGAGTGAAGTGTGCTCTGTAGCAAGCAAGCCCTTCAATAGAAATAAGCAGCTACGTACGCCCAAGGCTTGCCAATTAGTTCAAATTCACCATGTGCTTACTTCACTTAACAAGGCAACCCATAGGGTGACTGCCTCTGCTCTCACAAATCTTCTTCTTTTCAACCCTTTCCTTGGAAGATTTTGGTTTGTAATATTTTGTTTGTTTCTCCGGCTTGAGTTATCTGAGTTAATTGTTTGAGTTCCATCCTTTCTTCTCACCAAAATAAAATTGTCAGAGACCAAGAAAATTCATGCTCCAGAACTTGGAATATATATAGGCCAAATCATGAGGTATGGGTTTTGTAGATAAATGCTCCATCAGTGCCATTTTGTTTATATATATATATATATGAAAACTGTTCTAGTGAGCATTTGCTGTAATCAAAAAACACAAACTCTTGGATTGGAATTTTGAAATGAATCTTCCATTAAGTGAATGAAAATCCAAGGACTTGTGTTATTTGCTGACTTTAACTAAAGTAAGCATATGCTGACTAGATCACTTCTCTATACAACACACACACACACATATATATATATATATCTTTGGTGCACAATGTCAACCGTAGTGAGAAGAATGCGGTTCTATTTCGATTTTGTTGAGGCAGTTTCTCCCTCTGGGGTTCATTTCTCATTTCTACACACTTTGTTTGGGGATTGAACTGAAACCTTCTAAATTCTATGAAACTTAAAATCTGTTCGGATTATGTTGAAGTTGATCCACCATTTTGCAATTTAAGCCTATTTTCTAGCCAGTATTCTCTCTCTCTCTCTTCCTTTTTTTTTAATCCTCCATTTCTTTTCAATCCAAAATCTGTTTTAACCTTGGAGAAGATAATAGTTCCATAGTGATCTATTTTCTCCCTTGCTCACCATGTGTTTTGTTTTTTTTCCTATTCCAATTAGATATTGATGAATTACTCCAGGCTAATTGCCAAATCCTTGGATGCAAGCTTGGTCATAGCAGAATTTAATCATGGAACCTTCTTAGAAAATTTAACATGTCCACAAGCCAAAATATCGACTCTCCAACTTTCAATAATGTAGAAGTTCATTTGGATGAGCACATTGGTGTGCAGATCCTGCTAAGACAGAATAAACATGCCCTGATTTTAACCATCCAATCTAGATAGATCGAGAATTACACGGATAAATTTGTTCAATGAACTAAATAATTTTGACTTAACCCATCATATTATGAGTCCCAATCCATTGCCATATTTTCCCCCATCGGCATGCACTCAGAGTTCTGAGTATCCCATAATTGCCCTTTAGAAATGGACCCCCCTTACAAGTAGGCAGCATGTTGAAAGGGCTTCTGGTGGGAAGGGTAAAGCTGCACCATGAGAACGGTCACAAGGCATTGAGAGCAATAGTTACCATGGTCCCTCAAAAAGAAGGGTCATGCAAGGATTAGCTGACCCTTTATTTATTCCCCTTTTTGTATGAAATGATATACAGAAATAATCTGGTGGTTTCTTCATGCGTAAGCTAGATAAAGTTACTTTGGGTCCCCCTCCCTAGTAATTGAGAAGCTACAAATGGACCCTACCTACAAAGGTCAAAAGGGAAACAAACTTGTTTGTGTTTATGAGAGAGAGAGAGAGAGAGAGAGAGAGTTGTGTGAATTTTATGGGTGAGATTCCTAGAGCGCCACTTAATGAAGGCTTACAAACAGTATTGGTTAGGTAAAGTTTATAACCTGCTAGCAGAGTTTTAAATTGATTTACCAAAACCCGAAATTGAACCCATCTTCATCTTGGTGGAAGAAAAAGAATACTAATTGTAAAGTCCTTATTTGAAGTGATCAATTCAACTCACTGAAGACGCTTCCATGTTTGAACTTTGAAGTGATCAATTCAACTCGCTGAAGACGCTTCCATGTTTGAAGTGATCAATTCAAGTCGCTGAAGATGCTTCCATGCATATTAGAAGTGTCCAGTTCAACTCACTGATGATGATCCATGACGATAATATATAGGTTTTACGGATGGCGGAATAGTTAGATAAATTTAACTAAAAGATCTCTGAAATTTTCTGGAATGAAGGATTAATGAGTAACTAGTGTTTATAAAAACAAAAAATGAAGGGTCATATTCAAGAGATAAGGATTGAGGAGAGATACATTGAAAGATAAAATTAAAAGCAAAGAATACAAACAAATTCCTCCACTGACAATATTGAAAGCTGGCAAGTTTGTAAGAAACGTGGCCAATCTTTACATTCTGAATTCTTAAAGAAACTGCCAATGTTCTTAAATTTCTCCTACAACGACTTCACGTAATTAAAATAAAATCATTTGTACATATCCCCCAAATCAAACAATCTTCCAATAAAATAAAATAAAAAAACCATTTAAAGCCCTCTTCTCATTTTCTTTCCTTCACCAATTCTCTTTCTCCAAATTCCCAGATTCTTTCCTCCATTGCAATTCAAAATAATCAATCATTCCCCTGTTCCTCTTTTAGGCTTTTTTTTCAAAAACAATAATCACCACCCACGAGAGAAACAAACCCACCATTTCTATCCCAAATATATATATATATATATCATTCTCCTCTCCTTAATTGACCCTCCCATCTCTTCATCACCTCTAACATTATCTCATTCCATGTATCAATAGGCCCTGGTAAGCACCAATGGACACAATCATTCTGTACTCTCTCTGAAACCCCATTTGCAAATGGAAAAGGATTCATATACGGTCCAGGGTGACCATCTGGTCTCATTAATGATAATTTGGTCACGTCCAATGCCTCTAACCTCAATCCTGCAAATTGATTCGCATTCGCCTTAATTGTTTCCACTTCTTCTACTTCAACATTTCTCATTTCTGCATCCATTCCTTCAAGCAACTTCTCTCCCTCCTTAAAAGGCTTAGTCTTTGGACAAGCACCAGCCTTATCCCAATCACCTTCGAAATGTGAAGGCGAAAATGTTGTCAAAATTACATCCATTCCCTTGCCGCCGCTACTTGATTTCCTCTCAATTATGGTCTTAAGAGCAGTCTTAATCGCCTTCCTAAAAACGTTGTAAAATCCAATCTCAGTGTGATTTAAACCAGGACAATAATGGCAACCCAGAACTGAGTCTCCCTCAAAATAAACTGCAGGATGTAAAAACCAATGCCCAATTGATAAAACAAGCATATCAATCCCACCCATATCAATAGCCCACCTCTGGTCCACAGAATCTAAGAACAATTTATTATAATTTTCCGAATTTGATTTCTCTATACCTTTAACCAGAAACGGTGACCAATAAATTGATATATTGATATTATGAGATGCAAAATTCCATCTCCGGAACTTGTTATCGTCGCCGTCTTTATAAACAAGAACAGGGGAAGAAACAGAGGATAGCATGCAGAGGAGAGACTCCAATTGGTTCCTAGCCATGGAATCACCAACAAATGCTAAATGCTTGTTCCTGAGAATTTGGAGAAAAGTGTTGGGCTCAAACCTGGGAAGCTGGCATTGCTTTGGTCTCCACTTCCAATAGAGATAACCAAAGTCAGGCCTTCCATGAGTGATGCAATTTTGGCCATCTTTGATTGTACCACAGCTCGTGCCATTATACAAAGGGCCCAATTTGTCATGGACCCATCTGCCATTGGTGAAGTCACATGCAATTTCATTAACTCTTTTCTCTTCTGCCAAAAAACAACAACAATAAAAACATAAATCCCACATACTAAAACAAAACCCATTAATATTGTAAATAATTTTAACAGAAAACTGTTCTGTTTATGAATGATCTTACCTTGAGGAGGAGGAGAAGAAGAAGAAGTGGTGATAATAATGGGGTTACTATGAGGAAGCTGATCTGTTAAAGATTGAGGGAGAGGAATAGGGTAGAAGTATAAACGAAGGAGAGCTATGGGAAGAAGAGCATAAAGGGTCCATGGTAAGAGTTTTTTGGTGAGAGAGTGAGGTTGTTCTTTGAATGAACTCATTGTGCCCATTTCATTTCCTTCTTTCTTTCTGAATTTCCTTCTTCTTCTTCTTCTTCTTCTTATTCCTATCCCTTCTTTTTTCTTTTGTGTTTAGCTAAGATTCTGAGAAGCCTGAGCTCTGAGAAGGCTGCGGGAAACAGTCATGGAGTATTTCTTGGGTCGGCAAGGAGAGAGAGAGAGAGAGAGAGAGAGAGAGAGAGATTGGTTTTTTTGTGGAGTGATTTGGTCAAAGTCACATCGAGAATCCCATTATCTTTGGTTTGGCCAACTAATTTTGCAAAATCATTGGTATTGTGTATATTGTCTTCACGCCTGTTGGAACATGTGGTACTCTCTTCCCTGTTTTTTTCCTTCCCCTGTTTTTTACCCTTTTCTGTCCTTTTTGTATATGTACATTGATTTGGGTGTCCTCCACATTGTAGTAGTAGTTTTTTTTTTTTTTGTTTTTTCCCCCTCGAAGAGACCAAATTTTAGTAATTGATGTTACCCCTCTCCATCATGGGCAGTGGAAAACCAAATTCGCCCTTTTGGAGCACAACATAGGGTTGCAAAACTCAACTTGACCTTAAAATTAAACTCAATATGAAGTTTATCTAATTTTAATTTATTTTAGAAAAAATTATCCAGACCCCCTTAGATATTGAATTCCATACCAGTAGGCCCAGAACAATATAATGTTTATGCATAACCCCCTTCAGGATTTTCTGAAGTCAACTTTAATTATTTAATGACAGATTTATCCTTTTATTGTTTTTATAGAGAGTTTTATTACCTTTTAAATAATGTAACTGTTTTGCTAAAATTATGGTAAGTTTTTGAGATTTAATTCAATTCAAATTTTGATTTTTAATTGTGATATATTCGTTTATTGCTTTAAACAAATAAGTAAATTTACCTATTTATATAAACTAGAAATAAATAAACATATTTAGAAGTAAGTAAATTTATCTATATTTGTTAACTAGAAATAAGTAAACTTATTTGAAAATAAGTAAATTTACCTATATATATAAACCTAAAAAAATAAGTAAATTTACCTATATATATAAACTAAAAATAAATAAACGTATTTGGAAATAATTAAATTAACCTATATATATTAACTAGAAGTAAGTAAACTTATTTGGAAATAATGAAATTTACCTATTTATATGTATTTAAATAAATAAGTAAATTTACCTATAAATATAATCTATAAAGAATAGTAATTTTATTTCACTTTTCTCTTTCACAAGGTACGATTTCCCTCTATTTCTCCTCTTTTTTATATACTTTTTTGAAATATGTTTTAGTTCTCATTTTCATTTTCATTTTTTGACTATTTGATAGCAAACCCACATGTTAAATTTATATGTCTTTAAACAAAAAAGAAATTTACCTATTTATATCAACTAGAAATAAATGTATTTGGAAGTAAGTTAATTTACCTATATTTATTAACTAGAAATAAGTAAACTTATTTGGAAATAAGTAAATTTACCTATTTATATGTCCTTCAACAAATAAGTAAATTTAACTACATAAATAAACTATAAATAAATAAACGTATTTGGAAATAAGAAAATTTACCTATATATATTAACTAGAAATAAGTATACTTATTTGGAAATAATTAAATTTACCTATTTATATGTATTTAAATAAATAAGTAAATTTACCTATAAATATATTCTATAAAGAATAGTAATTTTACTTATTTAGCATGTTGCAATGTTCATCTTTCACTCGAGCATTTCGTCGAACATCTTAGGTGTTATTTCGGGGTTATGAAAGATTAATATCTGCAAAGTAAGTACGTAGAACAAGGCAGTGGCGATTATGCATTTGGGTCCCAAACAACAATAGTTTACTACTGCTCCACTGCTCATGATTAAGCTGAGAACTGGGATTTGGTGGTGTTGTAAGGCAACGAAGTAAATGGAATCGTCCATTTTGACACGTTTATTTTAGGGGATTTGTCGTCGGCTACAATTTCTTCACACCCCAAGCATTTCCCACTGATTCTTTCACTCTCCGTCGAGGTTGGAGACCACTTCTTACTGCTGTAAAAATGTGCTTCTGCACAACTCTCGTAACAAAGATATAATCCCTTCTCTGCTGCCTAAAAATTCTGTTGGAGCTCATCCTAACCATTTTCGTCCAAAACTGAAAATAGTAAAAATTTTGAAATTTCTAGTAATTAATTGAAAGTATATATGTCAGATCATATTAAATAGGTAAATATAAAATTATGACTTTTTGGGAAGGAATTTTGAGTCTTCTATCACTACACTAGTAGGTTATGGGTTATATCCCCTTTATTTTAATTGTACTTGAATCATAATTATGTTAATTCACTTAATTTATATAATAAAAATATTATTTTCAGGTTAGTACATCTAACATGATTGATTTGAATTGACCTATTTAAAAATCGTATCGTGTCGATATGGTTACGATGATCACCTATTTAATTCATTTTATGACTTGTGTATACATGTGTAATCCTCTGTGTGTGTATATAAATTTTTCTAAAATGTACTCGATGATTTATGTTCATGGTCAATGATCTTAAATTTTTTTAAATAATAAAATAGGTTTCATTTATATAATAATTAATTTATAGGTATTAATTAACATATGAGTTGACATGACTTAATTAATAAAAAAAATTAGTTATTTGATCTTAATAATTTGTCATATTTGTGTTTCAAAAATTGATAAAATTAATGAATAGATTGTTTTTGAACTTAAGTTTTTGCTCGGTGATTCAGCTTTTTTTCTATAAAATGAGATTCAGAATTCTATTTCTTTCATTTATTACTTTTATTTTCACTCAACTAACTTCTTGCCATACCAATACCAATATCGTATTTAAATTTTCACATATACTGAATATTTCTATATCAATTCCACCGGATACTGACCAGCTACTGCAAGCTGCCACTCGTACATAATTGTGTCATTGTGTGTCAGCATTAGCAAGGATAGAATTGTCTTCAAACTAAAAGGGTTCCTCTGCAAATAGTACACATCTGTTTATAAATGTATAAAATATCATTGTCTGAGGAAAGGGAAAGATTCCAAACGCCCAATTACAAAATGCCAGGTACGCATTCCAGGACAACCCCAATAACATAAAAATTAAATAACATTGGTGTGTCATAAAAAGCATCGAAATGAAAATATCATCCTGTGTGAAAGAAATGGGTTCAAGTATGCCACTCGGTAGGGTGGGTACAATAACAAAAATATCCTATCAGCATATGCTTATATAAATTTATATAATCATAATGTTAATAGATAATTATGGAATACATATTTTTTAAAAATAATTATTAAATTAAATATTATACTTATATATATCATGTCTGCCAAAAATTACGATAATCCAACTATTGGTTTCTCATAAATGATCCTAAGAGAAATTATGACAGTTTTCAACGGTCACAATTTGTCATAATTATATTGTGAAATTCTGACATCGGATCATCGTATTTTTTGGCATGCAAGACATTCATAAATACAGTATCTAATCTAACGATCAATTTTTTCAAAATATGTATCTCACAATTATTTATGAATTTCATGCTTGCATAACTTATGTAAGCATACACCAGTTATGTAAGCATACACCGACTAAATCGGGACAAGTTACAATTAAGTGAGTACGATGAGAGGTAAGAAAGGCAGTAAAAGCATACATCATGTTGAGTCCTGCATTAATTCGTGGCCCTCAAAGTCTTCAAGTGGGCCTCTTCTTAATAATACAATTATCACAAAGATTACAATAATAAATGGCTAGCTTCGACAAAAATAGAAGCATATGAAGAAATTATCTTCTTAATTCTAACTTTTATGTTATGGCTCGAATCATTTTAAAGTAATTAACCCAGTAATAAGTTAATTAACGCAGTAAAATGTGATGTTCCACATACAACATATGTGGAACATCACATTTATTAAATATTACAGGAGTTAGATATGCGGTAGATGGGATATCGATACATTTTTATATACTTCAAGTCAAAGAATTCATTTCTAAGGGCCCGTTTGGATATGCTTATTCTTGTGCTGTTGAAGCAGAATCAGAAGAAGAAGTCAAGTGCTGCAGAAGCAAAAGTTAATTATGTTTGGATACTGCATTTTAAAGTGCTATGCTACAGAAGCAGAAGTCAATTGTTTGTTTGGACACCATCTGTTGAAGCTACTTATAATACTAAAATAACCCAATTACCCTTGCAAAATAGGTTATTTATTTATTTATTTATTTTTTGCTTGTTTGGCAATCAAAATTCTATTTGACAAAATTATAATAAAATTATAATTAAGTTATAAAATTTAAATATGTTTCATACAAATATTAAACTAAAGATAAGTGCAACAAAATTCTGCTTTTATGTAATAAATTAATACAAAGTAAAGTCTATCTACAAGTACAATGTTGGCATTTGCAAATTTCATTAACCAAAAGCAATTTGTGCTTTTATGAGAAGCAAGTCCTTAGGTGCTTCATGCATTAAGCACAAAAAAAACACATTTTCTACTTTTTTCTATTTCTCTCTTCTTACCCAAACACATCCGACTTGTGCTTTTGGATACCAAAAGCAACTTATGTTGCTTCTACTTCTCTATCCAAACAAGCACTAAACATGATGATATGTAGTAATACAATACTAGCTTGGCTATATATAAGACCACTAATATGGTATCAAGTCTAATATCATACCAAAATGGTAATTAATCCTTGATCGATGTTGGTACTTGGCCACAAGTGACACATGTGGGTAGATGGATGTGTATGAAAAACATTGAATCCTTACCAAATCACAAGAAGCCCTACCTAAAAGGCCTACTAAAGTGAATAAACTACTCATAATCATCATGTGATTCTGAGATGCAACTTCATATTAAAAACTTAAAAATTGTCTGTCAATCTGTAAATTTAGAAAATATAAATAAGCTATTTGAGAAAGGCAAATAATATGGGATAAGGATTCCCCCACAGTCCACTATCCTAGCTTCACCTAGTGCCCTCCATTTTTCCAAAAAGCCTGCCTAACATGTACCAACCTCACCCAATACATTTAGTTAAAAAACTACAAACAAAATAATTTGATTGAAAGAAAGCAACTATCTTTATTTTATCATAATACCTAAAATTATTAAATCAATTTTTGACATATTGGCATGTTAAGTTAGAAATATTGAAAATTGTTTAAGCTTAGATTGACTCGATCTTACTTATATTTGGTTTTAAAATAAATCAACGTACTTCAGTTGATTTGATAAAAACTGTATTTATTTTCTAATTTTTTTAACTTTATAAAAGATCGAACATGTCACGGGTTAGAACTGCTCCAAAGTCACTTAAGTAACTTAAGTGAGCATCTCCATCGTTGCTCTCATCTAATGGCCAAAATTAGGTTTGCTGATTTCCTTAAAATTAGTAATATTTGATATGATAGTGTATATATATATAGTGAAATGATTTTATAAGGATGTGCTGACTTTAACCACATCAACAAATACTAACAGGATCATTAATATTAATATATATATATATATATAATTGAATAATATGTTTGAAACAATATATAAGTACAGTGCACTTTCAACTGTCATACTTTCACAACTATTCATGCTCACAAAAGTTTACAACTTTCACCTCATAAAGGGGATTTTGAATATAGAAAGTTCACGTATCATAATGAGCTGTTAAGAGTTTTGTCGTTTTGTTTTTGGGATAACGATTAATGAGCTGCTAGGAGTAGAGTTTCTCGAAAACGTACAAATCCGGGGTTGGCAGGTGATTGTGAGCTTTCACCGGCCAATAATTTTGATTAAACAAGTATAATAATTCAGTAGCAGTTGCAATTAAGTGTCTTGGATTTTCTGCTAAACCAAACCAAGTGATCGATTTAAAACCTAAATTTGACTTTGCTTCTTGTTTCATTACTATAACTTCGATTCGATTTAAGTAATAATCCTTTGTCAAGATCCAGGTTTCGTGAAAGACGCCAATCTGTATTATTATTATAAGCACGATTAAAATTAGTTGGTACACCATTTAGTTCTGATCTAAGCAAGGTGTCTTCTTTAATCTAGAAACAGTGACAATATTGCCTTTTTTTTTTTTTCCCTTTTTACAGTGGAATGATCAAGTCAACATTTACTAACTTAGTTTAAGTAAGCAAATACTTAAATTGCCGTTAGATTTAGGCCACTTGATTAATGACCCAGTGGCTATTTAAATTTTTACTAACTTAAACTAAGTCAGCATTTACTGACTTAGCCAAAATCTGCAAATACTTAAATGATAGTTAGATTACTTAAGTGACCTAGATCATCACTAAAATGATCGATATCTAACGGCTATTTGAGTGTTTGCTGATTTAGCCAAAATCAGTATTTGTTGACTCTCTCTCTCTCTCTCTCTCTCTCTCTCTCTCTCTCTCTCTATATATATATATATATATATATATATATATATATATATATATATATGGTTTATCAAATATATCATTGAGAAAACTTGTGACAGTTTTTAGCTGTTAGAATTTTTCACAGTCTGTATTTTGAGATGTCTACATCGGATCACTATGATTTTTGGCTAATGTAATATCCATAACAAGGGTATCTAATCCATGAGTTGGTTTTTCAAAATATGCATCTCACAATTTTCTATGAACTTCATGCTAACTTTCGCAAAAATCAACATTTACTTACTAGATCGGGACTCTATATATAAATAGTGGACTAAGAGTATTTTCATCGGACCAAATGCTATTGTCAGTTTTGGAAGTCATGGCAAGACAAGACATTTTGGCGCTACCATCCATGGTTCCCTAATTTTGCAATAACAATAATGCCTCCCATTTTTATAAATTTTTTTGACAATACGTTGTCATATCCTCTCAAATGAGTCGGACCACATCAAATTTTCCTTCAAAAAAAAAGAAGAAGAAGAAGAAGAATAAGAATAAGAATAGTTGACAATATTGCACAAATATGAGTATGAGATTGAGGCCAAATATTGAAACTCCCCGGCCATTTGAGCACAATGTTGTCAAAAATGAGAGATCTTTTATTTTGGTACTCAACACTCCCAAAGAGTACAGGAGTTCCTACAGCATTCCCATATTTGTGCATCGCAGCATTTTGGTATAGTGTTAGATCAAAAGGTCGTTAACAATAGAAAAGGTGCCTAAATGTCCTGTTGATGGGAAAGACCTCTTAACCACACAAGGGTGCCACCTTTGTAAACCCTTGTTTAAATTTTATTCCATGGATAACATAGAGTCTTTTATTACTACGCAAGGTCCCAAAATGGATGCTATTGCTTTAAGAAGAAGCCTCTAATTAAATGATCGAGGAATGAATTTTCAAAAAATTTTCTTTGAAAGAAATTAATGCTAAGCTATTTATTAATAATTTGGTTAAAATAATTAAAATTTTTTTCCTAGCATCCATTCTTGCAGCATAATGATGCTTCTCCCCTCTTATGGGTGGAATTATAGAATTTGAGTCTTCAAACTTTGAGATGGGATAGAATAGGAGTCGAGATATATGGAAAAACTATCTTCAAACTTTTCATTGTGTAGTTCAAGGTCCTATTTACATTATATTTTTTTTAAAATTACTTTTGAAGCTCAAAATATCACTTGATTTAGGATTTATTTGTATTAACTTTTTCTAAAATTACTTTTAAGAGATATATTTTTTTACATATCTTTTTAAATTAAAATAATGTACGTTCAAATCATGCTTTAACATATCAAAAATTTCATATTAGAAGTGATTGTAGCAGAAGTTGGAGGCCGCTAACTTTTGTCACGATCACTTATAGTATGAAAATTTTTGCTATCCATCATATCATTACTCAAGTCGTCTAAAAGTGATTGTCGCTCCATCTCTTAGATCAAGTGGAATTTTTAACTTTAAAAGTGATTTTGAAAAAAGTTACTGCAAATGATCTCTTAAAAAGATTGAGTACGTGATAATCAATTTTAGACAAATTTGACGAATAGTTCTCCACCAAAAATGATTTTGGATATGTAAAGACATGTTCATACATAATTCTAAAGAAACATATGAAAAAATAGTTCTCCAAAAATAATTTAAAAAAAATTTAACACTGACGGGCCTTAATTGTTAGAATATATATATTTATAGAAAACCCACTAAAAGCATCATATTATTTAGAGTTTGGGGTATGGTTGGAAAAGCAATAGGACTTGTAATTCTAGTAATGTTTTGCTTATTTTATAGGGTATTTTGTGAGAAGATGTGAAGAGAACGTGGACATGTGGCTACTGATGAGTGGACAGTGGCACATCATGCCTAGCCCTAACTAAGCGGAGCAGGGAGTGGTTACCAGCTCACCCCCAAAATTCAAGCAATAATATATGATGTGCTCATGTGCAGGACCACCTCATACTTTTGGGCATCTCACCACAAGTTGTCAAATGTATGTAGCTCGAAGGTAGATTTGATTCATTAAGGTTTGGATCTTGAATTAAATTAAAGTTCACTCACCATTTCTCATACAGTCGATGGTATTTTGAAAAACTAATTGTTGGATTATATAATATTCTTCTGTATGTTATGTATGTCAAATATCATAGTGATTTGACAATCGGTTTTCAAAATACAGCTCGTGAAATACTCTAATAATATTTACCGTTAATACTGTAACAATTATTTAAGAATCTCTATTTTAAAAACCTACGGTTGGATTTTTTGTGATTTTTGACGGATATGACATAACATAAAAAGATTATATAATTCAATGACGGTTTTTCAAAATACCTTTTTCCGTGAAATTGAACTTTAAATTAAATTTAAAGTCCAGACCTGAATGGATCATTTCTCAGTGACAGGTTCTAAAAGAAAAGGAGAAAAGGGTGTTGACGAGGAAGGAACAGCAGCCACAAAGAAGGGGAGTAGGAGATCAATTTCTATGCGCGAAAGCAAGTAAGCAACCATCTCTGCCAATAGTGCACGTCTTTTTTGTGATATAATAAATATACGAAAGCTGTTCGGAGCGCGACATTTCAGGTTTGCACTAGTCTTGGCCGGAGTTGCACGTTCAATAATAAGATAAGATGTTATCATCCACAGGAGGCCCCACCCCATGGAACTCGAATTCGCTATTGATGTTCATCTGACTAAGATATCATACCTATTAACCCATCTAGTGCAGCAAGATTTATACTAAGCTTTATAGTCCAACCAATAGTAAGATAAGGACAATAATTTTGTTTTTAGTCAAAACACTTTACAAAATTCTGTTTTAGAACCCAGCTTTGTAAAATTAAGTAAAGACATTGAACATATTTTAGACTTAAAATTCAAGAATATATTGTAAATTTGATTAGATCCACACCAGTTTGGTATTAGAGCCTCACTAAGACTTAATCTTAAGAATTAACTTAGACTTAGCAAACATGGCTTTAACTTAGTTACAATCTAAAATATTTAATAATTTAGAAACCCATTATCAATTAATACAAGAAAGTGAAGACATTTGTTTAACTATCTATAGACGAGGGCGCAACCACTCATATTATTTAGATATTAAAGAAGCCAATAGTCCTCAAGCAATTGCAGCAGTATTAAATACCATAATAGACTTAGAATAGTGGAATACCTTAGCTTACGGAACCACCTTGCAAAACAACGAAAATACCTAAAGATTTTAACAAAAATCAAAACTATTGTTCACCTATTCACTAAACATGACAGACAAATTCTAATAGATTTTGAAGAAGCTCTTAAGACAATATTAGAAAATTCTAACGAAATTACTAAACTTGCCATAACATTAGAAAATATAGAAAATAGATTCAAACAATAAAATAAAAATACATAAGATATTTTGAGAAATTTAGAGCAACTCAAAAAAGTTCTTACTTAAAAGTTGTATGGAAATCCAACCAACTTCTTTTAGTAATGTAGAACCTATAAGTTATGAACCCCCACAAAGTATAGAATAAACTATTACAGAAATCAATAGACTTTTTTCATAAGAAAGAAAATGGATTAAATCTACAACTCTCTCACAAATAGAGTTAGTAAAAGACTTGATACGAGAAGGAAATTGGATGTCCTCCGGACTCGTAATAATGTTAGACAACTAAACAAATTTGAATTAGACATCAAAAAAGACCTTGAAAGAAAAAGAAAAGGCTTAGTATCTCTCTACAATTTTTTTGACAAGTTTTAGCTAAAGAACTAATTAACAAGTCAAAATAACAGTAGACAACTAGAGTTCAGTACTCTAAAGAATAGACTAAAAAGTCTCTATAACAAAATTAGAGCAATTAACAAAAATATTAATTCTACTAATAATAAGTTAAAAAGTATAAACCAAAATGTTAAAGAATTTGTCAAATTCTTTAACCAGCAAGTGATAAATTAAGAAAGAAGATAAACATAGCCATGTGGCTACCGATGAATGAACAGTGGCACATCCCCTAAAATTCAAGTAATAATATATGATGTGCTCACGTGCAAGGACCACCTCGTACTTTTGGGCATCTGGCCACAAGTTATCAATGTATGTAGATCGTAGGTAGACGCACTTGAATCATTAAGCTCTGGATCTTAAATTAAATTAAAGTCTATTCACCATTTTTTACACAACTGATGGTATTTTAAAAAACTTATTGTTGGATTAGATAATCTTCTTATGTATGTTATGTGTGTCAAAAATTACAGTGATTCGACAATCGATTTTTAAAATACAGTTCGTGAAACACTCTAACAATATTTACTGTTGAATGCGGTAACAATTTTTTAAGAATCTCTATTTTGAAAACCAACCGCTAAATCTTTGTAATTTTTGACAGACATAATATAACATAAACAGATTATGTAATCCAACATCGTTTTTTCAAAATACTTATTTCAATGAAAATTGAACCTTAAATTAAATTTAAAGTCCACACCTTTATGGATCATTTATCTGTGGCAGCCACAAAGCAGGGGAGTGGGAGATCAATTTGTATGCATGAAACCCGCGAAAGCAACCATCTCTGCCAATACTGCACGTCCTTTTTGTAATATTAATATATGAAAGCTGTTTGGAGCGCGACATTTCAGGTTTGCACTAGTCTTGGCCGGCGTTGCACGTTTAATAATAATAAGATGTTATCATCCACAGGAGGCCCCTCCCCATGCATCCTCGTTTGGTTTCTAGCATTTTGTTTTCTGGGAAAGTGGAAACCCAGCGGGCAAAAGGGTGTTGTCCCAACACAGACCACTGAACAGGACTCTCTCTCTCTCTCTATATATATATATGTGTGTGTGTGTTTTTTTTTTTTTTTATTGAAGATGGGATGATTATGACTCCATTCCATCTGCAGTCTTTGCCTCTATTATGAAACACTAAGGGCCGGTTTGGTTCATGAAAATATTTTCTAATTTTTTTTAAAATTATTTTTATTTTCAAATTTAAAATTGAGAAAATGCGTTTGCTTCACTCCTACAAATTCTGTTTTCATCAATTTTTCACAACCAAACACGTTTTCCACATCTGTTGTCTATCTGTAACTATTGACCATTGGTATCTTAATGGTTCGAAATCTGCAATTGCTCATGCAAGCTAGGTATCAACAAACCCAAATCAACCTACAGTTGAATTGAAATCAGAGTTAGCCCAGGTAGTGTAGGAGAATGAGTTAGAAATATGATAGATCACATGTTTGATTCTGTCTTTTGTAATATAAATAAATAAAATAAAATAAAGGGCAGGCGAGCCCGAGCCCGAACCCAAACCCGAACCGAACCAGATCAAAAGTCGGGCTTGAGATAGCCTCTTAGGTTGCGTTTGGTACGCGGGCTAGGAATCTGAAACCTGGGAATGTCTAACCGGGGGGTTTGGGTTTGTAACTTTGTAAACCCAAACCAATGTTTGGAATGCTGGGAATCTCAAGCCTGGGAATGCCTGACCTTTGTTTGTTTGGACCAACAAGGTTTACAACAAAATCAATATAATTATCAAATTACCCTTATTTAAATAATATAATCAAACCCCAAATATATATATATATATAAAAGCCATAATAAATATCTGGACAGTGGGTTATATATATATATATAAAGCCATAACATGTGAGTTCAGTGGGTTATATATATATATATATATATATATATGAGTGGGTCATAAAGCCATGTGAGTCCAGTGGGTTATATATATATATATATATATATATATCAGTGGGTCATAAATCCTCCAGTGGGTTATAGCTTTTATTTATATATATATATATATATATATACATATATATATAAAAGCCATAGCAGTGGGTTTATGTGACGCAGGTCACGCAACAGCAGAGGAAGAAGGAAGGGGGAAGGGGGAAGAGGAAGTAGCAGCAGTTCACGCAGTAGCGACGCAGCAGCTTCTTCGACGGCGACGCGACGCAGTTTCTTCTTCTTCTTATTTTCTTCTTCTTCTTCCGATCTGCTGTGCGGCTAGGGTTTATTGTGTGACAGTGCTCTGTTCGAATGGTGAGAATGGTGAGTTTTGTATGTGGGATAGAGATGGAAATCATTCTTGTTGCCTGCAAAAGTGAAGGGTACGCTCGTCATTAACAAATATTGTAAATTGCAAACCCGGTTCCAAGCTTCCAACCCACCAGCTGCAGGAGGTCGCCGAAACCCAGTACGGCCGTCTTCCATGCCCCTTCGTCGCACCCCTAACCCGCGCGATCCAAACAGTGGTTTGGGGTGGTTTGGGGTATGAAACCCCAAACCCACCGGGAAGCCGGCCAACCAAACACGCCCTTAGAACTCAACCTAACCTCAATTCTAGATGAGCTTGCATTGAGGTTCCAAGCAATATCCAATCCAACCAAAGTAGAACTTCATTATAAATTCTAATATATGTATTATAATTATCGGCATTTTACGTTGATAATCTTAAGTTTTCAAAATATTAATTACGTGAACGAACTCGATTCAAAGATAATTACGTAAATAATTTTTATGAACCAAAATACCCTTATGTAGACAAAATAATAAAATAAATAATTTCCAATATTACACTGACTCCCCAATTTAATAAATAATTCTCAATTCTCATAAATGAACAGAATTCTTAATTTAACAAAGGATCTTCAATCTCGAAATTAACACACAATCATCAATTTTTTTAAGAATCTCCAATCCCCAACTCTCCAACTCTAAACCCATCATTACTAGGGGATATAATGAAATGACGGGCATTAAATATTAATTTGACGTATTCGGGAATAGGGATTATGTGTAAAGTGTAAACCTTGGAATTCTGTGTAAAATTGGTGATTGAGGATTTTATGTTAAATTAGGAATTGTGTGTAAAATTAGGGATTGTGAATTCTGTACAAAATTGGGAATTCTGAGTAATATTGAGGACTGTGAATCTGTGTAAAATTGGGGATTGAATATTATGTGCAAAATTAAAAGTCAAAGTCAAATTTTGACAATTTTAAAGGTATTTTTATCCAAAAAAATAGTGATAGGTTCATCTTCGTAATTATCTTTGGATTGAGTTCATTCACGTAATATTTCGAAAACTTAGGATTATTGACGTAAAATACCCTATTATTATACATGTATGTCATGTGGTACATTTCTAAATTATATATTTATATTAAATTTAAATGGTAATTATAATAATCTATATCTATATCTATATCTATACTATATATAAAAGTAGGAATTTTGGAAAAACTTTTAATTAACCAAAATATCCCTACATAATTATAAAAATACATAAATAGATACAGTCTCTTTAAATTTCACCAATTAAAATAAATATGTATTATAATTTAATTCAAATTACTTTGGAACACTAATTTGTTGTCCTACTCAACTTTTCAAACATGGTCCACTAAATTTCATCAATCCCAACAAAAGTCTTTTAATATAAGATTCTACTAATTAGAGTAAAAATATTCTTAATTAGATTAAATTTCTTACGGACACTACTTCATTTCTAGAGAAAATATAAATTTCAAATAATTAATTACGATAAAATATCATATAAATTATTCTATATTTCTTATTTCCATTAGAAAAAAAAAACAAATGTATTTTTGTTAATATTTTTAGTATTCTTTTTTCAACTTATAACATAAAATTTTATATTTTATTAAGTTAATATTTATTAATTTAATATTATTTTTATACTGTTTAAAAATATCTCATCTAATAGTAGATTTTTCAAAATATTTGGATTTATGTACATGATGTCATATATAATGAAGATTGAAAATATTTGCTTCAACCTTTACAAAAAAAAAAAAGACCAATTTGTCACAGCAACTTCAGCACTACTTACCCAAACAGAAGATAGAAAATATTAACTTAAATAAATAAACCAAGAAATCAAGTGGAAGTCTAAAAAATGATGGGCCGATTTTGTTCTTAGTTTTTCATGCATGTTTTGGGTTCAGTCCTTCCTTGGCCCCACAAAAAGCAATAATAGGCCTCAACGCTTGGCCCAGTCCCATCCAAACCTACCAAACAGCTAGGTTAAAGGAATCAAAATAAGTTGATATTTGCCGGGCACAAGCAAATTTTGGATGGTTCAAAATAAGTTGGAGTTTGGTTCGAGTTTCTTATGGGTGAGCTCAAAAGTCAAAAGAGCTTTTTATTAAGCTAAATTTTGATTTTATCGACTCGAGTAGTACTCTACTCAAATTTGGCTCAACAAAATTATACATAGAAATGATCATTTAAGGATCGGTCCTTATATTAATTTAAGGTTCACTTACTATTTTTTTTACATAGGATATGTATTTTGAAAAACCGACCGTTGGATTAAATAATCTTCTTATGTATGTTATATCTGACATAAATCATAGTGATCCAACCATCGATTTTCAAAATATAGTTTGTGAAACACTCTAACAGTATTTACCGTTGGATGCTGTAATAATTGTTAAACAGTCAGTATTTTGAAAACTAATCGTTGGATTATTGTGACTTTTGGCAAACATGACGTACATAAGAAGATTATTTAATCCAACGGGTCATTTTTTCAAAATACATATCCTAATGGTGAATGGACCTTAAATTAAGATTAAAGACCGATCCTTACTTTATCATTTTTTTAATATATATTTACATATGTTATCCTATTCGGCTATACCAACTTCTTTTGAGGATTTGACTTCAAGTAATTCACAGGATGGACAAGAATATCTAAATATTCCATCTATCAGATAGTTGAAATGCTAAGGTTCTATTCCATGACTTCTGGTTCGTGAGTCATGGTCCTTAATCACTTGAACTATCTTGACAGGTTAACGTTAGCTCAACAAATTTATAAAATAATAATATTAAAAATTACAGAAAAATATATTTGGAATTTAGGTCAGATTTCATTTTATTTTCTATATTATAAAACACGTCAAAATGGTTCAAAAATTATTGCTTTATTTCACTTTAATCCTTCTACTATAAAAACAAGTTAAATTGATATCTATTGTGCTATATTTTCATGATGTTGGTGTAAGTTAATGACCACAGAAGTCCATATACTCCGTATTAGCAGCCATGATACGGACCCGGATAGCATGAGTCAAGGCTAAGCACTTCCCACAGGCCATGATACGGACCCAGATAGCATAAATTTTGTATCTGTTGTCGAACATTGTATCTGTTGTCTTACAGCCATGATACGGACCCAGATAGCATAAATTTTGGGAACCCTAAAAAAAAAAGTTACAGAGTCAGATCAGGGTGTCTGTTAACACAGGCTTCAAATCAAGACTCATGTCGCATGAGTCAAGGCTAAGCACTTCCCACAGGCCATAGCCATAGCAGAAGACTCGAACTTTTTGCAGTAGCATCAGAATCAGAATGGCCATGGATGCGAACGCCGCCGTGGACTTCGCAGTGGGTTGTTTTCTCTCCATCAAAACAACCTTAGGAGACGAATTCGAAGGCCAAGTTATCACCTTCGACCGACCCTCCAACATCCTCGTCCTTCATATCCTTTTTCACCCAATTAATCAACTTTCTCTGCTGCTTCTTTATTTATTATTTTTCTCACAAACCCTAGAAATCTGTGTGTTTTTATATGTTTTTGAGTTCCATAACTCTGTTTTGATCAATACAAGAGGGTTCAAAATCGGGTCCTCGACGAAACATACGGCTGCTGAAGGCTAATTATATAAAGGAGTTCACATTCCTGGGGCAAGCTGAAGACCCTCTTGACCCAAAACAGTGTTACATTGATCTTAATAGTCTCCAAGCCAGGGAAGAGTCTGCCTTGAGGTGATATATCAAAAGCCCTTTTTTTTTTTCCCTTTAATTATATGTTTCTCAGTTTAAAATGAGTTGACGAGGTGGATTGCAGACAAGCAGAGACAGAGGCTGAGAGAATAGGCGTGGGCGTTACCAGCGAGGCCCAGAACATCTTTGATGCATTGTGTAAGACGTATGTGCTTTACCCTTTTCATTGCTTTAATTTAATGACAATATAAG
>JAESVK010001325.1:2513146-2555280 GCA_017140935.1 Hamamelis virginiana | reverse complement strand
CTAATTCCCAGTTTTAGAGCATGTTCACTATGTATGGGTCATTGAAACATATGAGTTTGTAGGTATTGATGTACTGTACTATATTGGGTTATTTTTTAATCGTACTTTCACGTGGACATTCTAGTAAGTAATAATCACGATGTAAACAAAATTAACTTATAGAACATTATTGAATCTATATTCTAGTTTATGTGCGAGGTTTCTTTGAGTTGTGACATTGTTCCCAATGTGTCCCTTGTTTGCTTGCTTATAATGGGCTAAGCTTTGTATGGTGTTTTTATCTGTTCTCTTCTAACATAGTTTAACATTGCATAAAAGATAGATATTGAACAATAATGAAAATTGTGAGTGCATGATATTTTGTCTGCAATAGCCAAGACATTTTTAACAATGTGGCATGAAAACCAAAAAATGTAAGAATTAGAGTGCCTTGGGGTAGATGTTTTGACATTCTAAGTAGTTTCATTCATTTTTGTTTGTGTTTATTTGGTAATTTCGTGTTCATGGTTCTCATGAAATTGAGAACTTTGTTAGAATTACTGGGAAGATCTCTGTGCAATGGTTAGGCAGAGCTGTGCTTATAGCCACCAATAAATCCTCATTTCAACTCATAAGTATATAAACATAAATTCTTTTTCACTGTTCTCCTCAGTCCGGATCCGTATTTTTTTTTTTTATGAATCATAGGCCATTATGTTGTTCATCACAAGCTCAAACCCCTTGTTCTTGTCCTTATATCATTTTTTTTTTTATTTTTTATTTTTACATAATGTGCTCATAGGCCATTATATTGTTCCTTATAGCACTTTATTCTGTATTCGTTACTGGTGCAGTTACAGGTTTTCATTCTCTATGGTCAAACCTCTTTGGTTGATTTTGTTTTAGCTTATTCGCAAAAATTGCTTGCTTATAATGGGCTAAGCTTTGTATGGTGGTTTTACATGTTCTCTTCTAACATAGTTTAACATTGCATAAAAGATAGATATTGAACAATAATGAAAATTGTGAAGGCACAATACGATATTTTGTCTGCAATAGCCATGACATTTTTAATAATGTTGCTTGCAAACCAAAAAAAGTCAGAATTAGAGTGCCTTGGGGTAGATGTCTTAACATTCTACGTAGTTTCATTCATTTTTGTTTTTGTGTTTTAATGGTAATTTGATGTTCATGGTTCTCATGAAATTGAGAACTTTGTTAGAATTTCTGGGAAGATCTTGGTATAATGGCTAGCATAGCTGTGCTTACGACTCAATGAAGCCTTTTTTCAACTCGCGAGGATATGAACATAAATCCTTTTTCACTTTTCTCCTCGTGCCGGAGCCATATTTTTTTATGAATCATGGGGCATTATATTGTTCCTCACAGCCTCAACTTCCTTACTCTTGTCCTTACAGCACTTCCCACTTCTTTTTTTGACATAATGTGCTTGCAAGCCATTATATTGTTTCTTATAGCACTTTATTATGCTTTTCCTTACTGGTGTAGTTAAAGGTTTTTTGTTCTCCATGGTCTAACCAACCTTCTTAGTTGATTTTGTTTTAGCTTATCTGCAAAAATTGGTGCTACCACTTAGTTATTAGATGCATTTATATTTATTTCCATTTTGTCTTGTCTTGTTTGTCACCTATATCCCAGACCCGTTTCAGCTGCACTAATTGCATGGTCATGTTTCTTGGGCCCCCAGAATTTTGCACACATTATGAGTGACCTTATAGCTAATTTTATTGAAATTTTCTCATGGTCTGATAGGTATGTGTTGATTACACACTACTGAACACTACATAAGCAATGAGTATTTTACCCTCCTAATCTATTCCAATAGTCAATGCCCTTTTCTGTTTTGCCAATTATTGGATTATCATATCAAGACAACAAGAATGATCGCTCCTGGGTATCTCCTGGATGTCTATATTCAATAATCCCTCTTTTCTACTTGTAATTTACATTTTATTTGTTATATTATGTATTGGTCATTTTACTTCATCTGACATAGCAGCGTCCTTATCAGCTTTCATAGGGCAACAGAAACCAACAGTGCAGGTTTAGTATTCAGTTTATGGTTTGATCATGAATTTTTCCTCCTGTAGTTAGTTGTAGGCACTATAAGCAATTTTCATTGGCAATCTTGTAAGAGATCTCTCTATGCACAGAAAGAGAATATATCTTTTAAACAATTCTTTATGTGGCCCTTTCATGAACTTGTAAAAAGAGATGGAGATGGATATGATGGAAGTTGAATTTTATAGGTCTCCAGTTTGGTGGTTTCATGCTGTGATGGAAGTTGTAAAGAGAGCTTTTTGGGGAGGCAACTCTCTAAATAGTGTTTGTGAAACTTTAACTTATGGCTCTCTCTTTCATTGGTCATAGAATTCATTGTAATTATGTCTGCGTGGGTAGCTCCTTGGTTGAATCTTACTACAGTATTGCATGTCAATGGATTTTGATTGGGTAGAATACTGTATGGAAATTCTTTCGTAATCGTTCTGGATAGCTGATTCATTTATGGTGATTGAACTTTTTGTATTTTTTTTTTTTTATATTGAAACCGTTAAATGCTCTGGACGTCCCTTTCTTCTTAGAGTTGACAGAATTATTTCTGAAGCTTGGCAAAAAAATAAAAAAATAAAAAAATAAAAGGAAAAAATCAGAATTATCTATGATGGTTTATGCTGAGGGAATATGCATCAGCATTTTGGTGAGTGATTCAAAATGGACTGAGCGAGCTATAGGATAACTGCTGTTTCTTCTCTCTCTCTCTCTCTCTCTCTCACACACACACACACACACACACACACACACACAAACAAAAATTGAATTTCCTAAAAGATTCAGGTGTTGTCTGTGGAAAACCCAAATTTAGGTGACCTTATTATATAGTTTGTGAGACTTGAGACTTTGACCATGATTCCATTAATCACATAGCATCCTTGGTGTTTCGATGATGAAATTGTTTCTACTTTCTATGGTAAGTATATAATTCTGCACAGAGTTATTATGTCCACATGTAAGTTACTAGTCTTTAAGTAACTGATGTTATTGGTACATAATCAGGCTTCCAGTGCACTGGGACAAGACTGTCATAGTCGTGATGAATGAAGTTCGTGTTAGCAGTCCGTATCTCCCCGAATCTGTTAGTGGAGGAACTGCTGCTGCCAATGAGCGGGTGAAGAAAGTGGTAAGACACTCAAGAGATACAAAAATTTGATTTGTTCAGAAAATTTGATCAGGAAATCGTTTGATTTGTTTTTTTTTTTTTCTCCTGTTTTTAAACCATCTTTAACCAACCACTTAGCTCGAGTTTGAGAGGAAGAGGTTGCAACACCGTGGTGCTGGTCAGTAAAGGGTTTAACCTTTTCATTGTATGACTGCTGGGGAAAGTGCCTCAAGTATTGAGGTATTTTTGGGTATGTTGCTTTTACCCAACCTTATCTTAGAATAACAAGTTATCTATTGGCAGAGACAATCTAAAGCTCATATTAATTAAGGAATTATATTTTCACATATTATTGATTTTGTAGCTCATCTTTAATTATGCCGCCTCTTGTTGATATTTTAGTTGTGTCGTGTGCTGCTTCCAGTGGAGTTATTGGAGGCATTTTTTATTTGCTGAGGCTTATTGACAGTTAGAATTAAAGGTCTAGTGCAATGTGCTCAAATATACATGTGTGTGTGTGAATAAGTTGCCAACTTCAATTCATTGTGCAATGCCAATGACAATAGCAATGGAGATACTACCAAATTAAATTGCATGGACATGTGAAGTTGCAATAAGGTTTTAATTTATACTTCTATGAATATTAAAGATAATTCTTTTGGAATAATGTGAACCAGTTCAACCTAAAAATATGTACTTGCCAGCTATCAACTTTAAGGGTATGATGGTAGATATATAAGTGCTGCAGGAGAGATCATGGTGTTAGGAGATAGCACTTACGGACCTATGGTCGTCAGGAAATGATGATCACCCCTGCATTCATCCAAAGGTTGCCACTTATAATTTTATATCATGATCCTCTGCTTATCTCATGCCCTGGTTTTAGAAGGGAAAAAAAAAAACTTTCGATCTTTATTTTCTTGTGTTTGTTGTTCTACTAATTCATGTCAAAATTATAGAGATGTTTGTATCTTCTATTATTTATTGAAATGTATGAAAATCGAAGAACATATTGCATATAGTTCTGTCCTTGTACGGGAAAACCATGTGGCATGCAGAATGAACTAAAACTAGAAGAAAAGATTAGGTAGGTTTATAGAAAACCTGTAGGAAATATATCTTTATTTTCTTATGCTTTGTGCTTTCATTTATACTTGTCTCTTTGGGGTGATAAAATGGTATATATTCGGATGCAGGAAATGGTAGTCTGTGCTATGAATCCAAGATTCGTGATAATAGTTGTGACAAATTTGCAACTTGTCAATGGGATTTATGCATTTTAGTGTCTAAATTAAGGCTTACGTTCGGTTGCTACTTTTGAGAAATTTCTAGTTATATATATTCACCAAGAATCTCAAAAGAAGAACTGATAATTTTTTAACCCTTCTTTTCCCACGGGGGTTTCTAGGGATTTTCATTGAGAATCCATACAACTCTATATAAAATAGGGTTTCAATATTTAACAATAGCATCATCATAGCAGATAATGGTACAAAGACCCGGATACCCCACCTACCACCACCACCGCTGTGGCCACTGCTGTGGAGAGAGAGAGAGAGAGAGAGAGAGAGGCACTATTTGAGAATTATAAAAATGGGGTAGATATACTTCTGAGGGTGATTCTATGTACCCACAAAAGTACTTTTCACACCCTTTTCTTTCTACGCCCACTATCAGTACTTACAATTTATTATCAATACTCTTTGGGTCAGTGACCCCAAAGAGTGTTTTGTCCTTGGAAAAAGCATTCCATTCCCTGGGTGCAATATATTTCCATTCCGCAAATGCGTGTAAACTGTGATATCTCCCTCTTAAGGGACAGCTAAAGAAAAGGGTAAATGAGAATCTTCAATAAAAAGAAGTAATTATCTTATGTAGCAAAGGAGAAAAGAGATTGTTTAGCCATGGATCTAAGGTTGCTTCTTCACAGTCAAGCACCCTTAATTTGTTCTCTCTTCCCTTTATCTCTTTTTGTTTTTTCATTATATATTCGACAACTCCACTACTGCTTTTCTCTCTCTCTCAATACAAATTCTTTTTACTTTTCTTGTTTGCCAAACAGTCTTTGAATAAGATAGCAAAGAAGCTTAAAGCACTAATGTAACATAAAGTTAAAAAAGATGCTCATTCTAAGTTAATTGGATGAAATACGTGAGAATGCCTAAATGATTTAACGGGACAATAAAAAAAATAAAGAATAAATAAATGATTTGAGTCAAATTTTTTCCCGTTAAAACATTTGATTCTTATTTAAGCGTTCGTATATACTAGAAAACAGTGTTTGGGAGGCACATGAGAATTGAGATGGCCACTTCTAACTTCTAAGTGCTCGAAGAACAAAAATTTGTAAGGAATATATAAGACTTGTACACCAAACAATCAAACATCAATGGAGGTTATTCCAGCTTATTCCAGTCCAATGGAAGGTAATGGAAGATAACTTATGACGTAAAATCTCCCAAAATGTTTTTAGGGAAAATTACAGTTTGTTCCTCTGAATTATAGGCCATTTTTAAATTACTCCCGGCTTGTAGTATCGATTGAAGCAATGTATCCAGAACTATTACAATGTAACGGATTACTCCCTTCTGTCAGTTGACCGTTGGTTTGACTGACGAAAAGTCAGTCACGTGCATGAATTTCACTTTCAGGATGAATTTGTCCTTGAGAAACCCATATTTTCCATGGAAATTCAAGTTAATTCCAAAATCCTTCTTTTCTGTTTGGTTTCCAAGAAATCTTAGGAAAATGAAATAAATAACTTGAAACCTCACAACAGCCCCCTAAAATCTTGAGCCCCAACCTATTAATAAAAACTTAAATTTTACATTTCAATTATTTTCCTTCATTTTCTCGGGAAAGTTGGGATGTTTAACAAAAAGTTCATTTCAATAACTCCACAACGAAGCCTTCATTTCCTCTACAGGTTTGACTACTCTTTCCTTTCTTCTCCATATATTCTTCTTCTCTGCAAATAAAAATCACAACATATTCAAAAACCCATTTGATTTTCTCAATAAAATTTGGAGAAAGTGTGAGAAAATGTCATAACACACAGGAAAATACATCTTCTCTCACCGCACCAAATCTTTGAATATCCAATTCAAATCTCTAAAAACCTAATTCATTTAAGTCTCAAAATCCAAAGTTTATGTTCAAACTATTTACTTCATGTTTAAAATCCATACTATTTACATCCATGGTGGATTGGGTATTCAAATCACCTTAGATCTGAATTCAAACTATATCCATACTGATTCAAATCTGAATTAGTCTCAAAATCCATACTATTAACATCGTGGTGGAGGAGAGAGACGAAGGTGACAAAGAGGGGCTGGATTTCTTTGTGCACCAATGTGGGTACAGAGAGAGAGAGATCGAAAATATAATGGAGTAGATTTGAACAAATCACCTTAGACCATCTCCAATCATGTACTCAGACTCTTACTTAAATTGAGTAAAAAGCCCCATTTGACATGGAGCTCTCCAATCATAAATTTTAACTTAAATCTTTTTAATAATTACATTTTACTCCTACAACTTTTTTGTTACGTTTGCCCCCCAAAATTGTTTTTCCACCAAAACCACTAATTCTTTTCCCGCCAAAAATATTTTTCCTCAAAAATATTTTCCTTCCATATTAGCTACATTTTCCCTTCAGAATGACATTTCCGCCAAAAAAAATTTCCCACCAAAAAAATTCCCACAAATATCCCTATAAATATTTCATCCTATATACCATTTATCACAACGCTATTCTCCAAGCATTTCAATCCATAATGGATCATTTCAAAGTTTCTTTAATTACTAATTTTTCATCTTCCTCTTCATGTTCTGATGATGATGATGATGAAGAAATGGTGGCACAGTGTCTCTTTTTTAGGCGAATCAATCAGCAATGATGAAAAAGGTTCAACAAGATATGAAACAACCAAACAAACGTGGTGGCTCCGTTCTAGGACGCAAATGCATCTGGCACAAAAGGAAAAAGGGTGACGATCGTTTGTTTGTTGACTATTTCGCCCAAGAACCAGTTTATAATGCTACAATATTTCGGAGACGCTTTTGAATGGAGCGTTATTTATTTGTACGTATTCTCAATGCTATTGAATCTTACAATCCCTTTTTTGTTAAAAAAAAAAAAAAAATGTATGCAATGTTGTTGGGTTGTCTTTTCTTCAAAAGATGACAGCTGCAATTAGAATGCTTGCATATGGAATACCGGCAGATGCAATTGATGAGTATGTACAGATTGAGGAAAGCACTGCAATATTGAGTTTGAAACATTTTTGTCAATCAGTAATTGACATTTTCGAGGTTGAGTATCTGAGAGTTCCAACGCCAGATGATAGAGTAATGTTACTTACAATTGGTGAGGCTCGAGGGTTTCCCGGTATGCTGGGAAGCTTGGATTGCATGCATTGGAAGTGGAAGAACTGTCCGACAGCATGGCAAGGATAGTACAACGACCATATTAAAAAACCTATTATATTTCTTGAAGCTGTAGCTTCAAATGATTTGTGGATTTGACACGCATTTTTTGGAATGCTAGGATCTCATAATGATCTAAATGTCTTGGATCAATCTCCTTTATTTTCTGATCTTGCCTAAGGGTAGGCTCCTCCAGCTATATGCTCAATAAATTGGCACACTTACAATATGGGATATTATCTTGCTGATGGTATATATCCGCCATAGGCTACATTGGTTCAAACCATTTCTTCTCCAGATGGACCAAAAAAATAACATTTTGCAGATATGCAGGAAGCTGCTAGAAAGGATGTGCAACAGGCATTTGGGGATCTACAAGCTCAATTTTCAATTGTACGTGGATCAGCACGATCATGGGATTTTGAGATTCCTGGGAAGATAATGAAGACATGCATTATCTTACATAATATGATTGTGGAAGATAAACGGGAAGGCTATCCTGATTTTGAATATGAAACATCAGGGCATAACTGATCAATAGAGGTTTCATGAGATTTTGATGATGACTTTGAATCCTTCGTATCTCGTCGTATAAAAATTAGAGATTTGACTACCACTATGCCATCCCCTATGACTTAATTGAGAATCTTTTGCAACGTTATGGAGATAGTTGATTGAGCATCTTAAGTGAATTCGTTTATTGTTTTTTATTTTATTTACGTGTTGTATCTTTTTTTCTTTTTGAAATGAAGTATGTGGCTTATAATTTTGTGCTTTTCATACATTGACAAAAAAAAAATGCCTTTAGTAATTAAATTAAACATTACTAATGAAATAAACATTACAATAGTAAAGATAATTGACTACAAGACATTCCTAAACAGCAATCTAAAAAGATATTTAAACTCCGCTATCTCTATTTCGAGAAATGATTTGGCGTTGAAGATCCTCGTAGTATGACCTCTGTTTGGAGTTAAATTAGACATGTTCATTGACATGATTAAATGATCTTCCTTTTGTTGCTCTCTAGCATTCATTTCAGATAACATTTGTAGTTGTGCTTCTCTATTCTTAGCCCTCCTCTGACGATTTGCAGCCCTATCTTGCTTTTTTTCAAAGCTTTTAGATGACATATCTGCCAACACTTCTACAATTTTACCTTGGGTCGTTGCCATGGCTTCAAATCTAACGTTACGAACTGCTCTCTTACTTCGTGCTTCTTTCGTATCCTTCTGACCAATGGGCTGTTTTCCTCTCAGCAGAACGTTGTTGTTCCAAATCAATATCAGAGTCCAAGAAAATCGGAGTATTAGGAGGAGTTGATGGAATCAAAGACGAGGATGTTTGCGATGTAAACTTTTGTGACTGTGTTCTAACTTCATCCCACTTATAACTATGATGCAATATTTCCCAACAAGTATCATATATGAAGTGTTTTCTATGTAAAGTATGATTCAAATTAGAATTAAAATACTTTATCTGCATCCATTATTCCACTTTGTGACCTCCGCTGTACTTGTTCAAGATAGCCACAAAATTTATTCACCGCTTTTTGAATAAAACTCCAACAATGAGATATAGAAATAGTGGTTCGATTTGCTTGAACAATCGGTTAGGATAAAAAAAAAGAGTGTGAATAGGCTCCCAAAATACTGACATTGGTTGATGTATGCCTGTTTCTGGATCTTGGGAGATGGCCAACCAACACCTACAAACAGCTTCATCCTCCACTATACTAAACGATTTACAACAACCATGATTAGTTTCGGGAATAATTTCAACACCATGAAATTCCTCTAAGCTTGGAGAATCTATAAATATTTCATCATCATTATCCATTGATTGAATAATAATATGAATAAAATCACTAAAAAAAAAGAAAAAAAAACACAAAAACAAAAACAAAATTGTGGAGAAGAGAGTATAAAATTTAAGATAGGATGAAATTGTGGAGAATGCAGTGGTTGAAACTTATTTATGGTAAATCATTTTTATAGGGGTAAAAAAAAATAAATGTTGGAACAGTTCATTAATTTACCATTTTGCGCGTGCTCTGTATCTAGTACCTAAACACAGCCTACACCTCACAACCTACACCTACACCTCTAAGGGTTGGAGAAGAGTTTTTGACCCTTTTTTACCCAAATTTGAATTTGAGGAAGAATTTAAGTTAGGATTGGAGATGCTCTTAGAATTGAATATATATGAGGTAGAACTGAACAAGCGAAGATGAGAGAGAGAGGAACCTGTCTTGCGTGTGAGCTCCAACATCGGCATGTGAGGGCTTCGATGGCAGCAGAGCAGCACCTCTTCAACTCTTCTTGTCCTGCTTCTTCTTTTTCTGCAACTAAGACCCGTATCTCCTCATCTTCTTCATCTTTTCTTGTTGAACATCGTTTGGCTTTGAGTTCTTGTATAAGTGGTTGATCGCCAGAGATGAAGTTTGGAAGGTGGTGCTGTTGGGGTTTTGGCTAGCTTGTTTTTGTGAAGGTGATACCCATATTAGATTTTTTTTTTATAATTTTTTTTAAATGCCGAGTTATTGAAAGAACAAAACAGTTAACTAGTCATAAATATAGACGCCGCTTGCCAAATCAAAATATTTGATAGTTCAGTAGCACATTGCTTCAATCTATACTACATAAACAATTTAAAAACAGCTTATAGTTCAGGAGGTAAACTTTAATTTTCCTATATTTTTATATTTTGTTAGAGTGGGACAAACCTAATTAATTAGTAGAGCAATAAAGATACGATAACAATATTGTTATTAAAAACTCGGTTAACGGCATCCTTGATTGGACTTCTCAAAAGTTTTTGTAACAAATTTGCCATCTCATCAATATGCTCAATGAAAAAGAAAGTTAATACACAGGCAACTTCTTATTCTTTTTGTCGTTGGTATTTTGTTTTTCTCTCTCTTTCTCTATAAAATGCGATTCAAGTTGAATGGTAAAATGTGTCTCATACTTGATAGTTGGGTTTGGACCTCTATATAGAAGGCACCCATATTCAATGGCGGAGCTTAGGGATGTCAAGGGGCGGGTTTGGGATGGGTCACCCCTTTCCCAACCCTGTCCCATTTAAGAAAACTCCATCCCATTCCCGTTCCAAACCCGTAACGGGTCAGGATTGAGAATCTCATTCCCGTCTCAATTAAATGACCCCATCCCATTATCGTCCCGTCCCGTCCCATTTGTTATGGCAGGGTGGGGTGGGGTGAGGCATATCTTATTTTAAACTGATATAAATAACAATACTAAATAAGCTTAAAAAATTATAAAGATTATGCATGTGCAGTAATGCATCTCAAACAGAAAGAAAATAAACGAAACAAGAGCTCTGAACATTAAATTATCAATCATTTTCAACTTAACCAAATACAATATTGGACATAGTTGAGGTGATTTCCACAAGCTATTTTATTTTTACTTTCCTCAGTTTTCTCAACACCAAAACAAATTACAAAATAGATCGATGAACATTAAAGATAATTGCTACTTCTAAGAGTAAAATAAACTAAACCCTTTAAAGGGCATGATTGAAATTTCATTTTATCAAGGAGAGACTTAATTATAAAATACCTATAAAATAAATACAATAAAATATATAAACATATATAATCGGGTTGGGACGGGTTTTTAAGCCTTAATCACGAACCCGCCCCGAACCCTATAGGATTTTTAAAAAAAAATCCAAATCCGCCCCGAAACCTGTCCCAATAGGGGCGGGTACCCGAGTGAACCTGCAAAATTGACATCCCTAGTGGAGCTACATGGTAATGAGAGGGGGAAGTGCCCCCCAACTTTTAAAAATTGGTTTTTTTACATGTGTTATTTGCTACTAATTAAGAACTTGCCCCCTTTCAAATTTTGATTTTGCCTCTTTTAATCAAAATTTGCTCCTCAATTTTTAAAAAATAATTTTTTTATATATGTTTTATGTTATTAATTAAAAGCTTCTCTCTTCCAATTTTTATTTTGCCCCTTTTAGTCAAAATCAAATTTTTATCTTCCCCTACCATTTTAGTGTTTTTATTCATTGTATTTTTTTTTTTACCAATCTCTTTTTTTGGTATTTTTATTTTATTATTGTTGTTTGAAGTTATACTTGAGTGCATAGAAGAATTTTAGAACCTTTTTTTTTTCCTGTTATTGTAGTCTAGTAATAATAGAATGTTAAAACCTTGTAATATTCTAATTTTTTTTTAATAAAAAAATGTAGTTTATATAGTTAATCTTTATTGATTTACTTGCAAGCTGAATACGAAGCTAATAACTAACAAAAACATTGCCCCCCTAAAACAATTTTCTGACTCCGCCCCTGCCCATAATTATCAATTAGTTCCCTCACTATACAAAGTACCTGTATTGGAGTTTCTTATTCAGTATATATATATATATATGTGTGTGTGTGTAGATATAGTTACCGTAATGTCCCATCGTTTGAGTTACAAAATGTTGTCCATTTTGAATTACTTTTCATAGCTCTAAAACGTGTTTTATATATAAATAATATAAGCTTCTATATATAGTTCATAAATCGTTTCTAACTGTGTGAGATTGAGGGTTTGTTTAGAAAATATGAAAATCTAATAAATTGAAGATTTGTCCTTTTTAAAAATCAAAATTGTTTTGTAAGTCTTTTTTTCTTTTTTCTGTAAATCCATTCCATCTTGTATAGAAAAATAAAGAGATATTTGGCCAAAAGTCCTATTTTAAAATTATCTATTGGCTAAAGTCCACCTATACCTTTTTTTCTTCCTAAAGTCCTAACTAAAAAAGTTTTAATGCCTAAAGTCCTATTTTTACATAATCTATATTTTTGGGTGACAAAATTACCCTCAATAGACAATATCTTCATTAATACGGATTGGTTGAGAGACACCTTGCTAATTCATTCATCCAACACCCGCGTCATATGATACGTCTTTAAGTTTTTCCAACCAAACTCTGACAGATTCATCCTTCACCTGTTTCTTCTCCGCATCATTAAGCACTGCTTGAATAGTGACCAGTTTTTTAGAAATATTTTTGACGTACGTCTTTCTTGGCACTGACGACAATTCCAACGTTTTCTTCAATTTGTTGTTCGAAGAAGGAAGCTGCTTGCTCCAAGACTAGGGAAACAACCGCATCAGCCATACTTTCACTTTGCGTAGAGAGGTGGAAGGATCAATAGAAGTCAGTGCTTCTACTGTAATGAAAAATTTAATGCGTTGAAACAAATTTTAAAAAGATTAGGAGAAGAAAAGAGTAATAAAGGGTCTGTAGAATTCAACTGCACTGAAAATACAAAAGACCTAACAGAGTAATGAACTTAAACATAACCATATATATATATATATTGTTTGGTTGGTGAGAAAATGGAAGAAAAAGAAAGAGATTGTTATTTTTTGTTGTTTTTTATTAACTTTTTTTTTTTGTTTGGTTGACTGGAAAATGTAAGGAAAAAAAAAAAGTTTTCTTAATTAATTTTTTGTTTGGTTGATTGGAAAATATAAGAAAAAGAAAGTTTTTTTTTTTTTTTTGGATGTAGTGACCTGCGTTTTCCGACGTAGCGATCTGCGTTTTCGGTGTAGTGACCTGCATTTTCCGACGTAGTGACCTGCGTTGGCGTAGTGACCAGCATTTCCGGCATAGGAAACTAACACAGGTCACTACGAGATGTGACGTAGTGAACCCAAGGGTTAGGAGTGTAGGTGGTGTTCAAGGTTGATAGAAAGGAGGGGTATTTTTATCCAATTCATGACAAAAGGACTTTTGGAAAGAAAAATCTGTTGGGAGGACTTTTGGCATGAAAATCTTCTAAATGAGGACTTTTAGCCAAATTCCCCAAAAATAAAATATAAACATAGTTTTTGTTTTTTATTTTTTCAAATCAATGGTAAGATTATTAATATAAAAACTATATAGCAATAAGAGATTGGATTTATCCCAATTCAGTTTCAAGAGTTTCTAAATATAATTTAATTATATAAATATAATAACTCAACTCATTCCATTCATTTTAGGGCCCGATTGGATAAGCTTCTACTTCCCCCCTTTTTTTTTCTTTTAAAAGTAAAAAATGAAAGTTTTGAGTACAAAAAATTTGGAAGTTACTTTAAAAAGTTGAGATAATTCTTCATTCCTTAACTTTTAAATGTAACAACCAAAATTTTACACTATAGAAAATATAAAAAACTTTTTTTTTTTTTTTTTTTTCACTTTTTAAAGTAGAAAAACAGGAAGTAGAAGCTTATTCAAACGCGTCCACTTTTTTTAGTTTAGGAGTCTTAGAATTTTAAATTTTGGTTTAAATGAGACTTCAGAAGTCGTTCTTGGTCCTATTAGGTTTGAAATTGTCACGAACAGGGTTATAAGTATTGTTTTATAAAATTTCATATACACGCGTGATATGGTTCCATGGCATACTACTTTAACTTAGGTTTCATTTGGCAAGTTCAAAAGTAGAATAGAATATATATAATTGAAATTCTATTCCAACCCAATTCTTCTGTTTGGCATGACATAAAATTAAAATAGAATAGAATTTAAATTCCAATGTTATATAGACTTTTTCAATTTTCAAATTCCATAAAAAATAATAAAATTTAATTAGAATTGATTTCACTTTAGTTTATTTTTACTGACTTTCAAACCTATTCCCTATTTTAAACTATCTCTTATCATTAATAAATATATAATACAAGAAATACACCTATTTTTAATTTTAATTCAACTTTTTATATAAGATAAAAAAGAATAATTAAAATTCTAATCCTATTTTACTTTATCCCACGATTTATTCTATTCTTTTTTTTTTTTAATAGCATTTTCTATTAGGTGCTACTGGACATGATATGATATGAGATAGATGAAGAATTGGGTCAAACCTTATGTGGGACCTGTATTGATTGAAAAGCCCCTAAAATCACAAGGAAGCCATGTGATGTCGGGATGTTGACTCCAAGGACAAAAGTTAAATACAAGTCAAATAAAAGTGGCTCTTACCCCAATCATTTTCCCCACATCCACCTACTTAATTCATTTGCCTTCATGCTCACATCTTCTTTCATTTATTGATTCTATTATTATTATTTTTTTTTTAATCGGGTGTCCGGACCAACTTAATCGACTAATCTCAGGATCCTAAAATTAACGACCGGATAAGCCTCCATTGGCCCCAAAAATTTAGCATGAATCGAACTCAGGACTTCCGATTCTTGAGGTGTGATCCCTTGCCAACTGAGCTACCTCTCGGGGTGAACCTTCCCCTTCTTATTCAACCCTGCATGTACTTTTTGATTATCAATTCAACTTTGGTGATCTAATTATTTAGGGTTGGACAAACAATTTTGTTTTATTGTGATATTTATTTTTTTGTTGAATATTATGTCTTTTTATTATTTAATTTATATATTATTGTTTATTTTTAATATATATATATACTAATACTATTTGATTCAAGCGTGAGATTTCGCATGTGCACAGTGGAATGGGCATGGATTACGACTATCCATGATATAACAATCTTTTTTTTCTATCATAATGAAGGTAGGGTTCAAATCCAGATCTCTCTCGTACGTACAACTGCCAAAAGATTTTTCTAGCAGATTAACTGGTACCTTAAGTATAACAATCCTATTCAAAGTGATATAAAATGGCTTGACAGTAAGTCTCATTTAATAAGTGACTTAATAGAATTTTTAGGTGGTGGAAAAATTGGGAATTCAAGACCAAATTTGTTTAATGAAATTTCATTCAATTTTATGGTTGATATGAAAGGTGAGGAATGACATATGCTTTAGTGGTAAGTCGTAAAGTCCATGGAAGTAGTTCAAAAAGCCACAGTAGATGCAATTAATGGAGCTCAACACAGCTTTAGAGTGATTAATATGGATAAAAGACATCGGTCGAGTTGGGAAAGAAATCAACTGCACTCCTTGTTGAAGCTTCTTGAGAAAGTGTTTGTTTTGACAATTGAAATTTGGATTTTTTTGCCAAAGCCGCAGTAGATTGTATCAATCGTAAAAGTGAAACGCCCGTTTATATAAGCTTTTATTTTTTATTTTTTTATTTTGAGTGAAAAAGTTTCAATAGTTAAATTTTAAAAATTGTTTTAAAATTGAAATAACATTTAAAAGTGAAAAACAGAAAGTTTTACAAATTAATGAAAGCTTCCAATATCATAAAGAAGATTGGTTAACGTGATATGGATGGTCAAAGATGGGTGGATGAAATAGCATAATCTTTTAAGCATGAACATGAGGTTTGGCTCAATGGTTCTTGTTTCTCTACTTATGGAATGATGTTCCAGGCTATAGCGGAACCAGAATTGAAGTCTGGGGGGCCAAGCTCCTGATCAATCTTTCCCCATTCCACATATATCATATAATGTATACATATATGTTAGATTGTACAGCTGTGTATATAGTCAACTGTATAGCTGGAGTTTCCATAGCTGTAGTTTCCTTATATTGCTTATGTATTGCCTATATAAGGCCCCCCTCTTTTACATGTTTGATACATTCAATATATACAAAGACTAAGGTCTTTCTTCATGGTATCAGGGCAGGTTCTCTGAAATTTTTTTTCTCTTCCGCTGCTCTCACGGTCCAGGCCATTAACACGGTTGCCGTTTGCCCGTGAAACCTTATTTTCCATTTTTTTTCAGGGGAACTCACCACTGATTGTCCTCTGTTTACTATATACAAAGAAAGTGCCACTGGGTCTAGGGGTTCTATTCCTCATGAATGAGGTTTTTGACCCATTTATTGACCCATGCATGTATCTCTTCCAGAAAGAGCTCGTATTAAGTGATAACATTGCATTAGCTTGCAAGGATATATATTTTTATTATGATTAGAAGTGGAGGTGCCGTGAATGTTTTGGCCATATCCAGATTTTGTTATTAAGCTGCAGATGTTTTAGCATTATATGCTCTTAGTATTGAGGATGGTTAGATGAACCATCCAAACTATTGCCCTTGCTTACAAAAAATAAAAATAATAATAATAATTCGAGACTCGTGTGAAAAATAAATCCTAATTTTATTAGATTATTAAAAATGTTAGGAGGATTTAGCAAAATAGATTCCAAATAAGGTAATATTCTTGTGTGTATTTAAAAAAGTAGAGATATTATTAACAGTAATTCTGTGAATTACTTGTATGAGAGGCAGAAAGACATGACCCCAAAAGCAGAAAATGGCTGAAGAGGTAGACTGTAGGCTGCAGGAACCCTGCAACGCTGTAATACACCGTGAACTTTCTTTACACTGATTCCCAATACAAAGGTTGAGCCAGAGCAGTTCTGCCATGTGTACATAAAGTGAACACGAATATATGCCTCTGAGAATCAGCCCTAGCTAGCTATGACAGTATTACTTACCATCTCCAATTGGGCAATTGGCATCAATTGGAATTGGATGGCACATATTTACCCTACATGCATGAAGATGTGTTTCATTAATGTCTGATGAGATGTTCTTTGGGATCATTAATTGAAGGAGTTAGAGTGGCCTAAAAATAATAACACTTTGTTTGGCTGTTAATAAACTTTTGCAGGAAAGTGAAAGTGGGGAAAAAGAAATTTGATTTTCTTGAAAGTATTTTTATTTTTTGTTTTTTATATATAAGAATCTTTGACTAGCTTGCGTGCATCGTACTAAATCCTGTACCTCGAACAAGACTTTTGGAATAAGACTTGTGTCTTGTGATCTGTGGCGTTGAATATTAGCATACAGTGGAAGTCGAATATGGGACCAAGGAACTTAGTAGGTCTTTAGCCATGCTTGCTCTACCACTAATTAGCTACCCATCCTAGGATTGAAAATATTTTTGTTGCTAAAGGATATTACATTAAGCAAAATATATAGAAAAGGGGGAGAATTGAAGAGACTCTCATAATTAATAATTAATATAAAAAAACAAATTAGGAGAAAATTACATAACTTTTTTTTTATATTAAATAATAATCAAATGCATAAAAGTGAGAAGTAGTAACTTTATTTTTATTTTTCTTTTAATCAAATGAGGATTAAAATAAGGTAGTATGTAGGTAGTAACATTTTCATGAGGAAGGGATATCGTCACCATTTATAATAAAGTCGTAGGCCTCCTCGCTGGGTTGAACCTGGAAAGCGAAGGCCCTGATGCACATTGGTATATGTGCAACGTTTACGCGTAAATTCCTTTCTGGGTCTGAAAACAAATTTTCCCACCAGTGGGAAAATAATATGAATAAATGAATTATACGAGACATGTGGGTATGTACATGTCCAAATGTCATGCAGAAAGACCTGAAGCGAAAGAGACTCAGGCACTGAGACAGATGGGTTTGTGTATACGTTTGACATTACTTAAAAAGAAAAGGACTAATCAGTCATGCAAAATCTGCAACCGAATCAATATATATATATATACACATACATATTCACAAAAGCCATGACTGTAATTTTTCTGGGATAGTGCAAAGGAAGGACAGAGAATGGAGGGTGTCGGTTGTCCTTTTACATTAAAAGACTTTAAAATATTTTAAATACTGTGAAAACTTAAACCTTAATGTAACAGAGCAGAGAGAGAGAGAGAGTAGAGGAGTAATAATGGTGTTATTTACTTCCACTCACAGAGTTATATGGGGTTGTGAAAGAGGGGAGAGAGAGAGTGTGTGTTCTTGAGAGCTTTATTGGTTTTGTTATCCTTTACTTTATTTTCTTATTAAATTGAAAGTAAAGAGTAGCAAAGGTGACGGTGGAGATGCTTTTAACTTTATCTTTTTTTGGTTAAACACCTTTATCTTTACGTTATTGAAGAAAAGAAGGTTAAGACCGGAAACCACTACTAGTGTGTGTGTGTGTATATATATATATATATATATATATATATATATATATATATAGTGTAATGAGAGATTCCTTTGGTCACAGAGAGGTATTTTGGTTTTTTTCTTTCGGGGTGGCCTCTTTTTGCTTTTGCCCTTTAATGTGTTTCTGAGTCTCCAAGTAGGCTTTGGTATGACATTGTACGCGTTTGAGTTCTTCATTGTGTTTGTGTAAACTAAGAGAAGGGAAGAGAGAGAGGGTTCTTTTTTTTTTTTTTTTAATAACTCTAATGCTTGCCATTGATTTTGCTTCTTCAGTCTTCAAAGTTTTCTAGGTTTATTTGCCTTCTGGTTCTGGTTTTCCATTTTTGGGTACCAGTCCTTGTCACAGCGGATATATATTTTTGAAGGTTTTTGTTTAGTTTGTGGGTAGGGTGGTAAGAGTTTGTTTGGGGATTGAGACATCTGGGTTTTAGTATTGTTTATATATTTATTTTGGGTTTTGAGAGATTTGGGATTTGGGCTTTGTTTGGAGATTTGGGTATTGTAGTGTGCAAGGATTTAATTCACTTTTTAGAGGGCTTCTTATAAACAGAGAGAGAAAGAAGAAGAAGAAGAGAGAAATATGGCAGGAGGTCATGGAGGTGGTGGTGGAGGACCGGCGCCGCCGCCGAAGCAGGACGAGCTGCAGCCACACCCGGTCAAGGACCAGCTGCCCAACATTGCTTACTGCATTACCAGTCCTCCTCCTTGGCGTAAGTTTCTTAATATATATCTTCTCTTTATCTTTCCATAGTTCATTATTTTTGCACATTTTTGTGATTTTCCCTGGTACTGTAGTGTTTTTGATGCATTTTAGTCCCCTTTGATTCTGATTTATATGGCCCTTTTAAGGTAGAACTTTGGTTCCATTTGTTCTCCTCCGTTATATATATATATATATTTTCTATTTACGGTAGCAGTGGTGTTTATTAATATGTAATAAACCCATATGGTTTACAATTCTCTTTATATGGAATGTCCATTATATTTTGCCTATATTTCTTCTTATTGTATTTCTTCTTATTGTTATCTTGTGTGGACTTGATGGAACCCATTTTGATCTACACAACTCTTTCAAGTTTCTCTGTGTGCGTGTATGTGTGTTTATAATACTATATTACATTTGAACTGCACCTGTTTCACAATGCGATGATATTGTCAGTTAAGTTTTGGGGTGTTTCTTAATGCAGCTGAGGCCATCCTTTTGGGCTTCCAGCATTACCTGGTGATGCTTGGCACAACAGTTCTTATTCCCAGTTTTCTAGTTCCCCAGATGGGAGGAGGAAATGTAAGGTTTAACATAGACAATTTCAATCAAACGAACAAATTCATGATACTTCTTTCATTTGGTGTCTGATTTAATGAAGCTCATGTAAAATTATCTAACTCTTCATCCATGTAATTCTGAATACAATTGGTTTTTTTAGGAGGAGAAAGCAAAGATGATTCAGACACTACTTTTTGTGGCTGGTTTGAACACACTGTTTCAAACTTTATTCGGAACACGATTACCTGCAGTGATTGGAGGGTCTTATACTTATGTGCCAACAACCCTTTCCATTATCTTGGCTGGTCGATACAGTGACATTGTGAATCCTCAGGAGGTTGCTTGATTAGAACCTAACTATTTTGTTTATTGCCTTTTTTTTTTCCTGGATTTCAATTTGATTTAATTTACCAGTTCTATGATTCAAATGCAGAAATTTGAGAGGATAATGCGAGGAATTCAGGGTGCCCTTATTGTTTCTTCAACTCTTCAAATTGTCTTTGGCTTCAGCGGCCTTTGGCGTAATGTTGCAAGGTTGGTTTAAAATCTCATCATATGGTTAACCTCATCATATACTTTATCCTACTAAAGTTTTTTGCTTTACTATGCAAATAGGAAGATGAACCGGCTAGCACCTATTTGGAGAGGGTCTTGTTTTTTTATTGAATTACTTGTTTAGTCTCAAAATTGAAATTCAAGTCACAGTAACTTTTCCGGGTTATAGATTTGCCTGATTTATACAATTACTTGTCTTGTTTGGTTCCAAAAACAGTTGAAAGCAATGAATAATGATTTTTTTATCATAATTTTGTAATATTATGATATGAAGCCTCTCAAAATATGTTGGTTAACTCTATATCTCTGTATACAAGTCCAGGTTCTTGAGTCCACTGTCTGCTGTTCCTTTGATAGCTCTGAGTGGCTTTGGGCTTTATGAGTTTGGTTTTCCTGTGGTATGCATCTTTCTACTGCTTTTGAGATGGAAAAATTATGTAAAAATTTCTCCCTTCTCTCATACTGAGAGTGTATGTTCAGTCGCTGATTGTCATCTACTCTTGCATTCATGTCTAGCTTGCAAAATGTGTCGAGATTGGACTTCCGCAGCTCATCATTCTAATAATTTTTTCACAGGTATTGTTCATTCACAGATTGCTAAAAGACCTTTATTTGATTATAATATTTTGCACTCAACATCTGGAACGGTTTAAACAGATTGCTAATGTTTAATATTACCTAATGTAAAATTTTATAATACAGTGTCAATAATCTTAATTGTTTCTTGGCAGTATATACCTCATATAATACATTCAGATAAGCATGTCTTTGACCGCTTTGCTGTTATATTTTCCGTGGTGATTGTGTGGCTTTATGCTCACCTGCTCACTGTGGGTGGGGCCTATAAGAATACGGGACCAAAGACTCAAACAAGCTGCCGGACTGACCGCGCTGGAATTATTGGTGCTGCTCCATGGTAAGGCTAGTCGTTCTCTATGTAACTGAAATATAGCACATTTTATGGTGCCATATATCGTTATGACTTATGACTTTTGAGTTACAATTACTATATCGATTAGAGGTTTTACTTCAATGGGAAACATAATTCTTGTAATTGCAAGGGTGGTGCCTATGACTTCTGTGACTGCATAATTGAGTTTAGTAGCTTTTCTAAGTATTTATGGATGACAAAACATAGTGGGCTGTCATTTTGGGTCGACTACTGCCTCTCACTGTTCTTTTTTCTGTGCAGGATAAGAGTTCCATATCCATTTCAATGGGGGGCTCCCACATTTGATGCTGGAGAAGCTTTTGCTATGATGGCTGCTTCATTTGTTGCTCTTGTAGAGGTTTGTTCTTTTTTATGCTTATAAACTAAAGCCTGATATGCATTTTTAGATTTTTGAAGTATTTGTCCCCAACTCCATCTCATTTTTCATTTGTCAGCTTCATTTCCTTAGTTTCATCTCTCTGTTTAACATGAGCTGATAGAAAGGGTCTCAAGGAGTAGAATATTGTCCAAAAATGTCTGGGATTTCACATCTGGTATCAAGCCTTGTGAATGAGGCACATTATCAAAATGTCTTCTAAGTGACAAACTGGAATATTTTCCTCCCTCTATTATTGGCGTAGAATTCCTATCTAACATTTTTCTTATTTTTTACTTCTGTGTCAAACCCTATCAAGAATCCTTTTTTGCTTGAATTTATTGTTATACTAATGCAACCTGGATCAATTTTATTATAATTGCATGATTTAGTATTTTTTTTACAGGAAGTAATTCTCTTTGGAGATATCCAATAGAATTGGAATGATACTGCTGAAAATTTTGGGGTTGGTGGGGGTGGGGGGGGGGGGTAATTTCTCTTCTGGGTGAATGTCGCTTTTTGTTAATGTATTTGCCAGAGTACTGATGCATAATTCTCTGGAATTTACTCATTTTTTATATGCTTTTACCCATGTGAACAGTCCACTGGTGCCTTCATTGCTGTGTCTAGGTATGCGAGTGCAACTCCATTGCCACCTTCTATTCTTAGCCGTGGTGTTGGCTGGCAGGTAACTGGTCTTGTGATTGCTTGTCCTCTATTTTGCCCTCATCTTATACCCTTTCAACACACATGCAAACAAAAGTGAAGCAAATATAATATTAATATTAAAATACCAACTGTAAATATTCTGTAATTTTCCACCCCATAGATTGTACATGGCCTGTATGGTTATCATTTTGAACCTGTTGAGCTATGGGTTTCTGTTCAATTTGCTATAACCAAAGTTGTACAATTTCTTTAATTATAGCTCTATTTAAGTGTTGACTTCCTGCGGCTTGTTAATTGTTTTCTGTTTTTTTTTTCTATCCTGATCTCAGGGAGTTGGAATTTTGTTCTCTGGGATATTTGGAACAGGGAACGGTTCATCAGTATCTGTGTAAGACTCTTGTGCAACAATCCCGTGCGCTTAAAATATTGTTTATTAATTTATTTAGAGAAAATTTCATTTTTGAGTTGAAATGAAAATTTTGCTTGATTTTCTTACAGAGAGAATGCTGGTTTGTTAGCACTGACACATGTTGGCAGCAGAAGGGTTGTGCAGATATCAGCCGGGTTTATGATTTTCTTTTCCATACTAGGTTAGTTTTTCTTGTTTGTGTTGCTGTCCACTCGACCTGTGTGTGTGTGTGTGTGAATGTATGCGAATGTGTGTGTGGAAGCCTTAATTCCAAGTACATTTCTTAACATACATTTCTATCCAGGAAAATTTGGAGCTGTCTTTGCTTCAATTCCAGCACCAATCATTGCAGCTTTGTATTGCCTTTTCTTTGCCTACGTGGGTACGTATTTTTGAGTTATTAAGCAGGCTTTGTTGTTATGGTTCTGTTCAAGATGAATCAATTTTTTTCTTTTGATTATGCATGAGCAGGTGCAGCGGGTCTGAGCTTCCTTCAGTTTTGCAATTTAAATAGCTTCAGAACAAAGTTTGTCTTAGGATTCTCTGTTTTTATGGGCTTATCGATACCACAATACTTCAACGAGTACACATCAGTTAATGGTTATGGCCCTGTCCATACAGGAGCAAGATGGGTATCCAACTACTTCTTTCCTTTTCCTTCCCTAAAATTATTTTCACATCCACTTAAGAGAAACTCTTAAAACTTGTTTTTGTTGGGCAGTTCAATGATATGATCAACGTGCCTTTCTCATCGGAACCATTTGTTGCTGGCGTGTTGGCACTATTCCTGGACATTACACTGCACCGGAAAGATAGTGCAACAAGAAGGGATAGGGGCGTGCATTGGTGGGACAGGTTCCGGTCGTACAAGACAGATACAAGGAGCGAGGAGTTCTATTGCCTTCCCTTCAATCTCAACAAGTTTTTCCCATCGGTGTGATTTTTGAAATGTAGTTTGAAGCGGTATGATCGACTCATGTTTTCCCCAATAGCTCATTGTGGGTATTACACACTGTAATGCGAATTCTATCGTGTTTTTTTTCCTTCTCACTTTGACAGCCTTGACGGAACTACTACAACTTGGTATAAATGAATCTATTATTCTTCTTGTAACACTGTTTTACTAGTCCTTTTTCGAGTAGCATGTTACCAAATTTGCCGTTTTTTCATTTGGTTCAGTTATGCTTCTACAGATTACTTAGTGGGCATTTTTCAGTCTTCTCATTTGGTTCAGTTATGCTTCTGCAGAACCTATCCTATATATTGTTGCATGGCCAGGGTGCAAGAACACAGGAGAGAGAGAGAGAGAGAGAGAGAGAGAGAGAGAGAATTCAACTAACGTAATGATGCATGTAGCCATTTTTGGGCAATGATGAAATCTTTCTTTTAAGTGTGACGAGAAAAAGAAAAAGAAAAAGAAAAAGAAAAAGAGAACTTTTGGCCTGGAAAGAATAGTGGCCAGTGTGTAATACTTTTCTAGCTCCATTTTCTCACCAACCAAATACAAAATTCAAACTAAAATTTGCAGGGTACTATTATTACAATGCCAATGCCAAGGCCCAAGTGGACCCCTCGATGGAAACTAAAATTCCCTCGTAGAATGGCAACTTTCTTTTGTGGCTTTGCAACGTGGCAATTGCAGAATGTGACGCGTCACCGATTAGGAGGTTGTTCTTCACCGGTCACTAGTCTTCTGCTTCTGCATCACATCACCGGTTAGGACTTGCCAGATTATTCTTCACCGGTTACTTGTCAATCACCGGTTACGAGTTCTTCTTCGCCGGTCACTTGTTTCTTTTGTGTGAAAAGATCATTTGTCAAGTATTGTTCTGCTTAAAATGGTTTTATTTCCAATCTCTCTCAAAATTAATCCTTGAAATATTTGAAATGGATGGTTTTCTAAGAGCATCTCCAATGCAAAGCCAAATTCGGCACCCCAAAAAACACTAGTTGAAGCCAAATGGCACTAGCTGATGCCAAATTTGGCTTTATGGCATCAAGCAGTGCCAAATTTGTCAAATTTGGCATTGCTTGATGCCATAAAGCCAAATTTGACATCAACTAGTGTTTTTTAGGTGCCAAATTTGGCTTTTGCATTGGAGATGCTCTAAGGATTGATTTTGGGAGAGGGCATAGAAAATGTAATTGCAAAGTTTTGTAGTTTTGTTTTTTTTTTCTTTTTATATAATAATGTAGCATTGTAACAATGTTAATTTATTATAGCAAAACCAAGACTTAACCCATTTCTCCACCCTTCATTGTTAAATCACCTAGGCTAGTAATAGGGACATAGGATTCGTTTGTGTTAGGTTTTCCTAAAATCACTTTTAGAGAACTATATCTTCACATATATTTATAGAATTATGTTCAAATTATTTTTTTACATATCAAAAATTTCATATTATAAGTGATTGTTGTAATTTTTGCTACAATCATTTCTCACGTTGTATAAAAGTGATTATCACTCAATTTCTTAAATCAAGTGAAATTTTGAGCTCTGTAAGTAATTTTAAGAGAAATTAATACAAACGGTCCCTTAGTAATTACAAAAATTTAACCACTTTCATTTGAAATTACGAAAAGTTGAGAGTATATTATTTCTTTCACACAGAAAAGATGATACATTGCTTTATGATCAAAACCCTGTTGAAAATCTATTAAAGATGTAGAATTTGATGGTTAGACAGGCATGGGTATGTTTAAAACAATAAAAAGGAGATTAGGCACAAAATAATGGTAATCCAAATGTTCATTGTTAATTAGGTCAAGTTTAGGTTGGTCGGTCTAAAAACGAATTGATAAAAACCTGAACCCGAGACTCTTGATTTTGGTCGGATGGATTTGAAAATTGCCTGCTCCACAATAATGGTCCATTCATTCAACGAAACCCATACCTTATCTCCTAACTTATACAGAGAGGCCTTGCCAGATTGGGCGTTGCATAATTTAGCAGCAAGCCCAATCTGCGCTTTCATTGGGACCCGGCTCCATTAGTTCATTACCCTCTTCTCTATTGAGGAATCAAATTATTTGTTATTGCAAGCTGTTGATAAATAATTTTGGTGAAGACTCATTTGATATCGATTGATTACTAAACTAGCCTAACTTATACCTAAGGTATAAGTTAGGGGCGTTTTTCTTAAAATTTCACTTAATCTAGAGTCGTTTAATAAATGAACAAATCCCAAGCAAATGAAAACTCGACTCGGGTGAACTTGTGATCAAGCTTGTAACTAGATTTGTTAAACAGTGTGTGAACAGGAAATTGTTTAGGTTTACATATTTATGGTTTGAATAGGCTCAGTATGAAGACTTTTTTATTTTTATTTTTTAACTTTTCCACGACATAAGGATTTGGATTTGGATTTGGATTTGCTGTTGATCACCCTTTTGATCAACACCTATTGATCATTTAGATCAATGATTGAGATGCTTTCACATAATGGTATGAGGGAATCCAAAGATCCTCATTTATTATCTTGACTTGAACACTAAAGGATTAAGGTTTTTTTAGCTAGTATCCTATGTTTTTTACTCACTTTTTTAGCAATAATCATGGTGATCTAACGATCAATTTTTTTTTTTTTTTTTAAATGTCACTGTAAAAAATTGTGACTATGTTGTTTTTCAAATTATCATCATTTGTTCTTGATAAGTTTTTCCAGAAACTAACTGTTAGATCACTGTAATTTTTTATAGACATGACATACATAATAGAAGATCTATAATCGAATCGTCAGATTTTCAAATTTTATTTTGCTACTGACCATATGGAAGTCTATTAACATTTCTGTATCTTTGTTATTTCTAAAATTAGTTCAAATCTAAGGCTTTTTCATTAATTGTAACTTATTAGTGTAGGCTTGTCTACACTAAATTGATCAACATTGTGTTGATAGATCAAAAGGGTGATCAATAGCAAATCCAAATCTTTGTTAAGCTCGTATGAAGCTCCATTACCAAGCCGAGCTCGAACAGATCTAAAATTTGTAGCCATATATAGAGTTATGTTATTGATGCTTTCAAGAGTGCTACATTTATTGCGTGCAATACAAACCACCCTCACACCAGAGGGTCCCTCTGTGCTTATGCTGTGATCCCAACCCATTTTTATACGCATTCACTCATCTAAAGTTTGAAAAGAACTTCTCATTATCAGGAGCATGCTCGATCTGTTAGATAAGGCCCCCCCCTATTCTCGATCTAATATTATGAGGGGCTACATCCATAAGGACCATAAATATATAGTAACATTTTAAAGAATATTACATATTCTTTTATTAATGCATCTCATGCTTGCTAAAATTTTAATTAATTGATTAAATATTCTCTTTTTTTTTTTTTATAGATAATTATGATTTTTGACATGCATGACATCCATAAGTAGAATATTTAATCCAATAATCAGTTTTTCAAAATATACACTCCGTATTTTACAATTATCTATAAGATTCATGCTTATATATCTTACATAAGATATATAAGCATATGCTTACTAGTTCGGGACTGTGGTTAATATATATATATGAAGCTAAGGATATAAGTTTAGATAAAATGAGTTATTTTCAAATTAAGTTACAGACATGCTGTTTATTTAGTGCATGCAGTTTAATATCTGGAAGGCATGATTAGAACAGGGAAAAAAGGAAAAGAAAAGAATTCCCATTAAAGCTTTTGGTTCACATAATTATTCCATTATGGTCTTTTAAGTGTTTCCAAAAAATGAGGCAGACCCATTGTTGATGTGATTTAATTTTAATCATAAGGGTGACAAGGGTGACCACTGCGATTCGTCGTGTCCATTTCTGATTTCTCCAAATCATATATATATATGTCGCTGCCTAACCAATAATTCAAGATCATGTGGTGTCCTGTTAAATGTTGCATGCAAAGGATCGATCACAATCACTGATTGTAAAGTGATGAAAAGTTGATAACTTTTTTTTTTTTATCATACATGAATTTGCCTATAAACATCAATGTAAAATGTTTCGGCAGCCAAAAAAACGCACTTATCAATGAAGCTACTAGACAAATTTCCTAACATAATTTTAACTTATTTTAATTCAAAATAAAACATTAAAATATACATAACCGACACCAGATTTACTTGATTCACCCAAATTAGGACTACTTCTGCATATTAATTACTGCAATTTTAATATGACCGCGAGCATATATAAAAACTTTTATATGTAAAAACTTCATAATAGATGGGAAGTAAGTAGTGGTGTTACTGGAACATGAGCTTTGCTGCTTTGGTTCAGTGGTTCATATTTCTCAATGTATAGATTAAGGTTCTGGTTCCTGCCCCTTCCCCATTAATAATTATTACTAATCTATTGATTAATTTGAAGTTCTTTATGTGTGTTGCACTTGATTACATTGCCATGTGCAGCCTATTGAAAATTTTCTCGAGCCGATCACCTCTAGGTTGACCACATTATGTTTTAGAAAGTTACGTTGTTGATATGATACACAAATCATATCAAAATCTAATCATAATCAAGGAAATTAAAAACTTCAAAAAAATAAGGAGATATTTTATTATATATTATATGATTTTCCATCAAGGTATTTATTATTTAATGCTTTAATCAAATCGGTCCAAAATGTATGGCCACATTTGTAAGACGAGTCCCCATCTTCATTTTTAAACATTGATGGTTCTTTTTCTAGGTTAAAAGTATTTTCCCACTAGCTAAAATGCAACATGGAGATGCTCATGCATTATCTTGTTAAAGGACCATTAAGTGTTCCATTTGATAATAGAGAATATGTCAATGATTGATCATTAAAGCTGAATATGTATTCTTGAACAGTCCCAGGAGAACAAAAAAAACAAAAAAAAAAAAAATTGTTCAAAGGGTAGAATTGTGCGCCTTGATTGAATTTCATTGAGTGGTAGGGAATTTCCTGTATCGACATGTAGGTCCAAGTTAGCTAGCAAGTTTAATGTGAAAAAGGAGGATGTTTCAGACAAAAATTTTGTATGTGGACTAATTAATTGTGGGTCCAAATTTACATCATGGTACTGAAAAAAAAAAACAAAAAAATACAAAACAAAAACTATGCAGTATGAATTATCTCCAAATTATACATAACTTTTTCCATATTTTGTAAAACAAATAATAATAATACATAGTTATGTGGAAATTTCATCTAATTCTTCTTTTTGGCCAAAATGATATTATACTTTAATTTGATTGTGACTTTCAACCAAATGGTCCATATATAGATGCTCCATGAACTTAATTTTTGCCCTCTTCAAAATTGTAATGCACAATCTTATGCCTCATTAAACAAACATATGCTATATTAATTAAAGTCCAAACCCACCTCTCCAGGAACCATCATTTTTACATTTTTTTTTGTTCTTTTCTTTTATTTTACGTGTACTGTCGTAACGATCATCAACATTACTTTACCATATGAATATTTTTCTCGAAGACATTCTTTAAAATACTTAAATTAATGAATGAATGGATAGTTTTCTAGTGTCTTGTATTAAAGGGGAAGAATGTGAAGAAAGCAACCTTTTTAATCATGTCCTTCCACAAACAAGAAAGAAAGAATAATAATAAGTTATAACCCCACTCATCAGATAACTCCATTAATGTTTGGTAGCTGATCAGAAGTGTGTGTATATATATATATATATATGTATATAAATTAAGAGATTAGAATGTTTAAAAGCCAAGGTACAAAACACACAATACCTAACAATGCTGCCCCCACCAAAGCTACAATGTGTGTACAAAATTTGAGTTTGAATTCCACCCACACTTTGTACCTAGCTTTAAAAGGCCGTCCAACACTAGCTAGGGCAAAAAAAAAACTAAATAAATAATACCCATCATTTAAAATTAATGGCTGCCTCACTATATTGCCCAATTTGTCATAAGAAGAAGTTAAGACCCCTCCATTTAATATTAATGGCTGTAGCCTACATCAGTCATGGTTAGGGCAAGAAATGGTCCATTTCATCATTTAATATTTGAAAGGAAGATCCCCAACACCTCACATGGGCATACATTGGACTGACATTAATCAGGAGATGTTTACACATGTGAAAATTTCTCAAAACATTGGGATTGAGATTGGGATTCAATTTATTTTTTTTTTTTTTAAAATGTACCAGAGATTTACAAGGGTCAAAGATCCTTAGAGAGTTCTTAAATTAATCAGGTCATTTGGTCATAACCCAATAATTAATATTAACTAAATTAAAAAAAAAAAAAAAAAAGCTGAAAATTAAATTTCTTTAATTTTTTTTCTTGTCTTACATGAACCCGGGTCCAACACGGGAACCGGAATTTTGTGATCGGGTAGATGGATTGGTCTCCAAAATTAGTAGCCGCCTTTAGGGCTAAATATTCGTTTTAGTGTGATTTAATTTACTTAATTATTTAATTACAAATGGGGTTCTAAAGATTTGTTTCCACATCACTTTTCCATAATCAACAAGGAAGAATCCTAAAGCTTTATTAATTATAGCATATATTTTAACTTTTACATGGCAAATATTTTTATTTTATGGAAGCTTTTCTACAAATTAATCTTACTTTTTGCTAATAGGTCGATGTCGGACGATTCTGAGGCTTTAATAAAGGAAGTTGTGCTTAGTGTTTTACTATTCCTTGCTAATTAGATAGTGGGTGCTTAATTTATTTGCCTTAATTGGCACTAAAGCTCAGCGACTAATAATTCATTCAACATAGAGGTTTGATGTTGATGGGGTGGGTGTACTCTAATATATACATGTTGTTGGCAGATTAAAAACAATAATTAATGAGTCTAGCAACCTTTTTTGAACTAGACATAAATCCAATGAATGTCGAGAGAAGACCAAACTTGCATGGTTAATTAATAATAGTAATAATAATAAAATATACACATATACATGTATATAGAAACGATGTTGTCAGCATATGTTTATATTAGTTAAAGTAAGTATCAAATTAATAAATCATTGGGAGGTGCACATTTTGAAAAATTAATATACTTGGATTAAATATTATACTTATGTGTGTCATGCAGGCTAAAAATTAAAATTGGAATCCAACGGCCCTTTTTTAAAATTTTCACTAACACAGTCTATATTTTGAGATGCGATCACTGTAACTTTTCATATGTATGATGTTTAGAATAAGAATATCTAATCTAATAGTCGGTTCTTCAAAATATGTATATCATAATTATCTAATAGCTTCATGCTTACTTTAGCTAAAGTAAGCATTTGTTGATAGGATTGGACTGTGTATATATATCCTACTTATCGGACAATTAATATATATATATATATATATGAAAATGATAATTGCACTCCAGCCTTAGCCTCCCGTTCTCTCACTCACATTACGAGAAGAACATCCTATTTTGCCCTTATAATAAAATTCCACTCATTTTAATATATTTTGCACTTCTGTAGGGTTATTTGCATAATATATTTTGAAAAATCGACCGTTGAATAAAATATTCATCTTATGAATGTTATTGCTGCCAAAAATTACGGTGATACAATGGTCGGTTTTTGAAAAAACTAACTGCAAAATTGTAATATTTCAAAAAACGAGAGAGAGAGAGAAAAAAAAAACACAAAATTTTTTATTGCAATATTTTTCAAAAATCGACAGTTGGATCGTCATGATTTTTGGAAAACATAGCGTTCATCCAACGTTTAGTTTCTCAAAATATGATCCGCAACTGCCTTGTAAAAAACTGTGTTTTTTTATTTATCGAAATGTCACAATTTTACAGGCAGTTTTTTTTAAAAGCCAACTGTTGGATCACTGTGATTTGTGGCAGTCAAGAAAGACATTCATAAGATTGATATTTTATCCAACAGTCGATTTTTTAAAATATATTTTGCAATTAACCCTACGGAAATGCAAAATATATTAAAATGAAAGGAATTTTGTTATAAGGGCAATTTTGCCCTTATGTAATGTGAGTGGGAGTGCGGGAAGCCCCATTATACATGTAGATGCTTTATGTATGATTTTGATGGCATTTTTGAGAAATTTCTTGAAAAAATAAAATAAAAAATAAAAACGACCTATTGAATTGTACTAATTTTTGTATGATTGAGGTGACTACTGACCAACACTTATTTATAATGATTTTTGGTTCTTAAGAGAGGGTGAGGAGAATCATATGATTTTGGATCCTTTGACTTTAGCCTTTTACTTGGAAATAGAGACATTTTTCAAATAGGGTGCTTTGAACATTTGGTTGGCCAAGAAAAAGATAGGAGAAGAAAAGTTGTACAAAACAAACAGAATTTGGGTTTCCCCCATTTTGTGGATAGCACCTAAAAACGCGTTGGGACATTAAATGTCAGTCAGTAGAGAGTTAGGTCTGTGTTGGGAGTTGTCTCCAAACTTTCAGAATGAAAGGGTGGTCCTGCAACCAAACGCATATATTTATATTACTGAGTTCAAATGTGCAAAAACACTTTCCTAATTTTAATATCTTGTTTGGATTTCAAAATGAAAGTAATAGAAATAGATTCCCTTTTTAAAGTATTTTTTAAAATCTTCTGTGTATTTCTTCAATTTTCTTTGATTTTTTTTTAGAAATCAAACAAAGTTTTGGATTTTGGGCACCACGGAATATGGGGATTTGCACTCATGACTTTTTTATAATCATTTGAAATAAAATATATACCTAAAGTTACACATCTAGATTTTTTTTGTCCAACTTTTCGATCGAAGTGGGAAATCAAAATAATATGATCCCAAAATAATACTTCTAATATGTCCAAACGTTAGTATAAACGGTATTTATCTCATTTTCAGAAATAAGATATCTATTCTTATCAAACCATGTATTCTCATAAACCAAACGCACCATAAGTATCAAACTTGAATCCTTCATTTTTTTTTAATTTCTTAAAAAAAGAAAGAAAAGGAAACCCTATTAGGGAGGAAAGCTTGAGCTTTAGGTGTACCCAAAAGGCAATGAGGTATTCCTGAATCATGATATTTTAAAATTATTGGGTCAAAGACAAACAATGTTAAATATTAGATATTTTTGTCCTTGAAGCAACTCATCATAGTGATAAAAGGGCATTTTTGTTAAAAAAACTACAAATTTATCTATTTATTTTTATATAAAATCTAAAACATCAATATAGTTTTTTTTTTTTTCTCAAATTTCTTTTAATTGAAGTTGGGATTTGTTCCTAATGAGCTGTTATCTAAGTTTAGATTTCAAATTGGATTGTATTATAAGCTGATTTGAGTTTATTAAAAGCAAATTTGGACTCGTGCGGGCGTAGCTCCCAAAGCCGACGAGGAGAGAGAATGTAGATAAGGTAAAAATAAAAAAAAAATAAGGTAAGAAGGTAAGAGGTGTTGGGAGGGCTGAGGGCGTGGAAAAGGAGGATAAGGTGTTGGGTGTCATTGTCCTTTCCAAACGAAGAATCTCACACGCACGCTTTGGAACCCATTCTATTCTCTATTCTAATCTAATCTACCCATTTTAACTCTATTACCCTTATTATTATTATATAACAACCATCTATATATATATATAGAGAGAGAGAGAGAGAGAGTGAGATATTGAGATATACATAAAACCTCTCTCCTCCCTTTCTTAAGTCGAAACCTTGACCCCGTCGACACCGCCGGGCTTGCCCCTCCAAGTACTTCTACTCCTGTCATCTTGCCATATGGCATTCACACCTGCATCCAAGGAGGACCACTGCCGGTGCGACCCACTTGATGTTGATGCTACATTTAAATAATATCATACATACACATATGTATGTATAGCTAGTACATGTATATATATAAATTAATGTTGGTATCAATTAATATATTAAGAAATTGATTTAAATTGAGCCAACCCACGTAGCTTAAGAGTTAGTTGGGGGTGGGAAGGACGGCCTTCAGCTGGTTGAGAAAGACTAATAAGACCCACACTGTAGTAGGGTGGTGGGTGCTCTCTGTATAGAAAGAGACTGCTGCTTACTGCACCTCCATCCTTCCTTCCTTCCTTCCTTCTTCCCCTCCTTATCTATCTCTTCTTTCTTCCTCCTCTTCCTCTTCCTCTTCATTCATTCATCTGTACTTCAGAGAGAGAGAGAGAGAGAGAGAGATGGGGAATTGCCAGGCTATAGATGCAGCAGCACTAGTTATACAACATCCAAGTGGAAGAATAGAGAGGATGTATTGGCCTGTGAGTGCAAGTGAGGTGATGAGAATGAACCCGGGTCACTATGTTTCTCTGATTATCCCATTGCCCATGTCTCAAGAAGAGAATTCGGATCCTAAAACCGTTCGCTTCACCCGTGTTAAGCTTCTCCGCCCTACTGATAATCTTGTTCTTGGCCATGCTTATCGACTTGTCACTTCTCAAGGTTTGATTACTTACTTCTTCTTCTTCTTCTTCTCCTTCTTCTTCTAGTGTTTGAGGTTGAGAAAGTTGTGTTTATTTACTTCTTCTTTCTGGTTATAGAAGTTATGAAGGTGTTGCGAGCAAAAAAGTATGCAAAGATGAAGAAGCACCAGCCTGAATCGGCTGAAAAGTTGCAGGCGGCAGCTGAGAAGCAGAGTTCAGGTCGTGAGGCAGAAGCAGGAAGGTCTCAAGTGGAGAATACCAATCGGGTAACTCTCATTAACCCATCATCATATCATCTGGGTTAAATATCCATGCTAGAGAGAGAGAGAGAGATCTTGGGGGGGGGGGGCAGATGGGCTATTGTCCACTGCCATACTGCTTGAAATACTTCATCTTATTTATGAGATTTCAAGCAGATGTTCGGGCTTCAAATTCCTTTTGTCAAACCATATATGAATTAATGAAAGGAAGTATATCAAACATTCAAACAGCAGACTATCACAGCTCATAAAGTGAAAATACCTGCTCTCCCATAAAGATGGGAATAATATTTTTCTCAACTGAATCTATATTCAATCTCATTCATCCAAATATCATGTCAAAAATTTCAGGCAATGAAACATGAAAGAACCCGACAGAGGACGACACCCACAAACAACTCTGCTGCTGCAAGATCAAAATCATGGCGACCATCCTTGCAGAGCATCTCCGAAGGGGGAAGCTAATGGTGTTTCCAACCGTAAATGCAGACCAACCCATGAAAAACAAAATCGATTGCGTCTTCCTTTTGCAGATGCTCTTTATCAGTGGATTTCTCAAACCTAGAAAATAGACATGGTAAATCCATGGAACAAGGTACTGAGATTGTCAACCACAGCTCTCCCACATTCAAACCATTTTGAGAAACAGGACCTCTGTATAGCTAAGCAAAGAACTAGCAATGGATCTGACATTGATTTAAAACTACTATTTTATGATGGGATAATTAGATTGTGCATCAACATTTTTCTGTGTATTCTTGATTGATGAGCAGAAATCTGAGTACAACATCGATCAAGACTTCTTGTAAAATGTATGTAACTATAAAAGTTTTGATCACTTTGGTAATTTAGAGTTCCAAATTTCCCAGTCCTGATCGACATAGTTTTGAGCCCATAAGAGGGATGACCGTGCAGCCAAAGGTGCACCAGGCAGTTTCTTCTCCTTAAGAGCAACCAACATATCAGTGAAAGGTTCCACCAATAGCGTCCCAGGTCCTCCATAATCCTTGTGCAAGAATTCACTAAATATCTGGTTTTTACAGTACAAGCAGCTGGTAAGCATCAGTAAATTTTGAGCAATTCACGTTTAGATATATTTGAATCTCCTGCACTCAGTTTAATAGCATCACACAAACAGGTAGCATATCTAAGACATGACCAGAAATGGGCCAAACATGCACAAAAAGTAAGAACAACTTGATGGAAGTTGTCTGGGTTACAGTGCTTGTTTTTTTGTAAGGTCATATTTTACTTTTAGGGGGTCAATTATTGAACTGTTAACAAGTCAAGCAAAAGTCAGCTCTTCTTAAGAGTTAAGAAAGAAACAAATGTTCGATCCTCTAAGAAGAAATCAGTACCGTGAAGGACAATAAGCAATAACCAACAGAAGTTTGAAGGGGAATTAGACTAAGAAAGTTGCATTGGTTAGAGAGACTAGATTTAGCAAGATGAATGTGATCTTATGACGCTGGTGTGCATGTGCATGTGGGCGCGTGTTTATATTCTGCTCTATAAACTTTGCCAAGGTATTCATTCTTTATGAATGTGACCCTAGCATGGTTGGGATAAGGCTTGTATGGTGACTATGACTAGCATTTTCCACCAGCAGAAAGAGATTACATACAATATAAGGACACAAAAATAATCTGACATATGCTTTTTTCACACCTGTGTGTGTCCAGGCAATTTTAAACAAGTACTTTGTTTTCATAAAAAAAAAATGCCCACTCATACTTGTTAAGTTACCAGGATTGATACCTTGTAGATTTTACAATTTTTTACTTCCCAGAAACCATGACACAGAAGCAAATTGTAAATGTATGGCCAGATAACTTCTATCAATTTTTTGGGTCTCAAGTAGATGAATTCTGCTAGAGGATTGCCCCCACCCCTCCCTTTCTAGTTGTGGGCCGGGGGAGGGATGGGAGGGGCGGTGTGTTGTAACCCTAACCCAATGCCTTAGCCCAAAGGCTATTCCTCATCCACCCCTTCAGGCTTCAAACTGCTAAAAGGGGTTGCAAAGGCTTGAACCTTAAACCCTAGGAGGAGGCAGGTAAGCACCATGGAGCTATAAGGCCAGCGGTTTCCAGTAAAGGATTCTTATCCAACAATTTCCTTGACAAACTTCGTCACAAACACCATGTTATGGCAAATACCCATAAGACTCGTATAATTATCAATGACTGGTTGGTCATTTTGCTCTCCAAATAAAACAGGATCTATATTTTTTATGTGATCCAGATTATATCAGTGCCTGTGGTTTGGGCCCAATCGTTTCCATTTATCTTCCACAGTCCAGCACAATACCTCGTTAATCCTGTCAGTTCACAATGGAAGGTACAGTACATCTCTGCTGACTGCTTTCTGTACACCCTTTAGACTCGTTTAACCAAAGATACACAATAAAGGAGTCGTCGAAAAGTTTGATCCCACCTCCTTCCCTGCTCCCCAAGTTCAGCAGTATGATTGTTATCAGCAATGCCTTTTCCCAATGGTTTTCTTACATTTTAGCTTGTTAAAAGAAACATCTTCTTTCATCAATTGGTTTTAAGCAGTAACTTAAATCTTAATTAGAAGATTCTTGATCATGTGAGTATTCAATACAATTATTGAACATTTAACTCTACTAAATTTGAGCAAGCCTATTGGCTTGCTATGTCCAGTTGCATTCAACGTTGTGAATTTAATTCCATTTTAACCTTTTCCAGAGAAAAACTGAAATACAGAAGGCTCCTATATCATATCAGCCAAAACTTCAGCCCATTTAGTCATTTTAGTCCATTTTTGGTTATATTAGTCCATCCCGTAAATTTAAATTTTTCATGAAGTAATCTTTACGGTTGATAATTGACTGACTGACTAGCAATTGATTGGATCTACTTTGTTCATCCCTACAGTGATCTCCTCAATTGAAGCAGCAGTGAGAATGAGATTTCCCTAACACAATTTGAGAACATTTTCCTTCTCGCTACTTGAAAGACAATTCTGACCAAAGAAAATAAAATGGCAGGCACCAAACTCTGTTATTGCATTTTCCACCCAGAGACGGAGATATGTCTTTGCTTTACACTTCCTATTTATATATATATATATATATATATACAGGGGCGGAGCTAGGATTTTGTCTATATGGGGGCAATTTTTTTTTGATTGGCTAAACAATACAAACTAATCTCTTATACCTTAAATATCCTCTAATATTAAAAAATGAATATCGATTATGCATTTTTTATATGCTGGAATATGAAGTATCTTTTCCCTTAAAATGGAAATACATACCATTAGACTCTCAAGTCATTTGCTACATAGGGTCACTAACTCATCAATAAAATCAAATTTAATCTAGCTTATAAAATTTATAAACTACATATTTCTTACCATACTATTTACAGTAAAGAAATTATTAAAGAAGAGACACTCAAAGACCCTATCCCATAGTGATCAAAACACCTATACATTTAAAATTTATTACTTTTTAACATTATATTAGAACTTTTTAAAATTTTAGAGTAATTTCAAAGTTTTCTAACAAATAATATAGTGGGGGCAATTTTTATAAGTTTGGAATTTTTTAAAATTTTGAATAAATCTCAAAAGAATTTAAAATTTGTATGGGGGCAGGTGCCCCCACTGCCCCCATGCTAAATCCACCACTGTATATATATATATATATATATTCATACCGCCTAAGTGAGATTTTCTACCGCAGTGTTCAACACCTGAACTACAGAAGGCTTTGCAAAATTGTTCGTCTTTTAGGGACCATACTGTGTCAAATTTTTAATAATTCTGAGGAGAATTCTAGGAACCACACACATGGAAATGCACAAAGTTAAAGGTGCCCAGACACTTTGAGCAACTGATCATTCTCTTCTCTTAACCAAATTCCACTACCCTTCCCACTTTAAAAATATATTAGTACCCAATGCAAGAAAGGTTTCTCCCATGAGTGAATTATCCATTATTTTAATCCTCTGGATGAAGACATGGTCTCTCTGAATCCCATTGAATTTCATTCGGAGGAGGAACCTTATAAGGATCGTAATGATTCTTTTGCTAAACAGGATGTATTGAACTCATAATTCATTAGACACTTTTTATGAATGTCAACTAAGTATCGTAAGTAAATTGCTCCCGGTTGTTCAATCATTCCTAAAGGAGTAAAGGGTCTCTTATGACTCAAGGTAACAATAATCAGTACTGGACGAACCCGTGAAAGAACTTCCAACAAATTGATTGAAGTAAAGTAAAGAATAATTTTAGGATAAAACTAACCAATTCATTTCACCAAGCAAGTAATATTTTCAGTAACACATTCTCTCAAGCAATTAGTCTTCAACTTCCACTGAAATTTCTCAGTTGACTGTTGAGTATTCAAGTTAGCTAGCTAGAACATTACATCACATAAGAGTTCATTTAAAACTATACTTAAAGATTGAGATATCACATCCACAAACACACACGCGTGGGAAAAAAAAAATCCTATGCATGCAATAAAGTATGATACATTTCAAATAAGGTCAAATACCCAACAAGCTCCAACCGAGAAATCAATCAGTTACAATCTAGAGAAAGTAATTTCATTTGAATCCCATCAATGTGGCTCAACACTAATCACTGATTAATGGAATAATGATAATTGTTTACCAAACTAAATTTCATGGCAATTCCCATTTATATTATAACCTGAATAACTATAATTTAAAGCATTACCTCTGCACAAACGCTCACAACTGTATCAAGGTCATCTCCAAATGTTTCTCTTTCCTTGGATAGCCGCTTCAGAAGCTCAGCTCTGAACTTCTTAGTCTCCTGTGATACCTCATACACATCAAAGCAGAACAAACATTATCAAAAGATATATATACATTTACATTTACGCAAGCATATACATTTATAAATGAATATACTTACAGCATCTGCAAATTCGGGAATGGGGTCGGGATACACGTATTTTTGAGGTGCTGCGGCTCTGAGAGGGTCTGGGAAGATCTTAGAGAAAATGGGTCTTCGAATCGAGGAAGAGAGAGAAGGGACTGCCGAAAGAGAGTGTAGGATAACGCAGGGAATGCGCAGGATAAGGCTGTTTGAGCTTGATCTTTTGGCGGGAGGGCCGGGAGATAAGGAGACGAGAGGGGAAGTGTAGAGGGCCATTTGGGCGGTGGTTGTGGCTACTGTACAGCAGATGGGCGTATGTTAAGAAAGCGGGCTCTTAACGTTTGGTTGAGAGTTTAGATCAACACCGTAGATCTCATCATGCTCCGCATCTGATGAACGTGGCAAGAAAGAGTTTGTGAGAGGGTCCGCAACTTTCGTGTAGCCAAATCTATATCTATCTTACCTACTATATATTATATAAAGAGCAATACGCTGATGTAGGGGTCCTGCAATTCTTTTCCTCATTCATTTTTTTCTCTTCTTAATTCTCTCTACCTTCATTTTTATTGATTTTGGTTACACTTTAATATGATATGATATTATATCATTGATCCAATTAATTAAATAAAATTTCAACTGTCACTGTTTTTTATTGAGGTGGGTCCCACTTAATTTTCCTTTCTCTTTCCATAATTAATTTTTGAGTTGTTTCATCGTCTCTTTCCAATCATCTCACATGGACCAATGATTTTTGTGATCTTAAAAAAAAATTGAAAATATTACATTTATTGATATAAATCACACATCAAATGCCAACTAATAAGGTGGATGAAGTAGCATTTTATTTATAAAAATAAAAAAAATCATTTTTATTTATTGTGGGTCTCATCTACTTTTCACTCTCTCTTTTAAATTATATTTTATTTTTATTTAAAAAATTAGATCCACTTTTTTTTTTTTTTTTACTTTTCTGTGGTATTTCAAAATTTTTAGTTTTTGAATAATACATCCAAATTAATTTTCTCCAATTTATTTAACACTTTTAATCATTCTTATTTATTAAAATATGTATTCTAACTCTATAAATATAATTAAGATCAAATGGCCAAAATGATCTAATCAAAATACTTATTTTATACAATTATAATTTAGTAAATAAAACCTTATTGATAAGTCCCACGCAATGCGCGGGTTTGCGCTCTTATTTTTATTATATTAAACACAGTTCGTCCAACGTAGTGATCTTCAGAGACCTTCACTCTCCCATTCTCTTTTTTCCTTAATTCACTTTTCTTACTTCTTTCTTATTGGTTCATGCCATATTTCATTTTATTTTATTCCACACTTTTGACTTTCCATTTATATCAAATTAGGGCTTTATTATATGGTTTATATTTTCATTAAATTATTTTTTCTACTTTTCTCTCCACATCTGCTGTTCCTGCATGAATTTCATATCAATACTAGAGTTTTTTTTTCTTCTTATTATTCTTTCTATATTTTTTTAAAACCAATTCTTCTTTTCTCTACCGACCACCTTACAAGTACGTTCTTCTTATCTATCTCTATAATAAAGATGTTTTTTTCTTTTTCAGTTTTGACTTATTACTTCTTCTTCTTCTTTCTATTCTCTTTCTCTTTCTATATCTATATTTTGTTTGTTTTTCTAGTTTTGAAATTAGAAATTATTTCCACTGCACGTTGCTGCTTCTTGGTATCTTCTTCTTTTGCCAACCAACCCGGTATTCGTCTCCTCTTTTTCTTCTCTCTATTTCTATATATGTTGTCATTTTTTTATTCTTTTTCAATTTCTACATGTTGCTTCTTGGTAGCTTTTTTCTTTATCTCTATAATAATATATGGTTTTTAAGTCAAAGATGCGGTTTTTAGAATTTTATATATATATAAAAGCTGTCTTTGGAGATTTAGCTCAGATTATAAGTGAATACTATATTTTTTAGACTATAAGATCATCTTCAATTTAAAAGGGAAGTAACATGGTTGTATTCCAAAAGTGTTTTTATTTTTCCTACTATTTTTTTCTTATAGAATGGGTATTTAATTGGAAGGTTAGCTAGTAGCATTTGAGATTTTAGAATTAAGACTATTGATACTTAATAGTGGATGAAATGGTGAATTTGGATTATAAGGTTGGGATTTTATAATTGCCGCGCATCGCACGGGATGACTACTAGTTTTTTATATATAAAAGTGTGAATGTGAAAAAGTTTTTTAATTAATCAAAATATTTCTATATAATTGAAAAAAATTACATAAATAGATATTGTCTCTTAAAATTTCACCCATCATAAATAAATTGATTTTCTAAAAAAATAAATTAAAATTATTTGTGAATATTGATTTATTTTTAAGTCTAACTCAATTTTTTTGTGACTGGTAATTTATTTTTAAGTCTAATTTAATTTTTCAAACATATTTTCACTTAATTTCATTAATAAAATTTTGTTAATATTAAATTCTACTAAATAAAGCAAAAAAATTATTAATTAAATTAAATTTCTTTCAAATTCTAATTCATTTCTAGATAAAACATTATTTTTCAAACAATTACTTACAATAAAATTAATACCAAATAAATTACTTTCTATTTCTTATTATTTTCAATACAAAAATAAATATATTTTTGCCAATATTTTTAGTACTCATTTTTATAAAAAAAAAAAAAAAAGGGTGGGGGGCATTTTTCCTCAATATTGTTGAGGTTTCAATCAACTACATGAATGAACCAATTTTTGAACAAGGGTGGGGGCTATATACAGCACACCTTTTACTATGAGCAACCCATTTTCTAAGTACAACTATAAAAATTTAATTAATATATCCATTTACCCCTTTACTAAATACAACCCGTCACATAACATAAATACTATAAGCAACCCATAATATATCAACATTTATAAAATGACCATAATACCCCCAACACTATATTACCTCAACACTAAACCTAAAACATATTACCCCAAACACTTTCGTTTTAGGTTTGTTTG
>JAESVK010001325.1:2410347-2513136 GCA_017140935.1 Hamamelis virginiana | reverse complement strand
TTCATGTTTTGAAGCAAGTTTATTCCAAATATAATGTTTACCAATAATATACAAACAAACCTAAAACGAAAGTGTTGGAGGTAATATGGGTTGCAAATAGATCCTGTGTCTAGTATTTAGAATTGAGACATTTATGGCATTTTAAAACTTTGGTTTTGTATAAATTAATGAGCCAATGGGTTGCCTTATAAATTATTAGACTGTACTTAAAAAGGGTATAATAGACCTAATGAATATTTTAAATGGGTTACTTTTAGTAAAAAGGTGTGCTGTAAATAGTCTCGCTCTTTGAACAATTACGAAAACATATTTGTTAGCCCTAAGGTCAATATCATTGACCACATTTTGATGATCAACAAACATTACTTTAGTTACTAACAAATGGTTAAGTTTATTTGTCTCCATATAATCAAAGACATATCCCAAGCTTCTCAATTGTGCAAACATTCAAATCATTGGATCATGAAACTTATGGAGAACATATTGAAGCATTCCTTGAAGACCTTTTGATGACAAGATGTTTAGGAGTTGTATGTAAGGCAACTCAATTGGTTAAATTTGTATAGCTCAAGACAAAAAATTTTCTCACATTGCATTAGCATACATTATCTTAGAAAACTTGTAAAAAGCATTATAACTTAGTCAAAAATGCTTTTGGATGTTTAGTTAACTACTTTAGATATTACAAGTTGATTTGGACTTAAGATATCAAGTAATTAGCTTTAGAACATACCTAGTTGACTAACCCACTTAGTCTAGTCGACTTAGCATGGTTTAGTAGCCAGGACTTTGAAAAATCTTAGTTTAGTCAACTAAACATATAGAGTAGTCGACTAACAAATCTTCTAGTCGACTAACATCTTTATCCAGTTGACTAGAAGTAGTCCAGTAGCTAAAGTTTTAAAATGCAGAAGAGCTAATCGACTAACCCATTAGTCTAGTCAACTAACCGTGCCCGGAGAATTTTCTAAACTAATTTTAACTAAGCTAGTCGATTAACCAGTCCTTGCCTAGTCGATTAACCGAGCCCGGTAACTCAATTGCTTTGAAATTTTAAGTGGCTAGTCGACTAATCCTCTTGCCGAGTCGACTAAGACTTCTGCAAATACAAAACGACTCTTTCTTATTTTGGCAAATGAAGCATTTATTGTGGCCTGCTGCTCCCTTCTCCTCCAATGAGATTCAAGGGTGTTTCAAACGGCCATTTCAGACCTCAACCAATATAAATAGAGATATGCTTCTCATTATTGCTAATCAATCCAATACTAGTCAATAGCATTCATTGTGAGCATTCATCATTTAAAGCTTTCTCTTACAAATCCTTGAGATATTCTTGTTAATCATTTGAGAGGCTATTAGTTGAGGTTATACTTGTATAAATCAGCTTGTTGAAGCATTTATTGTACACAACCAACTTTTGAGATTGTATTAAGTGCTCTTAGTAAGACTTGTGAAAGTATTCTTTGTGAACACTATTAAGTGTTCTTTGTGAGCACTGTCAAGTGTTCTTTGTGAGCACTTGAGAAAGTTCTTTATGAGCTTTGGTGAGAGTCTTCCACCCGCGAAAAAAGGTTGTGTAAAGGTTTTTCCACCTTGAAGGAGTTATCCTTAGTGGATTGTGGAATCTTTAGGCTGAGTGCTTAAGGCGTGGATGTAGACGAGCCGATCCACGTTAAAATCTCCGCGTTTGATTTCTTTATCTCTCACTCATTTTAATTAATTGCTTATATATATTTGCTTCTGCTGAAATTAATTAAATCATAATTTTATTTGATAATATTTGATTAAAGTTTGCCAAAAACCCTATTCACCCCTCTTTAGGGTTATATATTTGGGACAACAATATTTTTTTGACAAAAATGCCCTTCAAATACACATAATCACCAATTTAAAAAGGAATTTCCAAATTTGTTAAAGATTACTAATCCCCAACTTGTACTTAATTACCAATATTGTTTATAATCATCAGTTTTTGAATAGTCAAATTACATTTAATAACTCATGATAACAAATACGAAAATATCAAATTTTTGGTGATTACGTGTAAAATTGTAAATTGATGATTTTGTCTTTTTCTTTTTATAGGTATTAGATGTAACTTGTGGATTGGTGATTGTTTAACATTATAGTGATTATATATATTTTTGATTATTAAACATATCCTGCAATACATTTAATGTTTGATGGGACAAATGGAAACATGATTTGATGTAAAAAACGTTGGAAATGACTTATACAAACAAAAATTGGTAATTGATGATTGGTAACAAAAATGGTGATTATTAGAAAATATAGTAATTGGTAACTATGTTTAAAGTTGATGATTCTATATATTTTGGGTGATTGGTGATTATTAGTAAATTTGGTAAATTTGTAAAAATTTTAATATATAATTCAAAATTTTTTAACTGTTAAGAGTGCAAAATGTCCATTTTTTTGTAGGGAGCTTTACTCCCGTAATTGTTCAAATATCGGCTTTCTTTCCATAATTGATTGAAACCTTAGCAATATTGAGGTAAAATGCCCTTTAAAAGGTTTATAATATAATTTTTTTATAGTTTATTAAATTTATATGTATTTCATCTTAATTACATTATTCACATTATATTTGATATTTAAAAATATTTTTTACAAAAATTTACACGTGAGTTGCACGTGATGCATTTTTAGTACATGAAAACTATTTTATTTTCATTTTTTTAAAAATAATTAAATGAACCTAGACTGCCAAAGCAGCTCAGGCAGTATCCTGCTTGGTAAAATAAAGATTTTAAAATTGAACTTTCATATCTTGTTAATAGGATCGATGAGGTTTATTGATGATCTCATCCATCCCTAAGGATTAATTTGGGTCCAAAATTCATCTAATAAGAGTAGAGAGAGAGAGAAGAAGAAGAAGAAGAAGAAGAAGAAAATGGAGCCTAGGTAAACCCAAACCTAGCCCGACCAATAATTTGGTTTTGGATTGAGCCTACTGGACTTCTGAGTTATGCTTAAGTCAAACCAAACCTAGGCTAGCCCAGCCAACCCATTTATAAATAGTTTGGTTTTTGGATTGGGCTTACTGGACCATGCCTAAGTAAACGCGAACCTAGCCCAGCCTAGACAATCCAAGGTAATTTGTTGTAAAGTTAAGGGAGACCCAACTCAACCTAACTACTTCACCAACCGCATAAATAATTGGGTTGGGTTTAGGACTGGTTTCAATGCTTAAACCTAAGCCAACCTTAACTGGATCAATACCACCTTCTTCTATATGGAGTTTAGGGTTTAGGGTTCAATTTTTAAAATATTGTTTTTTATTGATTTTTTCTTTTTGACTCCGAACCTTTAGTTAGTTAGTTCAACTAAACCTCGTATACAAGTAAAGCTACAACTCACTCTACATCAATTAATGCTCGAAAAATCGAGCTACTGATTGCCCAACTAGGGGAAGCCAAACCTAGAACTTTTTGCTTCCGGAAGTAATGTAAGCACTGAGATCAACTTTTTAATTAATATATGGGGTTTTAGTCTAGTCTATTTAAGTTTATGCTCCATTTGATAGTGAGGAAAATGGAGGAAAATGAAAGAAAATTCCATGTCGATCTCATGACTCAATCTCCTTGGATGGGTTAGCTTGTGGTGTTGCTGAAGAAGTAGACAACGATGATGATGATGACGACAATTATGAGGATGCTCAAAGCATAACTTGGAATTGAAAGTGGACTAGCAAATGCAATAAACCACCAAGACGTGCTCCCAATGCTACAATAGCACATACCCCACATGCATGTATACACAATTTCTGATCCTTGAAGATCTTGTACGTGTTGTTTTATCTCAATAATTCCGCCAGGGAAAAAAAGTTGGTTAATTACTTGCTTAAAACAAATAATATAAAGCCAATAAAGGAAAGTTTTGCATAAATTTCTTAAAGGCATGTGAATATATGCACCATGTCTAGTCGGCGAATCGTGCACTTTCCAAAGCAATGTGAACAGTAATGCAAAAGAACAAAATGAGAAAAAAAAAAAAAGGTTCATACTTTTTGTTATCTAAACATTTTTTAAAGTTTCATTTCTTTTCAGTCTATGCATGTGATTAAACATGTTACACAAGTTCACTGCATCAATATCTCGTTCACTGCATCAATATCTCATCAATCTAGCTTTAAGAGATATTTCAGTTAACTCAAATGAAGTAAACAATGCTATGTATTACTATATATATATATATATCCACTATTCTGATATATATTAAAATTTGATAGGGATGAAATTGGAACAGTACGTGGGTCTTTTGTTATAGCATTAGACTTTCATTTTAATAGCTCAAGATGAAGATGTACATTATCATGCAATATATATCTATTCTGCAGCAGTTCCACTGCTGCAGAATATCATTTTGTTTATGGCATGTAACAGGTTGAATTTCTGATTATCGTCCTCCTTTTGATTGTCGCGAGATTGAATAAATTCCTAATTGTGGGATTTTGATGTGGAATGCACTAGAATGAAAACTTTTATATGCTTTTGTGTCTATACTTTTTCCCTAATTGCACATGCCAAAACCGTACCAGGTAAAGAATCTCTAAATTTTGAACCAAAAATGTTCGAATCCAAATATGAAATGATATCAAACGTGTATCCTCCTGTTGATTGCTAAAGTACCAAACACTGAAACGCAACATGCATTAATTGAATATACAAGCAACTTAATTGGTCGACGCAAAATCCATTGAGGTACGTATATATGGCATTTTAAATAGAATTTCGATTTCTTTTATGCCTTGTGGAGGATATCTTAGAGACAAAACTATTTCTGCTTTTAAACTTCTATCACGTCACGATACAATATGCTTAATTTATTTGCCATTGTGGAACACCTTTTTACTGTATATATAAAAAATCCTCTTATGGTATAGCATTGATTCTTATTAATTCACAAGCATTACCTGGCCAAAAACATTTTTATGGATTTCTTCAACAAACCCTAAGGCTCTATTTGGACCTCAAAAAGCACGCGAGAAAAGGAAAAGAAAATACTAATTAAAAATTGTTTATAATTGAATTTCCCTATCTAGTATTTTTAAGTTTTTCCTATTCTTTTCTTCATTCTTTCTGCAATCCAAACATAAACAAAAGTTAGAATAGGCTAGGGGACATCAATGATTATATACATAAAAAGTATAAAACTAGTTAGACTGGGATCTTCTTTGCAACTTAGCCATACTTAATACAGGGACCAGGTTTACCCCCTACCCACAAAAAAAAAAAAAAAAAAAAAAAAAAAAAAAACACACTAGGACCAGGTTGGCTCAAGCCATTTTTTCACTTCTTCGACTGATATCCGGCTCTCAAAAGGTCTCGGCTTTGTCGTTGGCATGGGTTTAAATTAATTAATTAAAAAGTGTAATTACCCCTTTCTAGATGAAAAATCTCAGAGCATATATGCGGTGGAGAAAGAAAGTGAATTTTTTTTTTTTTTTTCTAAAATTACAGAATAATTAACTATGCTTAATTTAATTTTATAGTAAACCATCCGGGCCTCAACCCACAATCAGTCTAATCTTAACATTCTCTATATACTTTTTCCAATCCCTTATTTTATACATAACCATTTTCTTAATGAAGCCAAGCTAGGTACAAACCTTTCGGCTAAACAGCAATCTCTTTTTTAAACTCCCCTTTATTTTTTCACCAACACATTTTTGTTGCCTTGTAATTAATTACTCTGAGCAATATCCATCCATCAAGCTAAAAAGGCTTCCATATGTGTTTGCTTTTATAATGATATATGAGAGGAAAAATATATATAGAAGAAGGATGATCAAATGAAGAAGTGTGTGGTTGTTGATGATTGAACAGACGACTCTTTTTTCTCCACTCTTCGGAATTGGAATGGAGGTCCAGACATGCACTACCACAAAGCAATAAAGAACATTGAGACATATACGCTCCCTCGAGAGGATCGATATGATATATCCCCCTACCTCTCTAGGCCTTTCCTTTTCTTCTTCTTTTGGTGGCATCCAAAGAGAATTAGTGTGAGTTGGAAAGATATCAATTGGGCTCCCCTCCAATGCCCCAATCAAGCTAATAAAGACATAGCTTGTAATATATATATATATATATATATATATATATATATATATATATATATTCTACAATCACGTACATATATAGCGTGCTAATGCAGCCAAAATCTTATACGGATTTATATCACATCATAAAACATCAAAATAAACCAATACTCCGTATATAAAGTACATCGTGGGAATTATAAAAAATATCAGCAACGCATAGCATTAGGTACGGTAGAAACCAACCCACTCAAAACCCTCCTCCCCCTCCCAAAAAAATAAAATAAAATCAAACCATAGTTGATCTGGATCTTCTGCTTGAGAATTTTTTTTCTTCGCTTAGATTTGGTTAGGTACTTAAAATAACATGGTATGCTAATGCAGATAAAGTATCGTATCTATGAATTTATATGGCTGCGAGATTGAATGATCAATAATATTGGTGATGATTGTCTTATATAAGAAAGAAACTTGTAATTATTAAACATGCTTAATTGTTAAAAGTGTAAATGGTGATACATAATCTATGAAAGTGACTTTCTTGGAACTCAAAGTATATATTCATTTTTGAAGAGACAAAATATTAATTTTGCAGGTATAAGGTGGTGCATGTGATATATATATATATATATACACAGATTTTTTTTTTTTTTGTTTTTTGCTTCATTCTTTTTTATTTTGTTGATCAAATTTGACATGAACTGGGGACAATGAGTACCCCATGGACTTGAGAGTGGTGCTGTCTTGCTTTCAGCATAAAATCAAAAACCATATCTGAGACTAGAATTTTAGAATCATTCTGGCTTTTGAACCCTTTAGTACCGGGGGCCTATGAACCTTTTACAGCAAACCCCACGAGCATGGTTTTATAACCAGAGGTCAGGTTTTTTAAAAAGCTGAATTCTAGGGCCACTTAAAAGTTAAAATTCCTATGGAAAAAAGAGTAGGTAAAGACTCTGGGTTCTGCTCCCTACACTCCCAAAACCCTTCCTTTCATTGGAATAGCAAAAGTATTTTTGGCTTTTTGGGTTTATACTTAGGATTCTCTCACTTTAAAGACCATTTTGTTTTACTGAAAAAGAATGTTAGTGGGGATTTTCTGTTGTGTAAGATAAGGGTAGATAGAGAGTAAATTTTTAATTAAAGTAGCCGTTGGGGCCTCTTGGTACTTGAATTAACACCCACCCTTTATGCTCTCATTTTTTTATGATCCAATCTTTATGTTATGCCTCTTATATTATAAGTGCATTCTATATATAACTACCAGTCATTGATCAACCACCAAACTCATATTTTTGGCCTCTTGTGGCCTTCATTATGGGGCATCATATATCCTCGGAACCTATTATTGCTGACAATATATATATATATATGTATATATATATACAAAATTTATCTCATTGGTACCTTCTACCTATTCTCATCGAATGATCATCGATGGATGACGGTGTCATGCCACCTACGAATTAAGCCCCAATTAACCGGTTCAACTGCCACGGCCCGATTTAAAATTGTCATTAGTCCATGTGTTTATATACCAAGTAGATAATATATTTTCTTTTTAAAAAATCAATAATTCTATTCGTCATCCCTTTTTATCCTCCCTCATGTATATAACCAACTTGGAATAGTTATTTTGAAAAATTGATTGTAGAATTTGATACTCCACTTATACGTATCATGAATGCAAAAAATTACATTGTTTCAAATGTTAGTTTTTTAAAAAGTAGACTGTGACAGTTTTTCACAATTTTTTTTTTTTAAATTTATTCTAAAATTGCAAAAAGCAACCATTGGATCTATGTGATTTTTCGCATTCATTATAAGTATAAGTGGAACATCAAATCCAACAGTCGGTTTATCAAAATACCCATTCCAAGTCGGTCAGATGTACGATGGAGGACTGAAAAGGAGGACGAATAGAATTTTCCTAAAATTATATATTAATATCTATTTTATCGAGAATTCTACTAGTTTACAAAAAGTTGCTTAAGGTAACTTGTTTAGGGCCAATTGTAAACAAAAATTAGTAATTAAACGAGCTATTTTTCAAAATAGCAACCCTAAAATACTGTGGACTTTTGAAGAATAAAAAAGTTACAATTTTTCATAAACCGACCATTGGATTACTATAATTTTTAGCATGCATAACATATATAAATAATTCTAAATAGGTAATCTAATACAATTTTGCGTAAATTGTACCTTATAATATGTTATATTAAGATGAAGTGCATCACCGCTACAATATTGTACATACCAACTACCAACTTAGCTCAATAAAATACTCACAATAAGCACGCGCACCCTCACCCTGGATCCAATTTTTGGATAGTATTGCTAATGCATTCCACGGCTTGTCCTATTATTTGTCCCATTGGTGGTTTTAATTAAGCTCTTGTCACTCATCAAACATGGGGGAGAGATGGCATGGCCTATTATAATTTATAATTTATAATTTATAAACTTAATTGTAATTATCAGTTGTTGTTTTACCAAATCAGACGTGCATTTTTGTTTAATGTTTAAAGTTGGGGGGGTGGACGTGGAGGCTCCGATTGGATTGGACACATGGTTCCAACTCTTGGTGGGTTCCCACTTATGAGGGTCCAATTAATGAGAAAGCGCCACATCTGTTAATTTAATTTGAAAGAGAAGCAGCCATCACAGTAATAGCTTTCATCGATTAAATATTCTTGTATTTTATTTAAGTGGATTCCAACACCATTGCTTGCGGGCTCCACATTATTGAAACAAAACATAAAAACTTTAATAAAGAGATTTTTAGTCTGAAAGATGAGTTTCAGCGTGATAACGAGAGGTACGTAATTGTTTTATAAATGTAAGATGGGTACTGTTTAATTAATTTTTATTTTATTTTATTATTATCTAACAATTTAATTCACATTTTTTATAAATTAATTAAGTTTTCTATCATAAATAAGGTATAAACATAATTTTATTTTAAAATCAACCATAAATTCAAGCAGCCTGGTCAACACGTAGTGGTCCTAACCATAGTTGCCAGATGGGGCATAAATGATAAAAATCTAATGGATTAGAACATCTTAAGGAAGAATCCCCAAAAAAAAAAAAAATTGTACTGACCGAAGAATTGTCAGTATCATATATGAACATACACACCGCTAGCTGCTATTGTTTTTAAGGCGGTCCATGGGTATGTTTTGGATTTGTGGATGTGATGGGAGGATGGTTCATCATTGTGGAGTTGATGATTAGGTTGTATGATACCGTACTGCTTAAAGTATGGGGTCACCTTTTTACATACACGTACGTACACCATGTGTAAAGGGCCATTGTGCTATGTTAGTATGTGCAAAAATAATGGGCGATGTGTCGGGGATCTGGGGCTAAATGACACTTTCGTTGCTGGGCTTTTTCTACTTGTAGTGTTAGAATCTGTGAATAAAGGAGCTTTAGACCTTTGGCTTTTTCTCAAGAACCTCCCATGCGTTTTGATTATTAATTGATGTACTCCTAGGTGATTTTGATCTATGCACACAGTTATAATAGATGATCGTGTGGCTGGGATTTTTTTTTCATCGCTTGATACGAATCGAATGGACAAGAAAAATAGGAGGATTATAGTATGAGTTTTAAATGAGATGTAGGGAGGCAAAGTTGTCTGAAATCTGAGAGAGATGGAAGAACAGCTAGCCATGGGTCAGTCACGAGAGGGATCTTGCTAAGGAGTCATATATATATTTATTCATTTACTGAATTGAACCAATCTTTATTGATTGAGGGACCAGTCAGTCCCTTCACTTGACTAGTTCTCTGACCAATGCCTCGCATAATTCCACCGCTTGTTCGTTGTAAAAGTTCTTACACTGATAAAACAAATGGCAAAACTACAAAGTTTCCATTGTCAATCACGTGCCATGAGAGAGAGATAAATATATATTATATATATAGAGAGAGAGATGAAAGAAATATATATAAATTATTATATTGATGAATCCAAATACAACACTCATGAAAGGCCCCAAAGACCTTTGTATAGTTAGGCCAAATTTAAGCCATGAAAAACGGGATTTCTCCTCCAAAAAAAAGAAAAGAATACACACGTGTAAACACTACATGCATGAATACCACTCAAAAAGAGTCCAGTATAGTTAGGCCAAGCTAAAGCCATTAGCAGAGGCAGTTCCCGCCAAAAAAAGCACACATTCACACGTGTGGCGCGCACCCATAAAGCGTGTCCACACAAACCACTCCAAAAAAAGGGGAAAAAAAAAAAACAAAAGAGTCTATTACATGGAGCCATCTTATTCCCCTTCTTTTTTTTTATTTTTACTTTTATTGTTTTATTATGGGGGATTTTCTTATCAAAAGATGGGAGAAGTAGCGAAGCAATTAATGATGGTGGGCTGGATGAGAAGCTTGACTTATGTACCATGAACAGCTCAAACTTCAAAGTTCAATGCCTTATTTTTGCCAACGCCCTTTGATTTTTCTTACCCTTCTCCCCAAACCATACGCAATGGCCCCACCATCTCCTCCCTTTCATTCAAGTATAATCAATGCTACCTTTGAATTCAATCCCCCACTCCATTCACACTCCATGACTCCACTATTAAACACTTCCCCTTCTCTCTTTCTCTCTCTTCTCACACAAAAAAATATACATATATTATATAACAAATCCCCCTCCTTGGGAATCTGCAAAGCCATTTAATAAATGGCTATGCCCAACAAAAAAAATTAAAAATAAAATAATCCCCAAACTCTCCAAACTCTCATACACATATATATACTACTACAATAATCTACATCACTCAGGTCAATTTAATTTCAAAACCCTCCAAAAAATATTGAGGTTTTCTAGACAACTTAGGACCACCATTTCTTTTTTTTTCTTTTTTTCTTTATTGTTTTTCCCCCCTTAATCGGAGTTTCCTTTGTCATCATCTACCCATAAACAGTTATTTAATTTTCTCTTTTTATAAGATGATGATGATGAAGATGAGGATGATGAGTCACTGGACCTCATACTGGCCCGAGTTGTGACTCGAAGCTGTGGTAACACCTTCGGGGGCTTCCTCAGTCTGTTATCAACCACAATTTGTTGCATTAACTGGTAGCAGCTGATGATTTTCTCCTGCAAAAAATGGCATATTTTTCCAATTAATTCAGTTGGCACAATCTAGTTTAGTTTTGTGTTAATTAATTAATACAAATATGTCCAATCATAATCATAATTACATGCATATATCTTACTTGGCTTAGTCCATCACACCATGATTCAGCATGTTCAGGATTAACAAGAGAAAAATTTGGAATGTCATTGGCTGCAAAAAGTATGGCTGCAGCTGCAATGCATGATGGCCAATACTCGAGAAAGCTAGCCTCTGTTAGACATTAGCAATAACTTCAATTTCAGCTAAACCCATGTTAATTAATTATTAAAATGCCTTTTGTTCCTAATACTAATATAATAATAATAGTAATAGTTATGAGTATATATGTACGTATATATGTACGTCAACATACATGCATGCATGTAGCTAGTGATATCTGTACTAATTACCTTGGATATTAGATAAAATAATTTCAGTGGCCCGCGAAATCAGAAGCCCAATAAAGGATCCTGTTGAATCCAGCTTGAACGCAAAGAAATCGATGAAGCTGAATGGTGTTATGGATCGTAGCCTCCAATCAAGAACACCGAGTACAAGCAGCTCCATCCTTCGAATTGTTCTTGGTTCAAATATGAATTTGGCTCCTTCAACCTATAAACCATTATTCAATGCTGCAATGCTGAGACAATGTTTGATTGAACAAAGCATGGGTCATAAAGTATAAATTAGATTAATTGACACAAAAATTATTACCTGGAGATCCAAAAGAGAAGGAACCAGAGGTTCCTCCATCTTAGCAGCTAATGACAAGCATGCAACAGACAATAGTTGCAAGGGCCACCCATTTGTTTGCTGAAACAGTAAAGGAGATTTATGAACCATTATATTATATTGTTTCCCTTATTAATTATAAACACATTATTTTATTTAACAAATTAAAGTAATGCCTAACCCATTTACAAACAATGCCACCAAATATATATATATATATATAATGCAGCAAACCACCATGCCATGGAGACATGGATGGACACACAATAATTTAGCATCGGTTTGAATAAACAAATAAATAAATATATATATATATATGTACAGGAATTAAGGAATACTTTACTTTGTGATACAGTATTGGTTATTTGGTTCATGCTGTAAACATTTTGTTCCCGTAAAGCTATACTTTAATTTTCATCGTGCAATGCACGTGCGAAGACAACAGTACCGAAGTTTATAAAAAGCATTATAAAAACATATAAGGACCATACTTTATACGGTAATTATTACAAAAAACAACAAAGTGTAATTAACCAATGATAAAACAGATAGTTGGCTGGGACTTTGCTGATGGTGATTTCCCAATCACTGCCCAAAGGAATACGTACTCATCTGAATGACACCAGCGGTGCCCCTTTACTGCCACAAATTCTACTGTAGTTAGGTACTTAGGTCCTTTTCATGCTTTGAAAAGTCAATATAATTACAAAAAAAATCACTGGCAGTGACAATCTTTCGGATAGTAAAATTCCTAATTTATCATTGTAATGATGACGGAAGTTATTTACCGGTAACCGGCGGGAATACAGGAACCGATCCAAGTAGTTGACGGAGAGATACGCCGTTAATGGCTGAAAACCGTAGTAAGCTTGCACCTGCAAAACGCAAACGATACGTAACAGTTTGTCACCTCCATGTAACATTAATTTAACTCGCTAACACCTAAAACACGCTTAAGAATTAAGATTAAAAATCTTTCGTCCGCCAACAATCCTCGTTGCATCTCCGTTCGTTCAGGATACTGATGAATTATATGATATCTTCCGTCTTAACAACCCCCGGCGTAAGTTAGAATAGCTGGAGACGCTAAAATGCGCCTCTCAGCTTTCTTACTTGAGCTATAGCCAGATGCCATCGCCGATGGTGGCTCTGAGCTTAACGTCTCAGATCTACGACTCCATAGGAGTGATACTATTCACGAGCGTACATTAGCAGCACCAACAGCGTATTCTAGCACACCAACACTCGTACGGCACTATCGCGATAGTAATTTACGAACCGATTGAAAATTGCCGCGATGAAGCGAAGGTAGCGGCGCACGTTAGCAAACAATAACTGAAAGATGATCAGACTCTATTATTCATATATGTATATACCTTAAGAATCCATGCAACGGATTCTTCGCGAGCAGACGCGTCGAGAGACTGAGACCGAAACCGGGCCAGGTAATCGAACCCTGGCACAAAGTTCCTCTCGTCTTCAATGAATCGGGCTATAGATTCCTCGATATACGCCGGACATTCCAAGTCCGACGAACATTCCGGTGAGTCTCCGGACAAGACACCGGAGTCTTCGCAGCATAGTAGGTCGGAGAAGCAGTCGGAGTAGGAGACTGACATGATCGCCGTCATTCTCTTCCCATCTTTAACGATTCGTAGAAGGCCTGTGAAACAGTATGAGTGAAGAGGAGTTGCCGGAAAATTAGTCGGAGAATTGGCCGGAGTATGTACGTGAAGAGAGGAGAGGGTTTTGGTTTCGTTTGAAAGACTATCTGTTTCTATGGATATAAATATGAGAGTAGTGTAATTTTATTTTATTTTATATATTTATTTTCTCTAGGTAAATATAGTGTAATGTAATCTTTGTAAAAGGAAAAGAAAATATTTGGATTTGATTTTCCATTTCGGGATGGAATTGGTTTGAACATGAGATTAGAAGATGTTAAATAATTGTTCGAGAGGTTGATAGTAAGCTAATAGCCGCCGTAGTTTCAATCAAATCACCCCCCAGGGACCACGTGTCACATGCTCGTCGGATCTTATGATGCCACGTGGTGGGGAATACTATTCCTTTAGCAGTCTTACCCCAATTTTCGTGTTCTATTTCTTACGTGACATTGACGTGGCATAATTATATTAATAAAAAATTAATAAATTTTTAAAATTTTTTTGTATTTGGATTTTCTGACTCTTCTATAATGGAAGTGTTTGGCAAATTTAAGAACCTGATCAGTTGAAGATAAATTTGTTTGGTTTTTTATTTAGTATTATTTGGTAAATGCATTTTTTTTGTAGATCAGTTCAATCATATCTAAAAAATAAGACATAAATACAGTTTTTTTTTTCAAACTAACTGTAAGCTGGTTTACATAAAAATTATATAATAAAAAAAGATCAGAACTGATTACATCATCTAATTTTCAAAGTTGCCAAAGAGGCCCAAACGACATTAATAGCCGAAACTTAAAACTGGAACCTCTGCTGTAGTGTACTTATTCTCGGTCAACAAATCTTGTTGACTCGTACATATGGATGTTAATGAACAGGAGGTGACAATTTAGAATTGATTGATCGCATTTATATCATATTCAATTATACTTCTTCAATATACGAGTTAATTGAAACTTAATTTATAGATTTAATTTGGTCACTTTTTAAAATGAGAACACAATCTACTTATTAAATAAGTAATATATATATATATATATATATATATATATATATATATATATAAGGACAGGTTCCCTTTATACCCTATTTTGACACTTATTTTTACATTTCGTTTTCAAAATACTATCTATGATAAATATTTTGAGGAACTGACCGTTGGATTCAATACATTTCTTATGCATATCATGTACACCAAAAATCATAGTGATCCAACGGTTAGATTTTAAGAAATGTCACTATAAAAAATAGTTATATTTTTAATTACTAAAAAAAAATAATAGTTTTTGAAAATAATATTTTTCAAAAACTAACCGTTGGATCATTTCGATTTTTTTCATACATGACAAACATAAGATAAGTATCTAATCTAACGGTCGGTTTCTCAAAATATTCGACCTACAAGGGTATTTGAAAATAAAATGTAAACATAGATGTCAAAATAAGGTGTAAGGGGAACCTGACCCATATATGTATATATATATTATAAATGATTTTAATAGGTATCATATTGTAATTGTGTTAACACGATATAATTATATAAGCAATTAAATTAGTATAAGTTAAGAATTAAGCTAGCTAGATTTAACAAGAGCTGTTCAATGGATTAATTAACATAATTACATTTAAAAGAAGGTTAAAGTCAAAGTAAATTATTGTAAACTTCGAAGGCACATTCACAAATCACAATTATGTCAAACTTTACCGCCACTATTTTCAATCACAAAGGACATTAGAAATCATTCCCTCACTTTTTTTCTAAAAATAAAAAAAAAGGAGAGGGAGAGGGAGAGAGAGAATTGATCGAATGGAAAGAAGCCAAATCCAAATTCAATAAAGTACTCAATGTTCCGGAAATGTGTTTCCCTGCACATGATCCTTTGATTAGTCAATGGCGCGGGAGATTAATTTTTAACATCTCTTGTGATTAAACGTGATAGTGTAGTTTCTTGGCTTATCTTCTTTTTCACTTTATATATAAACAATCTCTATAGTTTTCTTCCCATGAGAGAGAGAGAGAGAGAGAGACCATTGATTTCAATTCCCGCTACTTTTGGGGGCACTCATCGATCTGCTTTCTGTAGCTATCTCAGTCCTTATTATCCTCGGGACATCTAAGTTAAAAGATGAATTAATGAACAGGGTTTTGATGACCATGTTAGATTTTTCTGAGCGTACACGTGTCTCAATGAAGCCAGATTCTAGTTTGGTGTGGGGGATACATCTTTGGGAATAGGCCAGTCAGAGGGTCGGAGGGGTAGAACAGAAACAATGTATAATTTATAATATTATATTATATATGATGGCATATCTTTTGGGTATGGAGAGAGATGGACAATAATGATGCCAAAATCTTTTCTATGATATCATTATGACTCAATCCAATGGAAGCCATTTTGTTGGCACTATGAGAGTTGAAGAATCGGCTACTAGTTACTATTTACCAATCACATGCATTTTTGGCTGTAAAACACTTTCAAAATAAATAAAGATGGGTTAGGTATGGTGGAATGGGATCATGACATACTATATTTATATATATATATATATTTGCTGTAAAAAAATGCATATATACATTTGTTGAAAATACATATATGAAATGAACATTCTATATCAACAATCTAGAAGTGACTTGAAATAAAATTTCTAGTATTATTAGTTGAAAATTATTATTTGGGCCGTCAAAACTATATATCGTCTCGTTCATGAGGATTGTGAATTTCTTTTAAGTTATATGGAGATGGAATTTTCGTATAGCATTCACCTCCATTTAAGAAAAGAAATATATTGTTGAAAATAGCTTTTCATGTTGCCGAGAAATTTCCTACTCTCACTTTCTATTGATAGCTTGTTAGCATAGTATCATATATCGTCATTGAGATTTTAGTTTTGAACATTTGAGAGTGTATTAATATTCATTTGTTATAATTGAAAATTTAGGAATAAGAGTAAACTTCTAATATTATGGATTGTTTGACAAACTTAAAAACTTGGCCAGCTGAGGATATGTCTGCCTGATTTTTATTCAGTACTGTTTGGTAGATGCATTTTTTCTGTAAATCAGTTCAATCCTGTCTAGAAAATAAGACATAAACACAGTTTTTTTCTTTTTTTTTCAAACCAGTTGGATGCTGGTTTACATAAAAACTATATAATAGAAAGAGATTAGAACTGGCCAGAACCAGTTTTCAAGTTCCCAAACAGGCCCTTAGGCTAAAATGAAAACCGGTTTCCTTTCCTTATCGGAGAGGTGTGAGTCATGTAAAAGGATAAAAAAGAAGTCGAACCAAATCCCACACTCTTCATGTCAAATTCTGTCGCGATTATAATTAATTGCAATGCTATTTGATACCCTAAACAATTTGAGGCTCACTCTCATTTTCATAATATCACTATCTCTTGGTGCAGTTATTGATTATATATCCAAAAAATGCAATTTTTTTTTTTGTTTCAAAACTTGTCTCAATGTGCATGTGCTCTAGGGATCAGTCATTATCTTTGTACCATTGTAACGACAAATTGGGACAGTTGACCCTTGTTCAAGATTTCACTAAATAGTTCCATATATGAGGTAAGCATGACAAGGCAATAGCTCATTCCTGTATCATAATATCCAATTAACCTCAAACTAATTAGCATTAATAGATCGAATGCAATCAAAACAAAACATTTTGAGGGGGAAAATTTAAATTGAAATTCTTTTGAATCTTATAATAAATTCTTGATGCGCTAACCTTTACCAATATTTTTGGTAGCATTTATTGGCGAGCGGTGCGTGGTACTGGACGTACCTACAGTCATTTAGTAGGATTGAATCAGTCAATTAAACATCTGTTTTCACTTCACTCATATCTCCGCGCGCTCTTCGCGTGCGCGGGGATTTTGGTTTTTAGTCAATGTGAGGTAAGTATTTTGAAAAATCAACCGTTGAATTAAATATTATTCTTATGCATATCGATCATGCATGTTAAAAATTATAGTAACACCACAGTCGATTTCCAGAAATTAATATAGTCTACGAATAATTGTGACAATTTTTAATATTGGATACTGTTATAGTACGTTTTCACGGTCTGTATTTTAGAAACCGACCATCAAATGTGATTTTTGGCATGCATGATATTTATAAAAAGAGCATTTAATGCAACGGTCGGTACGTTTTTCAAGGTACCTATCTATATATCCCATAATGGTTAAAAATTCAAGTCCTCATATAAACTTATATATGTATGTACCTATAAGAAAATGACACTGATGATGTGTATTACATACTAATCTTATAACTTAACCATGTACAAATCTTACAAGAGAAAATTATCCAAAAATTGCTAAATTTAGAACTTTATACCATGAGCTCCAATTTTATACTATGAGGTTTTTAATATTTTAAAATTCTTTTATCAATTTGTTATGTTAAAAAGACTGTCGGACCTAATTGTATAAAACTCTGGAGTTCTAATCTCGATTATGCTTCGATGTAACCAAAAATTGGTAGAGGGGGGAGGGATCCACCTACAGATAAGGGTGTAGGTTTCTATCATATTCCGCATAAAAAGAAAGTAGAATAATTACATTTCCATGCCCCTCCCACCTCTTATCGTTGTTTGCTTTTCTGGCCTATTAAGGGAGAGACCTCAAGTTCAAACATATGAAAGTGTATCAATACTTATTGATTAATAATTAATACTATTTATTAGTAATATTATGTGGGATTTGATACTGAAATAGAATTCTATTGTTTGGAAAAAGAAATCTGCTCCCTGCCCCAACCCCACGAAAAAAAATATATATATATTTTCTGTAATTTATTGGCATGCTTACTGTGACACTAATCCTCATTGTTAGTACAAAAAAATATAAAATAGACCAATAAAAATTTTAGGATGCAATAATTAGCATGTAATTGACTAATTGTTGTATATTTGGTCTCTTAATCATGTTGCATTTGACCTTTTAAATTGTACTGATCATTTGATAGGTTTTGAACTACTTTTACGTGGACTTCTGGCCTTCATGTTGGGGCTGTTGTTTGTTGTAATGGTAAAATTTAAATATTATCAATGTTCCAGTCCTGAGAATGATTATTTTATGCAATATTAAATGTTAGGATCTTGATTTGATGAGACCAAAATCAATTAGTGAATATAATTGGTCACTACTTTTTATGTGTATGTAGTACCTGGGATTTAATTGGTTAACTTTGGATTTCAACCTCATCCACTTCCTTCACCAGAAATATCTGTCATAAATTCTCCATGTTTACCCTTTTTTGTTTAAGATGTTCAGTAGCATTTATTAAAAAAGAAAAACAAAAAAAATGAAAAATGCTATGCATCGATCCCTACAATGTATATATACTACAAGTATCACTACAAGAAAGGAAGATCGTGAATTTTCAAAAATACTCATAAGTGATTTTTCAAAATAACCCTCATTTTCTTATTGTAGTGATACTTGTAGTGATTCGTTGTAGTGATGTATAGCATTGCTCTTTTAGTTAAGATTAAATAAGTATCTCAATATTTACTTTCAAGATTCTGTTGCATATTATAAATTTCAATGTATACTACGAGGTCTCCTAACTTCTCTTAATTATTAAGAAATGGGTATGAATGTGCTTTCATGTGCTTGAATCCCAATCCTTCCATTTCAATGAGGATACATGCATGCCAATAGACAAGATTATTTTAATGATTGAAAAAAACTAATTAGTTGTTGATAGACTATCGTCTTTTTCACATTTATCTATTATATAAAGAGCAGAATGCTGAAGTGGTACGTGGTCCTATAATTTTTTCCTTCATTCATTATCTTCTCTCCTTAATTCACCCTCCTTCTTCATCTCTATTGGTTTGGACCCTATTTCAAAATGATATGACATTATATCATTGGTCCAACTAATTAATTGAAGTTTAGATTTTTAAAATTTTTTATTGATGTTTAAATTTACAAGATTTTTTTATTGATGTGGGTCCTATTTAAGTTTCATTTCTCTTTCCATAACTAATTCTTTTTCTTTTCGTTTCTTTTTTATTTATTTATTGTAGGTCTCATCTACTTCTCCCCTTTCTCTTTTTATTTATTTTTTATTTAAAAAATTGATTTCAGCTTACTTTTTACTTTCTTTATATTATTTTTAATTTTTTTTTTTTAATTACACATCCAAATTAATTTTCTTCAATTTCTTTAACATTTTTAATTATTTTTATGTATTAAGATATATGAGTAAACTGTAACCCTATAAATTTAAGTACGATCAAACGGTCAAAATCATATGATCAAAATATATTTTATACAATTATAATTAATTAGATAAAATTTCATTGATAAATCCCATGTATTGCACAGGTTTGCGCTCGTAGAGATATATAGAATTCATTTCATGATATGGGTGCTCAACCCATATGAAAGTCGGTAATGCCGCGTATGAATAGAAAAACTTTTGTTGAAAGGGTGAACTTGACATTTTATTAGCCAAGTGTTGTTTTGGTGTCATTTCTCAATAATATTATACAGATATCATATATTATGAAAGCAAATTTTCACAGCTAATTAATAGGAAGAAACGAGAAAAAAACAAAACAATTCTACTAAAAGAATTGAAAACATACAAAATAATCTCATATCAAACGCTCAATCTGTCGGATTCCACATCAAAAGAAATAGAAACTTACATTTGTCATACAACTAATTTCTTAAGTCCCAAGCTATTCTTTTCTGTAACTCATTGGCATGTTTCGCGACATTATTCCACTTCAAAGATATCATTAAATTCGTCTAGATTCTTTACTAATTGTAATTTGACTTTACTAATTTGAATATTATTTTCTTATCCAGCAATGTAGTGCCAAATAACATATGTAATTAAGGGTATGTCACATATGGTTCTTTTGGTGAAATCTTGTCAACTATGTAAAGGGACAGATAAAATCTTGCCATAAGAAATTGGAATTAGGTCATCAAAGATGTGAGAAAATTATTCAGTGAGTGAGATATATTCTCGCAGCATATAGTACACAGAACACATAGTATCTATCACGTGACAAATCCCTTGTCTCATGGTCATTAAGAACCAAGCCACAAGATTGACATAAGATAATGTCACTAGGGGAAACTCTCATAGGCTAAGGTTAATTTGAAGCCGCTTTTACTTTCTCAGAAGGGATGGGACTGCCAATTTAGAGTAATGTTATATGTCTCTAAAAAGTATGGTGTGCCTTTAATTAATTAAATTTTTTTTGTCAAGAAGTCTATGGAACTTACGAGTTACATATCAAGAGATAACCCTCTTCTTTCTCTTACACTATGTTTGGATTGAGAGAGTTGGAGAGAAGAGAAGAGAATAGAAACTTATTAAGTTTGTCTCGTTTGGATTGAGAGAGTTGGAGAGAAAGGGGAGGAGGAGGAGAGAAGGGGAAGATAAAGAGGAGAGAAAAGGGGGCTTGTTTTGTTCTCTCCAAATCGGAGAGAAGTAGAGAGAAGGGAAGAGAAAGGGAAGACATGAGGGGTAGTTTTACTATTTTGCCATTTCTCTTCCTTCTTTAACTTTTATTTTCTTTTTTATGTAAGTAAGAGCAATATTGGAATTTATATCTTAAAATTTTCTCTTCTCTTCTCTTATGAAGGCTATCCAAACAGGATGGAAAGAAAGTCATTTAACTTTCTCCCCTCTCTATTCGAATAAGGTGGAGAGAAAATCATTTAACTTTCTCTTCTCTTCTCTTAATGAGTTTCTCTTCTCTTCTCTCTAACTCTCTCAATCCAAACATAGTGTTAAACCCATTGTTGAGACTTAATTCAAGCCTTTCATTTTTATTTTTATTTTTCGAGGGGTTGACTTTCGCATAAAAAGAAAAGGTTAGATCAATCCACATAATTATAAATACAATATTTTTTTGGAAATGTTTATCATTTTCTGCCAATTTAGTAGCTTGATTTTTAACGACCATATGCTATTGGCCAAACAATGCTATATACACTTGCTACTTATACTGTATCTTTCAAAAGAGATATGATCCACTTGGGTCCCACCCTATATAAGAAAAGAAATGAAAAAGCAACTCAAAAAAGAGTACCATTTTCTCTTAAACCAAATAGAAAAGAATTATTCACATTGTTGCTGCATATTTTAAGCACACAATAAAGTTCATTACCAAAGAGTAGTACCAAGCCTTCCCAAAGAGTACATGCATATATATTAACAGTGGACAATTTTGGATTGGTAAGTGGTAAAGATTTGATGGACAGAGAGAAGGAAAGTGCTTTCAGAGTAAATATACATTTTGTGAAATAGTGAAAGTACCCCAAAAACTTTTTAACTTTTGGTGGAGCATCGACATGATCAAACATTTTTGAACTCATATCATGAAAAAGAGTTGTACATAGTTTGTGAAGTGATAAAAAAGTTGCCTCTCTCTCTCTCTCTCTCTCTCTCTCTCTGGGCGTGATTTAACATTTTAAACTCTGGGAAAAGTTGTGTATAGTTTCTTCAAATGATAAAAGTAGCCCATCTCTGTGAAGTGATCAATTATATATATATATATATATATACCTATCATGGTGAAATTATAATATTTCCTTTCCATGTCGATAATGGCCGAACTGTCTCATCCAAAATCATGTAAATATATATATATATATATATTATTATATATAGTTATTTAATTTCTTATATGATACCACATTGGTTTTTGTATGCAAGACTGGTTTTTTGAAATGACTGGCCAATACTCTCCATTGGGTGTGAAATAGACTCACATATGACGTGGTATATTGATTGAATAGAAGATAATTAATATATAAATTATAAAATTTATGTATCGGATAATTTTATAACAAGATTGATTCTTTTGAGATGATTTGAGTTCATGAAAGTGATATTAAAACAATTAGTCCGGTGTATTATATATTTATTATATGAAATTCTTATAAAGGTTATCAAAGCTCAAGTGGATCCTGTCTTTTTAGGAAAAATGATCAAAAGGATCTTAAATATGATCTTATTTATGCTATGCCAATAGCCCCCTACAGCTCAAATATAAAGTCAATTAGGATATTACATTGTCTATTATATCCTCATTCCTTAATTTCAGCAAGCTTGTTAATTTCTTTAAATTTTATGTTTAAAAATTAAATATTTTTGGATGTTTCTTATTTGAAATTTATGCTGAATGTTTTGGATATGGTGAGTTTGTTTGAATTTGAATTGAGATTGAATATTTCATGGAGTTCATATAATTTAAATAATGGTTTGGTTTCGGATTTTCTAAATCAAAATGGGAGCCATATACTTGCTGCTATTGATCAGTTTTGTTGTAAAGATTATTGGTTGATAAAGTTGGACATTTGTTAGATTTTAAACATTGTTGAAAGGTGTGTTTCATGTCTAAACTTGATTTATTTTTGTTTTCCAATTGATCTTGTTCTACAGATATACATGTATATTTGTAGAATGGAAATTGTATATGCATTTAAAACTTCCAAATTCAAATTTCGTTTTACATGTATATATATGTATCTCTGTAATATATGAATGTGACCAATCCTTTTGTGACACGATTAATAGAAGAGTAATGCTGGAGTGTGGGACCCATCTAATGGGCCCATCCTTTTGTGTTATGGTAGAATTTCAATATATTTATGGAAATTCTATCATTTTTTTTTTTAACACTCAAATTCGTAGAATTTTTCCATGAAGAAAATAAGATTTGGATAACAAATTCATGAAAACAGAAAAAAATAATTAAAAAAATAATAAAAAAAAAGAATCCTTTTCACAATCTCATCTAGAACCCCAAGAGAAGAAAACAAATTCCATACAGCTGCCTGTTGCACGCACCGGTCAGAAGCTGAAAGAGTGAGGCCGGGGTATATGAATTATGTATGTCCATATTTGCAGCAGCATAGGCATTAGGCAGAGTAGACAATGATGGACGCGAACTTCATTAGGTGATAGGTAGGGCATGTTTCCTTCTCAATTTCGCATGATACCATTTTTGACTCCTCCACATCCAACATGGCAGCACACTTGAAAATGGGGTAAACACAAAATACCAACCCCTACCAAACCCACCCCTATATATATATATATATATATATATATATATATATATATATATTGTAGAGAACTGATCTTATAAGGACGTCCTTATGTTCTTTATCATCAGCGTATTTTTATTGGGAGAGGTATTTTGAAAAATAGAATTTTGAATTAGAAAATCTTCATATATATGTCATGTCCGCTAAAAATCACAGTAATCAAACAGTTGGTTTTTAAATACAAACATTTAAACAATTTTGACAGCATCTAACGATAAATACTATCAAAACATTTTACAGACTGTACTTTGAAAACTAATTATCGGATCACTGTGATTTTTGGCAGACATGACATTCATAAGAAGATTATCTAATCCAACGATCAGTTTTTCAAAATATCATTCCTATGGTCCTAGAAGGGGTGGGCTAATGATAGGAAGTGTAAGGACGTCCTAATAGGATTGATTCTGTATGCGTATATATATACCGTTCAATCTATTAAACATATGCTTACATAAATTATGTAAATATGAAGCCCATAGATAATTGTATGATGTATATTTTTAAAAACTGACCGTTGGATTAGATACTGTACTTATGGATATTAAGTATGCCAAAAATCACGTTGATCAAATGTCAGAATTTCAAAATATATCTATGATAAATTATGACCACTGAAAACTGTCACAATTGTTATTAGTGACATTTTGAAAAATTGACCGTCTGATCACTGTAACACTGTGATTTTTAGCATATATCTCAGCAGAGACAAAGCTAGGAATTTAGTTCAGGGGAGGTGAACTTTAGTTGGTTTTTACTACCTTATCCTAATCCAAAAAATTGAAAATATTTTTTGTTAATTTTTTTTTTTTTTAATTTTATAGTGTAAATTTGACGTATAAAAATTGTAAAAAATTATAATCCATTGATATTTGATAAACTATATATATTTCAATTCAATACATTTACAATTGTATTTTGAAAGCTTTGTATGATGTCTTTGTTATATCTTCTCAAATGGTATGCTATATGAGCTATCATTGTCAAAATTTGGTAGCATTGACATCCAAATAGCTTGCTCCAATGGGGTGCCAAATTTTGATAATGACAATCTTTGCTGTTAAATTTAAAAAATTTATTTATTTTTATCGAATTTTATACCTCAAAAGGACTCAAAACTATGTGTCGGTACATACCGATGGAGTAGTGGTACCAGAGGAAAGTGTAGTGTTTCCTTGGGTCCTGTGATGTGAGTGTCTCATTGGATGGTTGTGATGCAGCCAAACAAATCCATCTTTTGTAATATTAAATGATATGACACTATACTTGATGGATAGGTTTCAAGAACCCCTCAATATTGAATGTTAGCTAACTTATGCACAGAGAGTGGACAATTGTCTCTACTCTTTACTCCTTTTTGAGGATTAAATGGATCAAAAGTGAGTATTTTGTTAATAATATAAAAAAAATATAACAATTGACAAAGAATTGATGACATTGCCATTTTAGCATATATATTATATATTATTAGTTAGTAATATGATAAAATATTAATTGTTGCATCAATTTTTTGCATCTATAAAAAATATCAAAGTGTCCATCCACATAGTTGCTTATAATAAGCCGGAATAGGATAGAAATCTTTTCTTACTTCACTCTCTACCAATATTTATAAATAAGTATCGATACATGTATTTTTACGTATTCAAACTTGAAAATTCTTAATTTGAATCATTTTTGGAATGAGAAGACAGCTTTTTTGATAAGGATGCAGGCACCATGGAGATGCCTACACTTGCTCAGCATATACATTCCAAGAAGTGAGCATTGCTGCCCATCCTTGTTGGAGGTGTAATTTTTCCCTTTTAAATATTCTCTCTTTTCTTCTGTACTCGGACAAGGTCACAGTCTTAGTTAGAGAAATTAGGCACAGCTGAACTTTGTCCAATAGGCCATGACCCATTAAATAAATTAAAAATCCCAAGTGGAAACATCATTTTCACCACTGTTCTTTTCCCCCTTTTCTTCTTCATCTTTTGTATTATTTGCCTCTCACAAGCAAAGACTATTTAACATGGCTTTACACATTTTTCGTCCCTATTCCTATTCCTATTCCTTCCCCTTTTGCTTGAATTAAATAGTGCAATAATGAGCTATATAAGCTTGAATTGGCCCCAAATCAACCCCACTTGAGCGTGAAAGAAGCTCAAATTAGTCTTGTACGTTTTAGAACACTAATTCAGAATCTGGTATAAGTTCCTTTCCCAAACTTACATTCTCAAAATAACCAATGGACCCATTTTCCCACTTTTGAGCTTTGGTCGGCGGTCGATCAGGACGGATCTCCATCGACAACTCTCGAGCCCAACCCCATTAAACTGTACTTTCGATCCTTATGTCATCGAAAAATGATCCATGATTCCTCATAATTCAAATAAATATTAGTGCAAGAAATGATGATTTTAGCAAAAAGTAGCCACGAATGTACATTGATTAATACATTATTTAATATCGATCAAACCACACACCATTATATATCTTTTTGTATAGGGTGTTTGAAAGTTTGGTAGCTAGATTAATGGGTTTGATTAATATTTTAATTGCTGTAAATTAATTATATTAATAATCATAGATCTAATTATTTCCTTGGGGGAAGTGGCTAGAGCTCATAGATTCTACCTAAAGTCATATTTTAGGTATATCGATCATGCACGCTGTAATCGATCCATTCATTGAATTACCAAATTTTAATGATTTGTCTTGGTCAATCTTTTCTTGTTACAATGTACACATACATATCTACTAATGATGTACTTCGAAATTAATTAATCATGATTTGCCAACTAGATTTTTTAAATGCGACAAGACAACGATTCATTAATGATGCATAGTATTTACATTAATTATCTAGCTAGTACAAATTAACGATGTGATTGGACTTACAATGATACTAAATTAATACCTTGGCAATTAAAATATATCTAACTCTAAGATTAATGTCTAGGTTAATTAAGTCCAAAAAAAGACATAATCAAGTAAATAATTCTTTTTCTTTTCTTTTTTTTCAAAAAAAGGCCGGAAAATTTTCGATCTTTCTGGTGGGGAGCTTTCATGGAGTCAACGTCGACATCCAAATATACGGGTTGATGGGTCAACCTCATACCTAAAATTTAGACAATTATAAAATAATTAATAAAGAATTTAGAATTTGGGTTAATTAGTGAAATACAAGTGACAAATCGGCTTGTCGATGATCAGAACTCTTTCTCGCAATTGGTATTATTCAATTAAATTAATTAATTAATAATTATAATTAAGTAAAGTGTTTTGATGTTGTATCCCAATATACAAAGACGAAATCGTTTGACATTCAATGGGATGAGGAAGAACAAAAATAAATGAATAGAAATAATAAGAAAAATAGAATTGAATAAAGAGGACCAACTCATATATGCAGCAGCCTAGCTTGAAGATTAAATTAATTAATTAGTGATATCGACCCTCACCCTTATACATAATGTAAACAATAGAACGGATACATCAATCCAGCATATGCTTACTATATATAAAATAAGCATGAAGATAATTGGTAATTGTGGGATTTGTATTTTGAAAAACTGACTGTTGGATTATATATTATACTTATGCATGTCAAAAATCATATTAATTTAACGGTTGATTTCTTATAAATGTTATTAAGAAAAACTGTAACAGTGTTCAGCGGTCACAGTTTTTCATAGTGTGTATTTTGAGATACTGGTATTAAATCATTGTGATTTTTGACACGTATGATATCCATATATAAGAAACTAGAGTATTTAATCCAACGGTCGGATTTTTAAAATACATATTTCATAATTAATTAAAATTAACATATTTTTACATGATGAGGATGCGGACCGATGTAAACAATGCCAACTACCAAACAGAACCCAAGTGGTCTCATGAAATGCTGAAGTCTCAACATCTCATTTTTGACAAATTTGAATACTGTCAATCAACTGAAAAGATTCTAGACTACGATCGAAAGCTATACTTACCTAATGCCAACATCCATGGAACCATGACCCCAACCCATAAATTCAAATAAGTAATAACTGTTCCTATAAAACAATGAGAACCGGTTCAATCTGGCTCCACACCACCTTGCTGCCAGCCACCTGTTTTTTTTTCTTTTTTTATTTTTCCGGTTTTTGTGGGTCATTATTTGAGTGCCTATCCATATTCACAATTAAGGAAGTAAACGAGTCTAGATTTTATACACATATCTATATTTAAAAATAAATATTATTCTTTTCAATTCATAGATTTTATCGATCTTTGATCACCGTTTTATGTGGATGAATTGTTTTTAGATTCTCGAAAACGTAAAATATTATTTTTACTAATGTGAATCATACATTATATATCAATTAAAAATGATTAGTATATATAGATAAAATAGAGAGATAAAATAGCATTACTCCTTAAATAAAATTGAGTGAGACGGGTGACGGTTCTAACAGGCAGGCTAGCATTACTCCTCATCAATTCATTAATCTTTTTTTTTTTTTTTTTTTTTTTTTTTTAATGATGAGGGTGTCCGGGCCAGCTTACGCGCACCTCGACTAATCCCTCGGGTGACTGCAATACCTTACTAACCATGGACACCGGTTAAGACGCAAGGCAAATATTTTGGGCAGGTGGCCCAGAAGACTCGAAACTGGGACCTCGGACTTGGTACGCCGAATCCATTAATCTCTCATTTGTCTTAAACCTTAGATGGTTCCATCATGTTATCAAACCAACAAAAAGGGGGAAGATGAGCTGTGGATCATCCTCTAGTACCATCGATTGTGACCATCATCTTCCAATTAAGTTGAGTTGCTGGAGGCATGACATACATACATACATATATATATTGACAGTCCTGATGCAGTCAGCATACGTTTATATATATTACGTTAGTATGAAATGCATAGATAATTTATTATATATTGGATTAGATATTGTACTTATGGATGTCATGTATGTCAAAAATCATGTTGATCCATTGTCAGAATTTCAAAATACAGTTATGAAAAATTATTACCGCTGAAAACTGTCATAATTTTGTTTAGTAACATTTTTAAGAAACTGACCGTTGGATCACTATGTTTTTTGGCAGACAAGACATCCATAAGTATGACATCTAATCCAACGGTCAGTTTTTCAAAATATTTATCCCATAATTATTTATGGGCTTTATACTTATATAAGCTTATATAAGCATGTACTGATCGGATGATTTCTATTTCTGTACATATAGAGATAGATAGATGGATTAGAATGGAACCTTGATATATGGTGAGTCGTTTCAGATGGGGTTGTGAAAGTTTTGGGTGTAAGCAGGGGAAGAAGCGCGTTGGGCCTAAATTGTGGACAATAATGTTTGGTAGGTGGCATATTTGTGGGGGCAATCACGTATTATCAGCATCACTGCCACGAACAATTTATTATTTATTACATATTTCAAACCTAACTCATTATGTGCATAATAATGAACTGACTTCTGGGGCCATGCATGCAGTTAAAGAATGCGATGTGTGTTTGTGTGTTTTATAAATATTATATATGTGATATTTTTGGTGTGTGGAATTGGTGGCACAAATGAAAACTGGAAATTAGTATGCATAAGAGGAGACATATGCTTAAACAAACCGAATATATGAATCATAATAATCATACCATCTCACACTTACAGGAGACATATTTTTAAGTAAAGAAGTAAACCCAGTTGAATTGGTAGAGAGATCACCGGCCACCCAGTTGACAATTGGTAGAGAAGTCACCGGCCGACGGTGGCAACAAAGGATCAGGATTGATTTTTTTTTGTTTTTTAATGATTTAAACCTATTCGTGCCCCAATTTCTTAATACTGACAAATGTATTTTGATGCATTTTCATGTTTTCAAACTCGAGGATTATTTGCCAATTAAAATATATATCATTAAGTTTTAATGCCACCGATGAAGGCCATTGATGAAAGGTAAGAGAGTTTTTTTTTTTTTTTTTCAAATGATATAAGTCTATCCTTGTCCCTATTTTCTTATACTAATAAATGAATATTTGATGCACTTTCATGTACTCAAATTAAAAATTAAAATTAAAATTAAAATTAAAATTTATGTCATTAGGTTAATTATAATGCCATTGACAAAAGGTTTGGAGTTTTTTTTTTTTTTTTCTTCTTCTTCTTCTTCTATGCCAAATTATAAAACAGATAATTGGTGTAAAGTCCGATTTTAAACTTTCTCATTTGATAAAATCCCCTCATACTTTTTTTATTTTGAAAAAGTCTAATTTGAAGTGTTTTACTGCCTAAGTCCTTTTTTTTAAAAAAAATTATTTATTTTGCGGACTAAAATGCCCTTAGACCATGGCAGATTGACGGTGAGTAGGTCCATTGCCCTCACCTCTCTTCTTTCTCCCCTTTTTCTCAATAGCAGATCCGCGTCCTCCATCGAAACAGCAACCGAGCTGCAGATCGAAGTCTCCACAAGCAGCAGATCTTCCTCGGCACCGTCGACTAGACTCATCGGAGATCTCTACCATGCCGAGTTCAATACGCTACCTCCATGAGTAGCAGATCTTCTGATCAGAAGCTGTCGGCCTTTTCCGTTATTTTCTTCTTTTTTCTGTTCGATTAAGATCTCTACCACGCTGAGTTCTTGTGCATCTCGCCAGTCAGATCTTTTGCATATCTTATTTTGTGATTTGGGTGCATCTCTTCCATTCGGTGCATCACTTTCCACCTCACATCTCTATCTCTTTCTTCTGTGCATCTTGTTGCTTGCCAATTAATTCATATCGTAAAACCTATAAAGCACCTACAAATATTGTAGGTAGTAGAGTTCATGAAATTAAATGGAGATATCCCTTCTTTCTTGGCCAAATATTGGCAGTAGAGTTCTCACCTGCTGAGGAGATACAAATGATAGAGATCTAATAGGATACAAATGATAGAGATTTTAGATCTGGTAGTGAGATGAACAAAAGGAAGCGTTTCTGTTGTGTTTGGTTGGTGAGAAAATGGAGGAAATGTTTTTTTTAAATTAATTTTCTCAAGTTTCAGCGTCCATTAATTGGATAAAAAGAACTCCATGATTTAGATATAAAGAACTCAATTAATTGGATTGTTAGAAAAAAAAAGTTTTTTTAATTAATTTTTTGTTTGGTTGATTGGAAAATATAAGAAAAGGAAAGAATTTATTTATTTATTTATTTATTTTTTGGCGTAGTGACCTGCATTTTCCGGCCTAGTGACCTGCGTCTCCGGCGTAGGGAACTAACGCAGGTCACTACGGGGTGTGGCGTAGTGAACCCGGGGGTTGGGGGTGTAAGTGGTGTTAAAAGTTGTTAGAAAGGAGGCGTATTTTTGTCCAATTCATGCCTAAAGGACTTTTGGGAAAAAAAATCTATTGAGAGGGCTTTTGGCATGAAAATCTTCTAAATGAGGACTTTTAGCCAAATTCCTCATTATAAAAGCCTTTCCGTATTTCTAACCCCTGATATTAATAAATAATTATTCATTTGATTTTATATGCTCGAACTCGATATTCTTAGCTTCTTTAAAAGTGGGACTATGAGTGTCATTAACCCGGCCGTATATCCGCAACAAGGGCTCATCAGTGGGTTAGTGGTTAATTAGTTGAGAAAGGGATGGAGCAACAAATAGATCTATTCTCATCCGTGGCAAATAGAATCCGAACCTCATTTCATAAAAAGAGAAACACGAATCATTGGGCCAAAATTCATGTTCAACAAAAACTAAGAGTTCATGAAATAAAAAATGTCAAACATGGTGGGAAGAAAATACTCCTCATGAGCCCAAGGCAAGGGGCATGGTGGTAAGCTGTAACCTGCTGGAATATGACCCATTTTCCTTCCTGTTGATGAAGTGAGGTCATTAATACGTGGTTAATGGACCTAATTACAAATTTGTGCACCGTTTATGATATAGACTGATGGACAAACGCCTTGTCCATAAAAATCGGCAGTGCATTTCGGCCGAAGTGCTGAAAAACACCACTTACTTGACTTGAAAGTTTGAAAATACTGGGATTTTGAAGGCCCAGTTTAGATATGGTTGAAATTTACGAACCAAACAAACCCCACTCCAATTAATAAAAAATAAAAATAAGACTTTTCACCATCGCTCAATGTAGCACAGTCCTTGCCTAACTGACTTTGAGTGAATAACTTGACTCAATCTAACTTAGGAACAGAGTTTAGATACTTAATCAAGTGTGAATTAGCCGTTGAAGATCGATTTATTCATCTAATGACATGTATTATCACTTCTAAAAGAAAGATTTAAAATTTTTATATATAAAAAATATTTCAGCATTTATTTATTAGTATTGAAATAAAGATAATTCCCATTGTTTGAAAAATAATAATAATAATAATAATAATCAAGTGGTAAATGGGTAAAATCTCAACGTGTTTGCATTGTTCACATTTGCTGATGAATGGTTGAAGCAATTACTGCATACCATATATATATATGACCATCATGACTATACTAATTGATAGGTGTAGAAGATTTTTCAGGCCCATTTAGATATATTAGTTCGGAGCGGATGTTGACACACCCTCTTATTATTAGTCCACCCCCACCAATTTTGATTTTTTACCGTTTTATGAAAAAATACATTGTTTTTAAGAAAACTAGCCGCAATAGCCACTAGAAAACATCATTTTGAACAACTTTGTAGGAGAAAGTTTTTCCAAAATCTATCATTTAAGCAGACTTTTTGACCATTTTATTATTTTTACAAAATATTTCATAAAAAATGCCAAAAAGTCTGCTTAAATGATAGATTTTGGAAAAACTCTCTTCTACAAAGTTGTTCAAAATGATGTTTTCTAGTAGATAAAGCGGCTAGTTTTCTTAAAAACAATGTATTTTTTCATAAAACAGTAAAAAATCAAAATTGGTGGGGGTGTGTCAACATCCGCTGCCATATTAGTTTTGCCTAAAATCATTTTGGACCTCCAAATTCAACTTGAATTAAGAGATGCGGTGATAATCACTTATAAATGACAGAGCTCCGGGTGAAAAGATCATTGGCCAAAAGATGATCCCCTAACTTTTAGTATAATTATTTCTAGTATAAAAATTTTAATATGTGAAGAGATGTTTTAGATATAATTCTAAAAACATATTTGAAAACATAGCTCTCTAAAAATAGTTTTAGGCAAAAATAACCCAATTGAGACCTTATTATTGTCAAAGTTGGGACTGTGACAAAAGTGACTTGATTCTTTTCTAGAATAATAATAGTATATATATGCATGGCATTTGAAAATATTGGGTAAGGTTAGGGTTAAATACTTACAACAGATCATAATTTTATTATCTTAAATCTAGGATCATTATAGAGCAGATGATGTTTGTGGTTTTTTTCCTTGTAAAAGAATAAAAATCTATCCCAATTGACTAGATTATTAGTGAGCTTGGTCTCTAAGTTCTGGGCCCTAAGATGCCCCCAAGGCTCAGTTCATGTAATTGGGTTGCTGTGGTTGGATATTTCAACCCCAAAGATTGGTTTCTACACCTCATAAATCATTATTCCAAAAGAGCCCATAAATAGGGGTTCTAAAAAACCCGCCCAACCCATCGGACTTGACCCCACTCACAACCCATTGTTATAATGGTTAGGCGGGTTGGGTTGGGTGGATTTGATGAATTTTTTGTGGGTTGGTTCGGTTGGCGGGTATAGAAGTGCTAACCCGCCCTAGACCCGACCCCATCCGCGAATTAATTATATATAAATAAAAATTATATTTATATAAAATAAATTTCATTAATACCTTATATTTTCAATTAAGTGGAGATGCTTGCAAGGTGAGTATTTTTTATTTCTTTAGAAACATTTATTGTGATAATTTGAATATGCATTTATTTTATTGGATATGCTTTCAGTTTTAAATGTGAAACTATAGGTTAGTTTGTAAGATTTTTTTAATAAGAAAGAAGCTTTATTATTATGTATCTAGTTAGTAGTTTCTATTGTTGTAGGATAATTTATTTTGGCACTTCAGTTTATTAGTGTTGAAAGAATTGTTTGGATTATAGATTAATTACTAAAGAAAATAATATTGCATTGCTAGATACGAATTTGAGATATCTTTGCTTGTTAAAAAGTTTTTGGAACTTTAGATCTTTATAAAAAAATATATATATAGTAATACTTCACCCGTATTACTATAGTAATACTTCACCCCTCTCTTCAAGAGTGGGAGGCTCACCCTTGAAGAGAGGACTTATCAGAAAATGGGGGAGCTATTGGAGAAGAGACCACTTCGAGAAGTGAGGACTTGCATGCTAGAGAAGTTAGGGAGGGGGAAAGGAAGAGTGCATGGGAAAGAGAGAAAGGGATAAATGTGTGTGAAATTTGTAGTGTGGAGTATAGTTATCACTTATCAATAGCATTAAGGCTCAATTTGGGTGCGGTGGTATTTTAGAAAGTTGTAGGATTTATTGATATGATAGTAGGGTTTTAAAACTAATGGGGTGTGCAAACCAACTTATGGGGTTGCAATATCCCCACCCTTTCAATTATAGTAATTCTTGAAGAGAGCATGTGCTATGCATATGGGAGCGATTACTATACTCGGAAGAAATAATGCGAGTGTGACAGTTTCCTTTTTCTTAAAAAAAAAAAAAATTCAAATTAACGCATTCAACATTATTTGTTTTGCCTCTAATTTCCTAATTATAGACTAATAGTAAGGCAATTATTGTATTTAACAAGGAAGAGCCAATTGAGAGACCAAAATCTATTTACTTTCCGTTATTATTTATATTGGAAGGGAAAGATATCCAGCCCCCTTAGATATTGAATTTCATACCAGTACGCCCAGAACACTATAATGTTTACCCAAAGATCCCTTCGGTATTTTCTAAAGTCAACTTTATTTATTTAATGGCATATTTACCCTTTTATTGATTTTAAGGAGAGTTTTATTACCTTTTAAATGGTGTAACTGTATTGCTGACATTATGGTAAGTTTTAGAGATTTATTTCAATTCAAATTTTGATTTATAAATGAGATATATCCATTTTTTCAAATTAGTTTTTTCTTTGTTTGGATTAACGTGCAAACAAAATTAGAAACACGAGCATGCTGCTGCACATATGTTTCTGTGGATATCTCAGCTGCCATATGAATTCTAGAGTTCACCAGTAACCCGTTGGGTGCTGTTTCTTCTAGCAAACGGCTTCGGTTTGATAGCTGATTCATTGAAAATCTTTTTTTGAGTTGTTTTGTTTCATTTTTCTCTTTCACAAGGTATGATTTTCCTTTATTTCTCTTCATTTTTTTGTACTTTGTTTTAAAAAAAGTTTTAGTTCTCAATTTCATTCTCATTTTTTGACTTTTTGATAGCAGACCCACACGTTGAAAATATGAATTTACATATTTTTAAACAAAAAGTAAATTTACCTATATATATGTAAACTAGAAAGAATAGTAAATTTACTTATTTGGCATGTTGCAATGAAATTTACCCGTTGCAGTAATTATTGAAACTTAATGTAATTTTAAGGTATATTTATCTTCTTACATAATGAAGGATGCTCTGATATCTTTAATTTTTCCTCTTTCGCATTCTCTCAGCACAAGTTTTCATTTTTTAATTGTTTCAATGAAATTTACATGTTGCAGTTTTAATTGCAACTTTATGCATCTTAGGCATATATGTCCATATATTTTTGTAAAGTATATTTATCTCCTTACACAATGAAGGAACCTGTTTGAAAATATAAATTTACATGTTTGAAAATATATGCCAGTATACGTATCCTCCATGTATATACAAGTTAGGTAAATTTACTTCTGTTGAAAATCATGTTAGACACATATAATATATTTTATATAAATTTACCTATTTGAAAATATACGACAATTTATGTATATAGGCATGTATACAAGTTGGGTATATTTACCTGATTTATACATTAACAAAAGTGTTGAATTTACCTGTTTACAAGTGTCAATGACGGCTGATTTATCAAAATCAAAATCTCTAATTTATGAAGTTTTTTTTCCATAATAGTTATTGTATATTTGTATATGAATGCTAAATATGGTTATTGGGAATATCAAAGGAAAACTAATTTTAGTAAATTTTTATATTTTTAACCATTTTATTTTTAATAAAACATGTTACTTGATTTTCTTCCATCTCAGCTATCTCACTAACATTTCCAACCATTCATATCTATTGCTATATAATAAGTCAAGCTTCCTTTATTGTGTTGAGTACTTGAGTTGACCAACTCTCTCTTTCTATTGAATTATTCAAGCCCTCTATCTTTTTCAGGATAACAGGAACGATGTTATTATAAGTTACACCTTACACAACTATATATATTGTCTATGTGTAAGGTGACCTCTATAATTTGTAGAGAAAAATGCATAACATATTTTGAAAAATTAGCCGTTAGATTAGATGCATTTCTTATAAATTACATACTTGCCAAAAATCATAGTGACCTAATGGTTAATTTTTGAAAAAATTGTCTCGATAAAAATTATGATATTTTGAAGAATAAAAATATTACAATGTTTGTCAAACTGGCCATTAGATCACTGTGAATTTTGGCGAACAGAAATTCATAACAATTGTATTTAATCCAATGGTCAATTTTTAAAATTCTATTATGCAAACTCTGTTATAAGTTGCACATTGTAATTTACTGATTCGGGTTACATGAGCATGGCAAAAATCAAAGTAATCCAACGGACAGTTTTTTAAAAATACCAATGTGAAAAATTGTCTGTTCTTTAAAATATCACTAATCTTATATAATCGTTATTAAAATATTAACCATTGTAGGGGCAGTGTAATCATTATTAAAAGATCACTGAATTATTTTTTAAAATTACAGGGGCCATTATAGTCATTTTTATGTATTTTTCCTAAATACCCCTCCAATTAATCGTTTGATGGCATTATAGGGGAGCAAAAGTGTAAAAATCATGCTTGCATTTGAAAAAAGTATCAGATTAGTCACTTTAGGAACATCAAATTGAGCCGCCAAACGGACCAATCGGACTAGACCAAACGGGCTACTGGATGGATTTGGCCAATCAGACTGGAATAAACGAGCTATTGGACGTATCGGATTGGATTGGATCGGATCAAATCAAACTAACGGATCATATCGGGCCACTTATTGGTCTCGGATCGGGCCAGTTCATTAGACAAAAAATTCTTGCCCAATCCAGTCCATTCTTTATCAATCAGATTAGCCCAGTCCATTATTTATCGGATTAGATCGGCCAGATATGTTAGCTTGTCGGACCAGTCAACAAACTAAATGGACGGCCCGTCTATTTTGGCACCACTATTCCAACTCTAAAAGCATGTGGCGCTTTCATACATTAGGCCCACAGGCCCAATTTGTTGCTCAAATTGGTTTATTTTGGCCCCATAAGAGGTTCATTATTTGTTTTCTTTCACTGATGTTTCAATTGATATTCATAGCAATTCCAGAGCAATATATGGTAGGCCTTTGTTTAGATCACAGAAACAATAACGGAAAGGAAAAAATTTAGCATTTAAGAAATTCATTTAATTTGTAACCAATTTTTATCTTTTTTTTTTTTTCTTTTCCCCCCGTTGAAATCTGTTATGATCCAAACAGAGACTACAGGTTTATGTAGAACAGCCATAGAAGCAAATTAATGTAGATTTTCCCATATTTTGATGAATTTGATGAGCATTAAGAATGACCCAGGTTCATGAAAAGCATAATAGAGGCTGCTTTGCAGGTTAAATGATAAAATACTAAGGTTATATGGTTTCATTAATTGGTTAAACTTGTGCCTATCTTGGGTTTTTTGGCAGGAAAATGGTGCTACTCTGCTGTTGAAATGGAAGCAATTCACAAACTTTTTAACTCAAAATAGCAAAAATAATCTAATTTTACTCAGAACTATTAATTCGATAGCTTTAAAACAATTGAACAAGACCTACCAACTAGAGGAACTTTCTCAGAGTCTACCAAAGATTCGTGTAAGTGGAAAATCAGGGCAAATCAAGACCCTTGGATCTTCCTAACTACATCGATCATCAAGAAATGCCCTCATTTGTTTCTCACATGACATTGATGGATGGATATTATTGTGCATTTAGATTTAATGTGTTTTTGCCAAATAGAGGATTTTCTCCCGAGTCTACAATTGATTAAAATTTGAATTGATAAAAGTCATATATGCACACTATTGCATTATTAAAAAAATGTCAAATACTTACGATAATTGTAGACCAGCCGGGGTTCAATAATCGATACCATTAATTATAATTGATTGTAAATGTGTCTATCTTCTTTAATTCCTCTCTAATAATTAACTACTCAATTATGACGGTCATGGTTAAGGGACCAATTAATCCCACTTTGTCTTCATTGGGCCCATCACAAGTAGATCAAATGTACTAAAGTGTAATTTCATTTCACTCGTACTCTTGTTGAAAAAGAATATGCAAATCAAATGATTAAAATCGATCTACTCATATTTAATATGAGACACTTGATTATTCCCATATGATACAAGAATCGTTGAATTGTTAAAAGTAAATTCAGATTTTTGTTGACTGGAAGAAGATTAGGGAAATGTATTAGGAAAAAGACAAAATTAAGACCCTTAAGTAGGGATTATTATGATAAATATATGGGACACTTTCCAGCCACTTTAACTCTCTTAATGCTAAACTCCACATCTCTGAATCTTATGCATGCTTACTTCTAACTTCTAACTTCTAACTTCTAACCACATCTATTTGTTCTCAATAAGATCGTAAAGGTTATAAGAGCAAGAGTGCAATTAATGAAGAATAGCATCGATCGATCATGTGGTTCTTTGGTTTCTCCACCACTAAACCCAGAAATCTTTTGATAATTGGCGGAATTTTGGTGGTCATCATTTTCACTATCATCGTAAAAAAGCTGGCCATTTATCTATCACCGTCGCCGTCTCAACAACTGAAAAAAGATGAAATAGAACAAGAGATTTCTAATGGGCGGAGTTGCAGCTTCTGTCGCTCTGCAGGTGTTATCAGGACGTATGCGCTAGAAGAGTTGAGGACTGCTACCAGGGATTTCAGAATTCGGATTGGTGTGGGAGCTACCTCTTTTGTGTATCTTGCTGAACTGGGTGACGGAAGATTTGGTGCTGTGAAGCGTGTTATGGAGGAGAGAGGTGGCACCAAGAAGATTTTTTTGGATGAAGTTTCTCTTCTGCTTAGGATTTCTCATCCCAATTTGGTCGGCTTGATGGGCTTTTGCTTGGAGAAAGGTAAGCCCAATAACAACTTCCTTCGATATATTTTCAATCCTTTCAAAACCAATGTTTACAAGGTACGTTTTGAATATTTTTGCATATGACAGTGTGAATTTTATGCATAATATTGGAGCAGGAGAACAACTACTACTACTGGAGTATGTCCCAAACAAGAGCCTTTTTGATAGGATGCACACGTGCCGTGGCCAAATGTCAGGAACACTGACATGGTCAAATCGCATGAGTATCGCCTTAGACATCGCTCGCGCTCTTGATTATCTCCATTCAGAAGCCGACCCGCCCATCATTCACAGAGATGTAAAGTCTTCCAACATTCTCTTAATAGACAATGACCATGCCAAGCTCGCGGACTTTGGGCTTTGCAAGTTGGGCCACACTCAAAGCCCAACTACTGTGAAAGGTTCTTTTGGTTATGTTGACACTAGTTACCTTAAAACAGGGTGCGTATCACCAAAGAGTGATGTTTATAGCTTTGGAGTCCTACTACTTGAGCTAATAACGGGCCTGAAATCAACGCAAGGCTCAACCACGCTTGCAGAATGGACCGAGGATTGCCGGAAGAATGAGAATGCGGAGGTTTTGGTTAGGTTGTTGGACCCAAAACTCAATGGCTTTGCAAACGTAGAGCAACTTAGGGTACTGATTGATGTGGCCAACTTGGCTCTACTCGAAAACTCTGAAGCAAGACCAGATATGAGCCATATTGTAGACAGACTTTTGGGTTGCATGGAGCCTCAAATTCAACTAGAATTACCAGTATAGAATTGCATATAAATACTCTCTCACTTTTTTGTTGTTAATACTTGTAATATACTAAGGATATGGTTTCTTTGGACATAATACATTCAAAAGATATACAGGATAACGACCCAACTCTAGTGTTCTAAGCAATGTCACTTTTGCATCCATTCTCACTTAGCCCATTGCCCCATTCTTACACAACTCTAAAATAGGGATGGCAATTTGCCCCATCCCTGCAGGGACCCATCCCACTCCCCGCCCAGCCTTGAGAATATATATATATATATATATATATTTTTAGGATATCGGGGGTGCAGGATGGGATTAAAAAAATTTGGCCCGCCTATTTAGACATTATTTGGTCAATGTCTAACGGTTTGTTAAGCTGTGTTTTATTCACACACATTCTGTATCAGTGAGTATTGCGTAATGGTGCATTCAGAATCCAATATGTATTGACTGATATTTAATTCCCTGCACATTGCAGTTAGACATTGACCAAATAATGTCCCCAATCAGGAAATCCTGCTTGGATGATTCGTCTAAATTTTTGCCAGTTTGATAATTTTGACAAATGTTTCACAAGTGGTTGATATTTTTTCTTTGCTATCATGCTGTCCATGATTCCTAATCCTGTCAGACAGAGGGTGAGATAACAAATTCATCTTCTCCCAACTATGCTGATGAACAATCAGCAGACGAATCCAATACTGCACCTCAAATAATAATTCCCAGTTTGGAGCATCACTCGGTCTCTGATTTTGACATGGTTGATTCCTCCTTGGATTCATGGGAGGAAACCACATCTGATGAATCTGATGGCTCAGATGACGACCTAGTAACAGCAGAATGGGAAGATGTCAGGGATAATCTGGAATCTTTCAGTGTATCAGAGCTGAACGGTGGTGATAGCATGGAACCAAGAATGGAATCTGCAACAGATTCATTACCCTCAGTGCAGCAAAGAAGATCCAGGAAATTGAGAAAAAACTAGTTGCAAGAAAAAAAAGAGAGAAGGTATCAAAGTTGAGCATTCCAGGATCTGCAAATAGGTAAATGATACGTTTATTACCTGCATTTTGCAGTTTGCAGGGTTTTATTCTTTTATTTGTTTTAATTAAAAATTGGTTAATAAAGATTTAATCTGTTGACTGTGATGCAGATTGAAGATCAAGGAGAAGGCTGTCCTAACAGGCGTTTTCACCAAATACGGAGTAAAAACTTCTTCAGCTTCAAGAGAAGAGAACTAATTTGTGATGGTGTAAATTATTTGAGTGTTAAGATTAGGAACATACTTCAAATTTGGAGTATCTGCTTGTATAAGCATAAAGGATAGAAGGCTTTCATGCATGAATATTATTTTTTGATTGCTTCTTCTGTCCAAAGGAAAATCCATTCTCCAGCAACCTCATGCTAAGAAATCTACCCTTACCCCTAATCTCACTTAATTATCAATGTGCTTAATTCCATGTGCTCAAACTCGAAACCTCTCTCCCAAAAGTGAGAATGTATGTCACTAGGTTAATAGGTAATTGACACAACCTCATGGATTTAAATTTGCAATTTTTTATGCAGCCTAAATCCCAATTTATATTAGAATCACAGAATTTTGCAGACAAACATCTTGATAGTTGCACACATAAAGCGCAGGAGTTGAAGATAGAATCAACCATCTCCACTTACTTTTTATTATTATTATTATTACATTTTGCCAACAATGTATTCGGACTTTTGTCCTAGCTAATTCTCAAAGGTGGCTTGCTGCCTGACTCTCTGGAGGGAAAGTCAAATTAGAGATGTGAGGATTGCAGTTGTTATTGCCATACCTACTGGCATTGTAATAGAGTTGCTGATGTGTTTGCTCCACATGCTTTTAAGGTTAACTTCTTGATGATGTCGGAAACTGGTTAGGTAAAATATTCTCAGATCGGGGATCGGAATGACGTGTTTCTGGGTTCTTGCACCGGTGTGATGCTGCACCTAAAAAGCTCCGATGATTAAGTCAGTTCTCAGAGAGAAAACAAAGAGAATGTTTTATGGTGGGGTAGGTTTTGTTTCGCGAGTACCTCGTATCAGATGTGACCCTTACCTTTTTATAGGGTCGTCGCCTGTAGCAATATTTGATGTCCATACAGGGTAGGATCGGAAATATCCTTTTAGGATTTTTTTGTAACCGTTTGTATCAGACCATGATGGGCTGTCACTATCCGATATCCGGTGTTAGTTAACAGAATTTGCAGGTCGTACGAGTTGTTAGGATCGGATAACGTGTATCCCCTTTACAGCTGGCTTCGTATGCTCGTAGTAAGGTGGTTTTGGAGGGTTCAGGTAACCGTAAATAGATCGGTCATTACATGGATCTCTTACGAAGTGATCCAAGTAAACGGGTGTTGATTGATCGGACTGCTGTCTTGCTGAGGCAAAGAGGATCGGTGCTACCTTTATTTGAAAAGTTTGATCGGTCGAGGAAGTTTTCAGGATTTGGAACTGGTCGGGTGTCTAACTTCGATTTTCCCAGGTGCGTATTCATGATTTGATCGTCGCTTCGTTTCTCGAGGCTTCAGCCGTCGCTCGGGAGTCGTGTTCGAAGTGAAGCTCTGCAGCCTCCAGCCGTCACTTTGGAATCGTGATTGAGGCGACGTTTGGCAGGCTCTATTTATTTACACTTCTCGAATGCCTCAATCGTCATCTTCGATAGACGCCACTTGTCGTGATCTCATTTAAGGCTTGTCGGGTAAGTTATAAAAATAGAGGGTTAGGGTTTTTCCCCCCTCATTTCATCTTCTCTTATTTGAACTGCTACCGGAGCGCTGATAGAACTTTGCCGGAGCTTCCTCGTGATCACAGTGCTTCATTCCTTCGGTTACTGCATTTTTCCAGCCCTCTTCTCCTTTTGAAAGGTATTTTTTTTCATTTTCGCCGTTTATTTTGTTTCTTAGGACCCGTAGTTTTGTCTATCTAGGTTTTGGGATCCACTGTTTTTGAGTTTTCAGGCGACTTTTGGATTTGCCTGCAAGTTTTCTTGAATTTTCCGGCAAATTTTCTTTTCAACCAAACAATAGTGCAACTATGTCGGGTCGGGATTATTCTCCGGGTCGTTCTAGAACAGAAAACCGTGGTGGCTCCGGAGCTAGTACTTCGGGGTCCATGTATGAGGCAATAGATGTTCCTCCGATCCAAGCGATTCCTTCGAACCCCGATCAAAATTAGGTGGGGGAGGAAGACCTTCCCCGTCCCCCATATCCCTTTGTTCATATTAACCTTTTAGGAGAAGAGAAGGAAACCGATATTAGGAGACTTTACCATATCCCGAACTCCGTCACCGTTCGTATCCCAGGGCCAGATATTCGTGCCACCGACGTTCTGTCCGATGAAGTCTGCTTTTATGAGGAGACTTTCAAGATCGGCCTTAGACTTCCTCTTCAACCCTTCATTAGGGAGATTCTTCATAGGATCGGGGTAAGCCCAGTGATGCTTACGCCGAACTCATGGAGGGTGCTTCTCGGGTTCATGGTTTTATGGAGGTCGCTCGGGTGGGAACCGAACTTTGGCGACTTGAGATGTATGTGTTTTTTGAAGGAGAATGCTCAAGCATCTTCTGGGTGGTGGTACCTCGATAATCGGAACAAGAGGCAGGGCATCGGAGATCTACCCTCTTCCATCAAGGGGTGGAAGAATAATTATTTTTTTGTTAGTGGCCCAGGATGGGAGTTCGGGGTTGATGAGCCACAGATCTTCCTGATTCCAAGGGAATGGAGTCCCCGCCCAGGTAGAAGAGATTAGGAGATTTAGGTCGTCTTTTTTTTTTTGTATTGATATTTATCTGACAACCCTTTTTTTTTTTTTTTTTTGCAGTTGATAAGATCACACGTTGCCCATCTTTGTTCGATCGTATCATTGGTCGGATCGACCAATTGTGGAGGGAAGAACGTGGCTTCAACCTTCTTCGAGACGATAGGAATTGGAAGCCTTACTACTTGGCTTACCAGTTAGAAGTTCGACCTTCCGACCTCGTTCCTCGCCTCTTCAGGGATCGGACACTCGACGGTCGCCCCATCGCACCTCTTCTTCAACAATACAGGAGGTTCGTAATCAGACCTTCAGATCGAGAAGATGAAGTACGGATTATTCAAGTGATCGAGGGTTGGAAGAGTAGACAAAGGGAACGTAGAAGAGAATCAAACCGATCAAAAAGAGGTATGTCAAATTGACTTGTGTAACCCTTATTTTATATATATATATATATATATATATAAATATTTTTTTTTATTTTTTTTTTAAATCTTTTCTTTATCGGGTAACTTTTTGTAGCCATAGACATTGATTTGGATGATGTGCTGGCTGGGGCTGTCCCTGGATCTTCCTCGACTCCGGTTCCTGCTGCTCGGGTTGATCCACAACCTTCTCGGAAGAAAAAGCGACGAACTGATGAGGAGATTCCCACAGCTGTTCCAGTCGTTACAGAGGTCGATCGGCACAGGGTCAGCTGCCGGTTCGGGTTTGGGTATTAGCCCCTCTCACGGCTCGGCGGGAGAGTGGCTCAGTGTTGGTTTATCGGCACCCCTGATGCTTTCAGGTCTTACAGTTGGAAATTCTTTTATGAACAGTCCGACCTCAAGTCTGAAAGTTTTCGAGGGTCTTCTGGGTCCGGTCGATCAAGAGACACTCTCTCAGATGACCCCGAACGACATTTCTGAGCAGCTTGCTCATTCTGCAATAAAGGTAATGTTCTTGCCTGTTTGATTTTCTAAATCACGCATATTTTCAATCTCAATTTATATATTTTTTTATTCTATAGTGCGTTCCTTGGGCTTCATTCTCTTCGAGCGGCTCGGGAGGCGAGGCGTTCGAAAGGCGCTACGGAAGTGGCCAATCGTAAGCTGAATGAGAAGGTCGATCTTCTGACCCAAGAGGTTGGGGATGTCAGGACTTTGCTCGAAGAGGAGAAGGTCAAATCTAATGATCGGGAGGATGATTTCCGAAAAAAGATCGAGGAATTGGAGGCCGATCTTCAGAAGGCAAAGGATGCCAAGAAGCAGATCGCCCAAAAGGCCGTTGAAGATTATCGATCTTCTCCGGAACTGAAGGCCCTGGTGATCAAGAAGGCTAGTCCGTTCCTTATCCAAGGGTTTGGCTTGGCGAAGGATTTCATTGCAAGGCTTCATCCATCGACTGATCTTTCGAAGGTCATTGTGGAAGAGGTCAGGGCACAACGTCAGGCTACCAAAGCTCCTGTTAATCCTGAGGTCGAGAATGTCGACGATGAAGAGACCATCAGCGATCAGGAAGGCACTGGCCAGAATGCTCCGATCTCAAGAGATGAGGCTGATCCTTCAATTTCTACGGATAGATCCGATACCCCGACCTCTCATGATCAGACGATTCGAGTTGACGACTGATTTTCTATTTTGAAAGAATGTATGAATTTTTTGTTGGCGACTGATGTACGGAACTTCTGATTTTATGAATGGAATGAATGTTTATTTTTAACAAGTCATTTTCGTCGGGTTTCTATTTGTTGTTTTTGCGCTTGATTTCAATATGTTGATCTTATGAGTCGGTGATCTCTATGCTGCCCCTAGTTCGGGGTTGCGATAGTTTATATCGATGATCGGATTACCGAACTTTTTTTGTGAGATCGTTTAGTTAACTGTGGTGGATACCGTAGTATCTGGGGGTAAAGTTGAGACGTTTATGCTCCCGATCAATTTTTTGATCAGTGAACAAATAATCATTTATTTGCTGGCCCGAGTTTGGTTCGGGTCTTTTTATGTCGAATGCATGCAGAATCAAAGAGTGAACAATTTAATTAACAAGACAAAAAACTAACATTTATACAAGGTGAAGAGATCGGAAAGTACTATATAGAATGGTAATCAGGCCAAGAAATAACAATTAAAGTAAGTCCAAATAGGTGGCAATCAATAGCAAGTTAACCAAAAAAGAGAGTTGCAAGATTGATAATAAGGATATTCATATATATAAAAAAGAGAATAAACATAAATAAAGAAAAACAAGATAGATAGGGTAGCAACTCGAAGTTGACTACATCCGAGTAATATAGTTCGGGAGGATGCGTCCCCTACTGGTAGTATTTCTTGAGATGTGCGGCATTCCGGGGACGCTTAAGCAATTTTCTTTGAAGGTCGGTTATCCAATATGTGCCGATCCTATTGTAGTGCCGAACTCTGTATGGCCCTTCCCAGTTGGGTTCGAGCTTGCTGGGATTGAGAACTTTTTTAAGAACGAGGTCGCCGGGTCTGAAATGCCTAGCTTTCACATTTTTATTGTATGCCAGAGACATGTTATGTTTGTAGGAGGCGATTCTGAGTCGGGTTGCTTCTCGTTTCTCTTCTAACATGTCTAGATTATAACAAAGTTCGCGATCATTTTCCTCAGCATTGAAAGTCTCGATTCGGTAAGATGGAATACCGATCTCAACGGGAATGACTGCTTCGGTAAGATGGAAACTCGACTCGTGGTGTGATATGCCCATAAAACTGATGGGAGATCATCCACCCATAATCCTTTGGCCTTTTCCAGTCTTTTTTTCCAAGGAGTGGATGATTATCCGATTGGTGACCTCGACCTGTCCATTAGCTTGTGGGTGGCCTGGTGAGGAGAAGTTATTTTGAATGCCAAGATCACTACATAACTTTCGCAGTCCGGTATTGTTGAATTGAGTTCCGTTGTCGGCGATCAGGACGCGAGGTATTCCGAACCTGCAGATGATATTTTCCCATATGAAACTTCTGATGCTACTTTCGGTTATTCTGGCCACAGGTTGGGCTTGCACCCATTTAGTGAAGTAATCGATCGCCACTATCAGGAATTTCTTTTGATCTCTTGCGTTTGGGAGGGGGGCCAACAATATCGATTCCCCACTGTGCGAACGGCCAAGGGCTTGAGATCGGGGTAAGGAAGTTAGGAGGTTGATGCGAGATCGGGGCGACCCTTTGACATTTATCGCATTGTCTGACCAAAGCTATTGCATCTTTCTCCATATGAGGCCAGTAGTAACCTTGCCGAACTGCTTTCTTCGTTAGCGATCGTGCTCCTGCATAGTTACCGCAGATTCCTTCGTGAATTTCATGCAAAACGTAGTTGGCTTCGTCCGGCAGAACGCATCGGAGGCAAGGTCCGTAGAATGATCGTCGATAGAGGTTACCATTAATGATGCAATATCGGGCAGCTCGACTTTTAACTCGGCGAGCTTCTTCGTGAATTTCGTGAAAAACGTAGTTGGCTTCGTCCGGCAGAACGCATCGGAGGCAAGGTCCGTAGAATAATCGTCGATAGAGGTTACCATTAATGATGCAATATCGAGCAGCTCGACTTTTAACTCGGCGAGCTTCTGCCCGATCTGTAGGGAGGATTCCTGTCCCGATGTATTCCCCGATTGGATCTATCCAGGTTGGATCGGTATTTATGGTAAAGATCGGTGTCTCAGGTACATCGATTAGAGGATGTTCGGCAAGCTTGACAACTATTGATCTGGGCAGATCAGTTCGGACAGCTGAGGCCAGGTTGGCCAATGCGTCGGCGTGACTGTTTTCCTCTCTTGGAACTTGGCTAATGGAGGCCGATATAAACTTGCTAAAGGCTTTTTTGGCTTTATCTAGATACTTTTGCATTGTTGGTTCTTTGGCAAGGTAGATTCCATTAATCTGATTTACCACTAGTTGGGAATCGCTGAATACATGCACATGTCGAACTAGAAGGTTGGCAGCCATCTGCAATCCAGCCACCAATGCTTCGTACTCATGCTTCGTTATTCATGGCTTTAAAACAGAGCCTCAAGGCTAGTTCGACCTTTTCCCCCTCGGGTGAGATAAGCACAATTCCGGCTCCCGATCCTTTGGAGTTGGAGGATCCATCAACGAAAAGATGCCAGGCTGGGTAAGGTGGCAAATCATTTGTCGTTTTTGATGATGATGGGGTCGGAATGATTGAGGCCTCGTCTTTAGCCTCGGGTGTGAATTCTGCAACGAAATCGGCAAGTGCTTAGCCCTTTATAGCCAGACGAGGTCGATAGTCTATGTCAAACTCACCCAATTCCACTGCCCATCGCACCATTCTCCCCGACGAATCAGGTCGGTGTAGGATATGTCTCAGAGGTTGATCGGTCAACACAACGATTGGATGAGCTTGAAAATATTGCCTTAATTTTCTAGCGGTGGTTACATCAGAAAATGCCAATTTTTCAAGATAGGGGTACCGTATTTCTGCACCGGCCAACGCTTTGCTGATATAGTAGACCGGCCTTTGGACTCCTTTTTCTTCTCAGATGAGTACCGAACTAAGTGCGGTTGGGGAGACACCAAGGTAGAGAAAAAGGACTTCATTTTGTATGTGTTTTGAAAGGAGCGGGGGTGACCCAAGGTAAGCTTTTAGTCGTTGAAAAGCCTCCTCGGCTTCTGGAGTCCATTGAAACCTTTTATTCCCCTTGAGGATTTTAAAAAAGTGTGATCCCTTCTCTGAAGATTTGGAAATAAACCCATTTAGTGCGGCCATCCGACCAGTAAGTCTTTGGATTTCTTTGATACTTGTCGGGGACTCCATTTCTAGTAGTGCTTTAATATGATCGGGGTTGGCTTCTATCCCCGGTTCTGTCACAAGAAAACCCGGAAATTTTCTAGATGAAACCCCGAAGGAACACTTGGTCGGGTTGAGACGCATCCCGAATTTTCTCATTATCCTGAAAGCTTCGTCTAGGTTTTCGATGTGATCGATAGACTTCAAAATTTTGACCAGCATGTCATCGATATAGACCTCCATGGTTGATCCTAGGAGTAAACCAAACATTTGGGTGACAGTTAGTTGGTAGGTTAATCCTGCATTCATGAAAACAAAAGGCATCCGTAGAAAACAAAACATTCCAATCGCTGTTATGAAAGCGGTCTTTTCCTGGTCGGTAGAGTGCATCATGATCTGGTTGTAGCCTGAGTAGGCATCCATGAAACTCAGGAGTTCATGACTAGCCGTTGCATCTACCATTTGATCGATGCGTGAAAGCGGAAAACTGTCTTTTGGGCAGGCTTTATTGAGATCGGTGAAGTCGATGCATACCCTCCATTTGCCTGTCTTTTTCTTGACGACAACACAGTTGGAAAGCCAACCGGGGTAAAAAACTTCCCAATAAAACCAGCTTTGAGAAGCTTCTGTACTTCCTCTTGGATTGCTTTGGCCTTTTCTTCTGAAGTGACTCGCTTCTTTTGCCGAACAGGTTTGTAGGTCGGGTCCACAAGGAGTTTATAAACTGCAACATCGGGATCAATCCCAGGCATGTCCTCGTGCCCCCACGCAAATATGTCCCAGTTCTTTCTGAGGAAGGCTATCAGATCGGTCTTCATTTGAGTTGAGAGCTCGGATCCGATCTTTGCGGTTTTGTTGGGATCAGTGGGGTGGACTTGAAATTCAATAAGTCCTTCCAATGGGATCGTCCTAGAACTATTTTCGTCTCGAAGGTCATCCATTCCAGACTCCCCCTGCTTTGATTGCTATAAATGTTTGTCAGATTTATGATCGGCAAGGTCGGTGATATTTAAAAGCTTTGAGTCTGGTAGAATCCCTCTGTTTGGTCGTTCCTCCCTGCTATCCAGTGAGATGTTGAAACACGAACGAGCTAAAGTTTGATCTCCTCTGACCGTACCAGTCCCATGGGAGGTCGGGAATTTGACATAGAGATGCAGGGTTGAGGCAGCCGCACCAAAATCGTTCAAGGTTGGTCGGCCGATGATTGCGTTGTACGCCGACGGACAATCGATGACCATGAATGTTGCGTCCCGAGTTGCTTGGGTGGGCTGGTCGCCAATCGTGATTGGCAAGTTTGCCCATCCCAGTGGTTGCAGGGTCGACCCATTGAACCCGACCAATGGTGTGTTGATTGGTAAGAGGTCAGCGACCTTTCTTCCCATTCTCTCGTATGCGGTGATGAACATAATGTCAGCCGAGCTTCCTGTGTCGACCAGGATTTTGCTTACCTCATAGTTCGCTATGATCGCCTTAATGACCAGTGGGTCATCATGTGGCAAGTGAACTCCCTTCAAATCCTCCTCAAAGAAGGTTAAGAGGCCGTATCTGTTTGACCTTTGATAAGAGAGGTTGTACACCTGATCTGAAACTGAAGAATTTGCCGATCTTGCATACACTTTTCTTGTCGATCTGCTTTCACCGGCATAGGTAAATCCCCCATGAATAGTGTCTATCACACCCTCAAGCCTCTGTCTCTGGTCGGGTTGCCTAGCCCTCTGATTAGGATCTTGTTTCTGAATGTTTTCAGCCTTTGATTGATCTATGAACTCTTTCAGGAACCCCCTCTTGATGAGGCTTTCGATTTCGTTCTTGAGATCGAAGCATTCTTCAGTAAGATGGCCGTGATCCTTGTGAAAGGCGCACCACTTATTCTTGTCTCTCTTCTTTGGATCGGGCCTCAAACGTTGCGGCCACTTCACGTACGGTTGAGTTCCGACCTAACTCAGGACCGAGTTGATTGGTAACCGCAACGGAGTGAAGGATGTAAACCTCCTTGGTGGGGAACGTCGTTGGTCCGTTGTCTCAACCTTTTGCTTTTTGTTTGGCATTTTCTTCTCCTTTGAATCCCTATCCTTTCTTTTTGGCGCCAAGTCACTGCTCTTTTTCTCGGAATCAAAAATATCGTCAACCCCGACGTATTTCCTCGCTCTTTCTAGGAGCTCAGTCACCGTTTTTGGCTCATTTTTTGCGAATGAGATCCTCAGGCTTTGGGCCCTGAGACCTTTTATCATGGCGGCGATCGCCATTCCCTCGTTTATGTCATCTACCTCGAGAAGGGCCGAACTAAACCATCGTATGTATGATTTCAGGTTCTCCTCCTTTTCTTGCTCGAGACTTAGGAGATGGGTTGTGGGACGCTTAGGTCGATTGCTGCTTACGAAATGAGCTGTGAATGCCGAGTTTAGACTCTGGAAAGTACTGATCGAATTCAGAGCCAGTCTTTGGAACCAGGTTCGGGCTGGTCCTTTAAAGTCATCGGGAAGGCTCGACACATGATTGAGTTTGTGATACCTCTGAGGTACATGTGGTCTTTGTAGGTCAGGACGTGTTCTCTTGCGTCGGAGGTCCCATCGTAGGGATCGATGGTAGGTAGCTTAAACTTGTCGGGTAAGGGTTCACGGAGAACCCTGGAGATGAATGGGGAAGATCGGTCAAATTCCCTCTAGTCAGGTCGGTTTTCCTTTCCTTGCTCGTCCCTCATTGGATACGGAGTGAACCAGGTAGCTTCTTGGCTACGACGTCTGAACCCTGACCCTCTTGTTCCCTCAGAACCTTCATCCGCACATTCGCCGAACTGTCGAGGTCGTTCAAGATTCGTTGGTCGTCTCCTTGATCCGATCTCATAACTACTTCCTTCTTCCTCCGGACGTCTGCTCTTATCTTCATGTGGAGCCGATCGTCTACTCTCAACGGCTACTTTCCTCAAGGGTGGTGGTTGCCGTGCTGTCTCCTATCCTCCTATTTATTGAGGAATTATGAGAATCGGTGGTTGGTTTTGAGGAGAATGGTTGTGCACCTCGTGTGACAGGAGCATTTCTTGTTGGAGAGTTAAGGTTTGAATTATGAGGGTCATACTCTCCATTTGCTTCTGCATGTTGAGGAACTGGAGCTGGTAAGGGTCGTTTGAGGAAGACCCTATTTAGTATCGAGCAGGCGGTAATATCTGGGGTTCGTTGTGTTGGCAAGGTTCCTTGTTTGTTGAGGGTGGCCTTGCCGACGTCTCATGTCCATCATCGAGAGATGGGTTGCTGATTTGAGACAATACGGACTTAGTGTTCGCTGTATTAGGGACGTTAAGATCGTCATTGTTCAGAACCCCCGATCGAGTGATTACCATGGTTGGAGTTTGATGAAAAGGCACCGAAAGATTAATGCTATCGGCCCCACGGTGGGCGCTAAACTGATGATGTCGGAAAGTGGTTAGGTAAAATATTCTCAGATCGGGGATTGGAATGACGTGTTTCTGGGTTCTTGCACCGGTGTGATGCTGCACTTGAAAAGCTCCGATGATTAAGTCAGTTCTCAGGGAGAAAACAAAGATAATGCTTTATGGTGGGGTAGGTTTTGTTTCGCGCGTACCTCGTATCAAATGTGACCCTTACCTTTTTATAGGGTCGTCGCCTGTAGCAATATTCGATATCCGTACAGGGTAGGATCGGAAATATCCTTTTAGGATATTTTTATAACCGTTTGTATCAGACATGATGGGCTGTCACTATCCGATATCCGGTGTCAGTTAACAGAATTTGCAGGTCGTACGAGTTGTTAGGATCGGATAACGTGTATCCCCTTTACAGCTGGCTTCGTATGCTCGTAGTAAGGTGGTTTTGGAGGGTTCAGGTAGCCGTAAATAGATCGGTCATTACATGGATCTCAGACGAAGTGATCCAAGTAAATGTGATCAGGTTGATGTTTACCCACGTGTCATTTACGGATCAGTCAACCGTTTTTCTCCACTTCACTTCTCTTTTACAAGAAGATTCTTCTTTTCCTACTTGAGTGATATTCTATTTTCCTAACCCAAAAAAATAAAAAAAATAAAGAAATAAAAGGGTTTGTTAACTTCGTGAAAATTTTTGCATTTTTTATTTTCAATAAAAACAAAAAAGGGTCTAAAATACACGTTTACTTGTAAAAAATGAAAACTATTTTCAAGGAAATGAATTCAGCTTTTAAGAAAAAGTGAAAACATCAAAAAAATATTTTTTTGTATTTTCACGAAAACTAAAAACAAGGATTATATCGTGGCAATGCTTATAAACATAGAAAAAAATATGTAGACCAACTGTAAAACCAAAAAATAAAAATAATGAAACATATAGAGATAATATATAGTTTTAGTAAAGGATTTTACATAATTTTTAGATTTTGAAAACAGTTTTAATTCTTGTAAAGTAAACACATTTTCTAAATTTTGAAAACTAAAAATGAAAACTATTTTTTTACAGAAAATAAAAATTATAAAAATTTTCACGAAATAAATAGGGCTGAGTATTCCTTTTTTTAAAAAAAAATTCTTAGTATCAACACCAACAGTTCTTTCATGATAACCTTTTGGGAGGGGCTATTTGCAGTCCACCTTTTACCGAAGGCAGCCCATTTTCTAAGTACAACCCACCCATTTGTATTTTTACTAAAAGAAGCACAATAAAATTTTAATTAATATACTCATCTTACCCTTTTACTAAATACAACCCATTACATAACAGAAATACTATAAGCAACTCATACCCCAACACCAAGGCTAAAACATATTACCCCAACACTTTCTTTTTAGGTTTGTTTATATATTATTGGTAAACATCATATTTGGAATAAACTTAATTCAGAACATGAAAAGTAATATTTTATAACCATTATGGTATAATGGTGTTACGAAAAACCTATGTTTTGATCGGAAAATTGAAAAAAAAAAAAAGTGTTCGTGTTCGCATTCGGACTACTAATGCCGAATATGAAGCTTTAATATTCGGTAAGTTAATGCCAAATATGAAGGTTTACTATTCGGCAATTTACATATTCGACATTAGCTTTAGGAAAACTGCAAAGTACATTCGATTTTTTGAAGTGGAATATAGTGTTTCATATTCGGCATTAACTAATATTAAAACATCATATTCGGCATTAGCAGTCCGAATGCGAACACGAACATTTTTTTTTTCAATTTTCCAATCAAAACATGAGTTTTTTTTGTAACACCATTATACTATAATGGTTATAAAACACTACTTTCATGTTTTGAAGTAAGTTTATTCAAAATATGACGTTTACCAATAATATACAAACAAACCTAAGATGAAAGTGTTGGGGTAATATGTTTTAGGTTTAGTGTTTGGGGGTAATGGGTTACAAATAGAATTGTGTCTTGTATTTAGACTTTGGGCATTTATGGCATTTTAAAATTTTTGTTTTGTATAGTAATGGGTTGCCTAAAAATTAGTGGGCTTTAGTTAGAAAAGGGCAAATTTGAAAAAATAAAATTTTTAAATGGGCTACCTTTAGTAAATGTCGTGCTGCAAATAGCCCCTCCCTAACCTTTTTTGATGGATTTTTTAGGGGCCTTGTTATTGCAACCCCTTTGAACTATTTTTCCATCGTAACAATTTGTGAGTTTTTACCGTTTTATGAAAAAATACATTGTTTTTAAGAAAACTAGCCGCAGTATCCACTAGAAAACATCATGTTGAACAATTTTGTAGAAGAAAGTTTTTCTAAAATCTATCATTTAAATAGACTTTTTGGCATTTTTTACGAAATATTCTGTAAAAATAATAAATGGTCAAAAAGTCTACTTAAATGATAGATTTTGGAAAAACGTTCATCTACAAAGTTGTTCAAAATGATGTTTTTTAGTGGATAGCGCGGTTAGTTTTCTTAAAAATAATGTATTTTTTCATAAAATGGTAAAAAATACAAATAGTTGGAATGAACAAATAGTTCAAAGGGAATGCAATAATAAAATTCTTTTTTAGAGGTTTTGTACGGACTTTCCTTGAGGGGAATCCCGTAATTCCCGTTTAACCCTCCAAAGCCCACGGCCCATTCAAAACTAAATTGTAAATCCCCGTCTTTAAAACCCACCCAAAACCAAAACACAAGCAAGCATACTCTGTCTCTCTCTTCTCTCTCACCCTCTCTCCCTCTCCGAGTGGTGAGTTGGTGACCGGGCGTGGCTCGACACAGCTTCATCGATTGATCTACTGGTTAGTAACCAAGTCATTTTTGTTTTACCGATTGCCCATCTATTTCATACTTGATAATTACGGTTCTTAATCTCAGTATCGACATTGTTCTTCTGCAACTACCATTTTCTGTCATTTTCGCCTATTTGTTTGATTGTCGAGAAACTACATTGGAAAAGAAAAGAGAACTCTGAACCTTATAACTGTCCTTCCAACCGCAACTAGCTATAGTATTTAAATGTTTTCGTCTACTTTCCTATATTTTTTCGGCAATCAAAGGAAGGATGTTATTTCTAACCTGATCAAATGATTTGCACTTATGCCATGCTTGGTTACCAAGGAAACTGAACAAAAGAAAGAGAATTTACGTTTTTGGGTGTTGCAATTTTGTTATCTGGTTCCTATGAAAACAAAAAAAAATTCAACTATAAGACTAAAGTTGAGTTCATTTTTACGAGTATGTTAAAAATACAAAGAAACTTTGTAGTTTCAATTTTCTTTCCGTATGGTTTCTCGGCAATCAAATGGGTAAATTGCATTATTAATCCAATTAGCTGATATATATATATATATATATATATATATATATATATATATATTGTCCTGTTTCAGTGAGGACTTCCTTATACGAGGACTTGGCCTTTTGGGCAATGTAAAATACGTATTTTGAAAAACTGACCCTTGGATTTAATATTTTTTGTATATATGACAGGCATGCCAAAAATTACATTGATCAGATCACTGGTTTCATAAATACAAACTGTGAAAAATTTAATACCTATATAATGCTTAACAGACTGTATTTCAGAAAGTGGTGGTCCAATTACTATGGTTTTTGGAATGCCTATCATACATAGGAAGAATATTAAATTCAAAGGTCAGTTTTTCAAAATACCCATTTTACATTGACCAAAAGGCCAAGTCCTCATATAAGGAAGTCCTCACAGGAACGGGACTCATATATATATATATATACCTGCGGACTTATGCATTAGGGTAGCTATAATGAGAAAGTATTAGTTTTCCAGGAAGCTGGAGAATTTGGGGGAAGCTACACTGTGATGAACTGCTTGTTGCATGTGTCTTCATATACTGCAGCTATATTTTCCAAGACAAGTATCATTACAAGGACTTCTCTGTACGGATGTTCCACTTCCTCATGGAAAAGAAACTTTGAGGCTGCTGGTCTTAGAACAATTAATTTAGAATTTGCGTTGATGAGATTTCGTGTTCAGTGCTACTCGTCTCGAAGGGTCAGTGGAAGTAAATCTCGATCACGAAAATTGGATCCTAAACCTGTGATGGAAGAAGAGAAGGATGCCTTCTTTGTTGTACGGAAGGGGGATGTTGTTGGTGTGTACAAGAGTTTGAGTGATTGTCAGGCTCAAGTTGGATCTTCAGTAAGTTTTTCGCCACCCTATAAGTGGAATTTTGTATTTATGTGGTTTATAATGCTCTCCTGAAATTATAGGTTTTGCTCTGTATTTAAAACTCATCTTTCATGCTAGATATGTTTTGAGTTTCTAAAGTTGTTAATCTTAGTTCCACAATTAAAAGTGATAAATAGCGAGACATTGAAAAGTACCCATTATAGATGTTGAGACATTGAATTTAATCAAAGTTGTGATATAAAAAATGTTATGCTAGAGGTGTTGAATGATCTAGGGCCACTTGTTAACAATACAGTTTTTATTAATATTTCAAAAACTCCTTGCATCTCTCATCTTTGATGACATGATTTCAGTTAGTTGTGTATTCTTGTTGTACACACATATAAAATTTTTGATGTTATTTATTTTTTTGGTTACTACTACAAATCTTTGTATATTTTTTATTTTTTTTATTTTATGATATTAAATAATGAGTGAATAGTTATAATGGCTAAGCCTAACACATTTAGGTGATTTGAAGGATTTAACGCCTCACCTCATGCTTTCCCAACCTTCGCCTTTGAAACACATTGTAAAACTACTTGGTTTATATTCTAGATGTAGTGTTGATGCTATTTTCAGTTTTTGTCTTATTTGATGTTGTGATAATTACTGTATGAGTTTTTCAGTTTAGTAACGTACTGCTATTGTCTGCATAGCCCAAATCATAATAAATTTTGACCAGTTATAATGTACCCTGCTGTAATTGTTAACTAGTTGTAAGTGTAACTTAAAAGCTGAAATGTGTTTTCTTCTTTACTTCTTTAGTTTCAAATTGTTTATGCTCTTTTTGGGTATAGTTGCTCAATTTTATACATTCATTATATCTAAGATGCTTTCATGCCCATGGCTTAGTTTCTAGTGGTTGTTTTGTCAATATTTTTCTGTTGGCAGATGCTAGCACACTAATGCATTGCTTGCTTCTTTTCTTGAATTGGTCGAGTTATGCTATAAGATTGCAGGAGATGTATATGCATGTTATTCTTATTGTATGGATGTATGACTTGCTATGGACTAGACAGATAATTGGCCTTTTTTTCCTGATAGATATGTGATCCTCCTGTGAGTGTGTATAAAGGGAACTCTATGCCTAAAGACACTGAGGAATATCTTGTCTCCTGTGGGCTTAAGAATGCTATGTATACAATCAGAGCTGCAGATTTAAAGGAAGACCTTTTTGGCATGCTTGTGCCCTGCCCTTTTCAGGTGAGGTGATTTACTACTTTATTACTCCATTAGTGAATCTTATATTTTGATTTTTTCCCCCTTTTTGGTCAACATTCAGTAAGTTCCATATGGTAACATAATTTTGTACAAAAATAGCATCCATGCCCATTTGTTGTCTTGAAATAAATGATTTTAGTCTGGAATTAAAGTAAATTCTATGTGTAGGGGAAAAATAAAACTTATTTAACTTCTGAATTTGAACCTCCAAATGAAAAAAAAAAAATGTGTAGAGTGCATGAAATGGATGATATGGGGGTACATACTCCTCGATTTGTGAGAGCAAACAGCTTTGGTGAATTAATAGTGTTCTGTAGAGAGCATTGAAATAAATCGTGTTTAAGGCAAATCCTATTATCGTGCTGTTGTGTTATAAGCCAAGCAGTATTTGGACCAGATTAAACAATTCTAATGTCAACTCAGGAGCAATATGATAAAACAGTCTTTTAATAATTTGTAATAGAGTTTAACTCAGAAAAGAGGGTGGGATGAGTTCAGGTTGAATTTGTCATACTGGTGATGACATTATATGTAAAATTATAAAGGAAAGATTACACATAGCTGACTCATTATGTTGTGCTCTACAAGGACCTGCTCCAAAATTTAGCAATTACAAGCAGATACCTCATTCGTGTCAGCTGCAAACATTAATATCTAGAAAGAAAATCCTACCCTCAACAAAATTAAGCAATTCCATTAGCAATTACAGGCTTTCGGTCTCCCACTGATATGCAGCACTAGTTTTCTGTATCATGCATCAAACATAGGAAAAACAGTGAATGAGAGAGCAGCTTAATAAGGCATAACATTTTTGCCATCAATCTTGTTAAAATCAAAGCTCTTAATATCAAGGTACATTTACTAAATTAAAAATTTACACACACACGATCTCTCAAACTGAGGACATGCATAAGGGTGCAGAGAGAGAGAGAGAGAGAGACCTTGGTTTGTAGGCAAGGATGATGGTGGTGGCATGTCTGGAAATGGTGGTTGTTGATGGAAGCCATGGCTAAAGTGGTGGCAATATGTGGTAAATGTTGATGAGAATTATTAAAGGAAAAGGAAGAAATTTGATGGAATCAATGATTTGGTGGTCAATGTACTTGTTGGTTTGTGGTACACATGGACACAAAGGCTCAAGCAACAATTGGTGGACGAGGGCAAGTGATGGTCGAGAAAAAAAGGTCAAAATTGATTTCGAAGACAGGGTTGATGATTGAAATTGCCATGGAGAAGGCGATGGTGATTGGTCAGTTGGATGTGGTGGTCATAGCCCTATATTTTGATGGTTTGTGGGGAGTGAATTTGCCCATTTCTCAGCTGATCTGGCCAGACCATCTGGACTGGTCATTGTTTGAAATGCTGAATGTAGCATTACTTTTTTAAGGCGTTACCCAATAGCCAGCAAGTTACCTTACTTTTGTAAAGTTCTTAGGCAGTTAGGCATCATCATTAGACGATACCAAGATAATTTCTCATTATGCATAGAAGGTATATTATTAGTTTTAAAGTCAAAGGATGTTGTACTGTAAGCTTGAGAAACTGTTTGGACATCTATGTTACCTTGTGTATCACTCTCGTGCTCTCCCTGTTGATTATGCTCAGCTAAATTGTTTGTAATTGTGTATGCTGTCAAGACCTTCCTACTAGATTTCAATTATTTGTATTAACTGTAGTGACTTTCCCATTTATACATGCATTTGCGTAGGTTCAATGTTCATGAAGGTTTGACTACAAACTATATGCTTGCTGTCTATTTAATGCAAACTTCCTTCAACCCTCCTTTCTCTCTTTTCTCTTGGCTTGGGATTGGGTGTGAGAAAGATACAACTCTAGACATGAGACAGGTGGACTCAAGTTGAGCTGATCGGCTGAGTATACGAAAGGCCGGCCCTGAGCATAGGCCCCAAAAATTTTGATAAGAAAAAGGCCCCCCAAAAATTAGCACAATACTCTTATAATAAGGCCTTTTTTCATTTGGCCAACTCATATAATCCAACTCTTAGGCCCCATTTGCATTAGCTTTTTCTAAAATCACTTTAGGAGAAATATCTCTTCACATCTCTTTAAAATTGTGTTGAAATCATGTCTTTAACATATCAAAATTTTCACACTAGAAGTGATTGTGATGAAAGTTGGGGTCCTTAGCTTTTGCCACAATCATTTCCAGTATGAAAATTTTTCCAATCATCCTATCAGTCCTCAAGTTGTCTAGAAGTGATTTTCACCCTTCTTATATCAAGTGAAATTTTGAACTCCAAAAGTGGTTTTAAGAAAAATTTAATTCAAACAGTCCCTTATAGATATTCCACACAAATACCCTTGCACAAGTCAAAGAAAGCCACATATAAGATGTGTTTTGTTCCTATACGCTATTGATGTGGGAACGTGAAATTTAATTTCAGATTCACAAATTGGCTAATATATATTAGTTTTTCTCTTTTCTCTTTTAATCTCTTTATAATTACCAATATACCTAATTCACAAAAAGTCTAAAACCTTTGCCCTCAAACTTTGAGGGGACTATAAGGCCTTCAATAATATGAATTTTGGGGAATATTATCGTATCTATGAGGTAATAACCAAGACATCTTTACTATGATTTCGGTCATGATTGCCAAATTGTAGGTAGTATTTTTAGTATCAGTCGTATGCCGATTATCAAAAAAAAGTATCAGTCGTATGCTTATTACGAAATATTTTTTGTCAATATAATTGGGATTTTTAATTTTAGGGTTCGATTAAGTATAAACTATATGTATTGTTTTGTAGTGGGGGCCCGTTTTAAGAGTTCGCTTAGGTCCCCCAAACTGTCAGTGCCGGCCCGAGTATACGCATTAATTGTAGGGTTCAACTTATTAATGTGTATAAAATATTTAGACAAGATTACATAAGTTCTTTTTATAGCATCTTGGCTTAGTTTTTGTTACTATCAACTGTAAAATAATGAATAAATCTTCTTATTCAATTACCCAAAAAGTCTTTTTATTTGACATTAGTAATAATGTTGAAGTGGGAAATTTTTTCATTCATATATTGTTAACGATTATTTTATGAATCTTTGGTACTGGAAGAAGTGTGAGTTTGGTGAATCTTATAATTGGGCAGATGATTTTCCATTTTTGTTTCAGCAACCAGATTCTTTCAAAGGAGAAACATCCAGCAAGGATGTGACGAGAAAAAGAATGCAGGAGGAGATTGGATCAGAAATTGTGGTAAGTTGGGAGTCATAGCATTTTCTGAATTAGAACATCTTTGTTCAAGGTTATAATTAATAATCAGAGGCACCTTTTTGTACAATTAAGACATTCAGTTTAAAATTTTTGTTATTTACTTATTTACAAATACTTTGCTGATGCTCCAGCTGCATCTTTATCATTAAAGTTTTTTTTGTAAGAAGCATTTATCATTATCATTTTCTTCTAATGCATCTCTGTCTCTTTCTTCCATCATCATTATAATGAATTTTCATACTAATCCAATGAGAAGGTGGGCATTATTAAATTGATGTAGTTGGAGGACTGCCTATTCAGTAACATAGTGAGGGAGGGTTGTAAGATTAGTGGCCCAATAAATTACATTAGACATCTATTTGATTCAGCACTGTGGTACCGGTAGGGCATTCTCCGTAATTAGTTTTTAGTGTTTGAATAGCTTACTGAAATAGATATGATGTTTATTTCAACAAGTATCGCATGTCTTAAGTGACCGTAATTGTATTCAAGATCTTAAAGATTAATTTTTGGGTCAAGGTACTTTTCGTTTGGATTATCTTTTACACATAAAACAGTTTCTTCCTATTTTTCTGGTGTTTGGATGGGGATGGCCAACCTGATAACCACTGGTGATGGTTGTATGAATGGCAAGGACTTTATTGCAGATGGTTGGAACCGTAGATGGTGAGAAGGAGAGACCTCTCTATCTTCTGTTCGCCCCCTTGAGTCCAAGTGTCTAGTACTCTATTTGTAACATGACTTATGAAAACAGCTCTGTAAGTTATTTTTGGGAATGCAAGTTATTTCTGTTTTTTTCCAAAATCTGCTTAAAAATGCTGGAAATGCTGAAATTATTTCTGTATATAGTTTTATGTCCAAACAAATGGAGTCTAACATCTGATCATTTGTGGAGGTGAAACCAATTTGTTAAAGTTGATTGATTAAGGTGATCTTATGTTTCCTTGGTAATGATTTTATTTTGTAAAAGTTTACATTTTATAAAAACCATGATTAATGGGTGAATAATTGTTGATTGGAACTTGAGGGAAGCATCAGTCGCTTAATTTACACTGCTGAGGCTAGTAGGTTTGGATGTATCGTCTGTTTGGCTTTTTTTTTTTTTTTTTTTTTTTTTTTTTTTCTTTTTTTCTGTGTGTCTATAATCAAGTGTTCCCTAGGGAGTCTATTGGGGTGGCTACTGGGGTGGAAGGAGACTAATGTGGCACCTTGTAATATATAGCAGTTGTTTTAATCCATTTCTCTGCTTGCTTGCTGAGAAATTCTAGGAAAAGAGAAGACAATTTGAAATCTTATGACAGTCTCTTCAACCCTGACCTATTAAAAGATTTCCAAGTTTTCTTTTTGGGCTTTTCTTTCCTTCTTTTGTGTGTGTGTGTATAATTATATTTTGAGCTTTTTCATTATGTATGTTGAGGCATGTGGAAGGAAGCATGAGAATATTTGGTCAAGATGAGGCTATATAATCTATCAAAAGATGTTTTATGTAAGCAGTCTGAATCCCTCAAAGTTCTGTCATATACAAGGCTAAAATTGAACATTTTGAAAGATGTCATATGTTACAATAAGTTGCTTGGTCAGCATGGTAGTTCATACGATGCATGATCTGATGTTGCGTGGGTGGGGTGATATCATAGGTGGCTTGTTGGGGAAATATTTGATCCATCTTATTGTTCTGTTAGTTGTTAAATTTTAGTGTTTGAGAGGTTTATAAATACTTTATTTTTAAATTTTAAGTACAAAATTGTGCTGATATTGATGCCTTGGGAAGTGATGGTATATATAGAAATATTCTATCATATGCATGAGGGAGTAATTTCTATACTCTGTTTTCTTCTTATTCTATTTCTCTCCTCCTCCTCAGCCTACTCACCCTCTTCTCCTCTATAGAAATACTTTATAGAGTGCATAAGAAGTCCCTGTTTTCATTCCCCATCATAACCCCAGCTGCCAAACACATGCATTAATGCATGCAAGCATGCACATCCTGACTTCAGTAAAGAAATGTATACTTGAAAGGTCATTATGAAAATTTCTTGTTGCGTATTGGAAGCTATCTTCCTGTCACTTTCTCTCAACTTTATTCATCCTCTTTCTTAGAGCTTTTTATCACATTTTTGTTAGTAGTAACTTTGTAAAAATTGCATGCGTTTCCATACTGTTATAACTGAGCAACATTAATGTATGGAATGCAACTTAGTGAGTAGGGATGTTTTACCACTCTGGTTAGTGTCATGGCATAATTTAGTAGAAGATCTTGGGGGTTATGTTTTAAGCTGTGTAGAATATCTTTATACAGATATAGAAGAATTATTGCCACTGCATTCTTACTTGGTGAATGACGTGGACTCTGCTGTAATATTGTGGGTTTGCTCATAAATTGACTGGGACTTTATACAGCTGTATTTGTAGTCCTGTGTCTTGGAGAATATGCGTGGGCTGAACTTTGTTTTATTTATACATTTTCCTATGGCTTTGCAGGAAGCAGTTGGATCAACGTTTATTTCAACCGATCCCTTGAGAAAGCATCTCAAATTAGATGGTTATGTTGAGGCTCAAGCACAATCTTCTGTTTCTGTAAGTGGATGTCACAGCCTGATGGATGCAAAGTCACATTCGCTTTCCTTACTATTATTACACTGTTATATTATTGTTACTTTTTGTAGTTAATAAATTGAAACATATGTGTCCTTGTTGTTAGTGGAGAGCTCTCCACCACAGTTCTTTCAAAATTTTGATTTTATTAAATGGAAGGTAAATTGTCAATTATATCTTTTCAGGTTAAGGTAGTAATGTTTTCGTATTATGACTTTCTCCTGAATTTGCGATTCAACGACAGCATCTGATCCCCACAATTATGTGCAGGACTCCTGTATTATTGAGTTTGATGGTGCTTCAAAAGGAAATCCTGGACCAGCTGGTGCAGGAGCTGTCCTGCGTGCTGACAATGGAAGTTTGGTATACATTTCGCCTTTTTTTTTTGGCGGGATTTGTATATCTTTTCTTTAACACTTCATCTCTGTAACACTGCATTTTGTATAGATCTGCAGATTGCGTGAAGGTTTGGGTATAGCAACCAATAATGTTGCTGAATATCGAGCGATGATTTTAGGATTGAAATATGCTCTTAAAAAAGGTTATACAAATATCCGTGTCCAAGGTGACTCCAAACTCGTTTGTCAGCAGGTTTGTTGTTTCTTTTCTATGCATTGAGAGTTAAAGTCATCTGTTTACTTGGTTTTGAATAATATCTTTTTGTTTCGGATTTGTTGACTGCATCTATGCTGCTTGTTTTTTCTTTGAGCAATGCTATTCCACCCACCTTTTTCCACCTACCTTAGTTGGCACTTAATGTGTGGTTCACATAAATAAAAGTAAATTTTTTATTGTTTCAAGATCATAAACATGATTGGTCCACTAGGCCCAAGTTGTTTTAAGTATCAATCTTCAGGTTCATGCTTCTGTCTCAGCCAATTTTATTATAGGAACATTTGATTTCATCAATTATATTCTTATGTTTGGACCTATAAGCTGGTCAAAAGTTTCGACTTCAGCATTGTAACACCTTCTAACTATTGGGACCCAGTGCCTAAAGCCATTTTTATTATCCAGCCTGCCATTTTCTTTATTCCTCAACTTTTCATACTGAGAATACTTTATGGAACAGGTTCAGGGATTATGGAAGGTGAAAAACGAGAACTTGTCTGGCTTGTATGAGGAGGCAAAAAAACTGAAGGATAAGTTCCGTTCGTGTCAGATCAGTCATGTTCTAAGGGTATGTCGGTTGATTTTGTTTGTGTTTTTATGCCCTTTGGTATTTTGTACGGTTTTATACAAAATATTTTTGCAAAAGCTTGTCTTGAAAATATTCCACCATATATCCTTTCTGGACAGGCGACACTAATGAACTGCAGTTTTCCACAATAACTAAAATGGGGAAATCCTTATCAACCATAGACCAAAATCAACTTGTGATTTACCTCCAAATGAAACTGTTTTTCCAATTTTTTTCACTTACAAAATACACTCAGCTTTTGTATTTCATCTTTCACTGAGCTGTACTGGTTGTTCCCTACTGCTCATCATACCATGTACTGGTCCTATTCTTATATTATCTCTTGCTTGCTTAGGAATGTGTTGATCTTTTCGGTGCAAGCAAAAACACCAAAAGCCTTCTATTGCATTCAATCATTCCAGTGGCAGCAGCTTCTGGGCTAATATATATATATATATATATATAGTCCCGATTTAGTCAGCATATGCTTATTATATAAGTTATGTCAGCATGAAGGCCAATAGATGATTGTAGGATGCATATTTTGAAAAACTGACCGTTGGATTAGATATTGTACTTATGGATGTCAAGCACGCCAAAAATCATGGTGATCCAATGTCAGAATATCAAAATATAACTATGAAAAACTGTGACCGCTGAAAACTTCTTCAGTTTTTCTCAGTGTTTCTGAGAAACCAACCGTTGGATCACTATGATTTTTGGCGTGCCTAACATGTATAAGTACAGTATCTAATCTAACAATCAGTTTTTCAAAATATGGATCACACAATCATCTATTGGCATCATGCTGACATAAGCTTATATGAGCATATGCTGACTTGATCATTTCTGTATATATATATATTATATATATAGTAATTTTCTTATGGGGACTTCCTTATGTGAGGACTTGCCTTTTTAGTCAATGTAAGATGGGAATTTTAGAAAACTGACTATTGGATTGGATGTCATGCATGCTAAAAATTACACTGATTTGACGGTCGGTTTCTAAAATACAGACTGAAACACTATGACGGGTAGATACTGTCATAGTTTTTCACAATTTGTATTTTAGAAACCGACTGTCAGATCGCTGTGATTTTTGGCATGCATGTCATACATAGGAAGAATATTCAATCTAACAGCTGGTTTTTCAAAATATCCATCCTACATTGGCTAAAAAGCCAAGTCCTCACATAAGCTTATGTGATGACGTCCTCATTAAGTAAATGACTCAAGACTTGTGGATCGAGTTGACCTTACTTTTGTTGGTTTGATTGGGTTCCCGAGCCTCCTCAGTTTGTCTTGGGTTTGATTAAGCCAGTATTAGTTGGGGGCATTTTATTGTTAGGTTTATACGTTGGGTGACCAGAATAACCTCTAAACCAACCATATGTGCCGTTCTTTAATTGGTTATTAAATTGGCTGTAACTTAATAATAAAAATCTACTGGGAATATAATTAATATTAGAAATAAAAAAAAAACACACACACAAATTATGGAATCTCATAGAGATTGAACTAGAAAGAGCTCGGGTTTCTGCTGAAGATGGTTGGCTCCATGCTTCTCAACTGGGACATTCTACTCCAAGCATCTCGGTTAAGGCTTCCAATTCAAATGTAGGTTTTTCCAGACTGAATTGCAACCTTGGTCCTACCAATCTCCTTGGAAGTGGGATTTAAAAACTTAAAATGGACGTCACTTTTCATCATTCTGAAGAAGTTTAGAATTGTTGGCAATGAAGTAATGATGTTCTAGACTTCAAGTGCTGCAAGTGTCTAGTAATGAGGTTTTTGCAAAACCATTTCCAGGATATACTTCCCCCAAGCACCAACAGAGCCAGCATGTGTATCTCTGTTATTTCAAAGTAATAGTTGGGCACTGGCATGCTATAGCCTACAGCCATCTTACTGAAATGGTAGTAAACTTGTAGTCTTTGGGCAAGATGGTTTCATAATGAACTTGTTTATTTATTTATCTATAGATCAGATCATGTATTATTTACTTACCACTGCTTCTTTTGCCTTGTTCGTACTTTGCAACATTTCTGACATTTTCTTGTACATCTACTAAAAGGGCTTAAACTCTGATGCTGATGCTCAAGCGAACTTGGCTATCAGTCTTCGTGGTGAGATTTACAGGCTTCATTGCATTTCTACTTTACATTCAATTAATTCATCAATGTTTATGGGACCACCCTGATGCTGCAGATGGTCAAGTCCAAGAGGAGTTATAGAATTAGATCAGTTGCTGGTAATCTGCTGGATATCTTGTAGTTTTCTTTTGGAAAACATGTACAATACAATCATTGATTTGCATTGTTCTTTGGGCTAAAATTTTGTTTTTAAGGTAGGTGGTTTATTTTCTTGGAGGTTCAAACCCTGAAGGGCATTCGATTACAGGCTAGGCTAAGCTCACTGCTGTGATAAAGTGATGTGAATTTGGCATTTTACAGACACATTGGTCAATGGAGCATGATTTCATCAGCATACCGAAATTTCATCTTTCAATGATGACTTGCGCAATTTGAATATTGATTCTTTTTTTAACTTGAGCCCTTAATGATTTGGTTCTGGTTTTTACATCTGAGTGAGACATGAGGATCATCCCAACAACTTGGGATCCGCTGCACAAGAAGGAAACAAATGAAGCGATTTTTTTCTATTTCATCTGTTACTCTCTTGTTCTCTCTCTAAGCTTGAATGGCTATTATTTTTCTTGTTGCAATTAAATGTCACTTAGACAAGAAGGCCCTACTAATCTCTCTTCTGCTGCAACTTTGTGACTTTTAAATACCATGCACCTTAGTGGAGAGTGACCCTTTTGAATTTCTTGTAGTGGCGAACAATTTCTTAGCTTGATAATTTTGAAAAAATGGTTCCTCTCACTGTTGTAACTTAACATGAGGATTCAAGTAGTGGTACACAAGAGGAACTTGAACACAGACAGTGAAAGGGAGAAGACATTCTTTCCTGAAGCCGCATCTAGGAACGGCAATGACGACTCAGCAGGGAACAGGACGCAGGCCGCTAGGAGAGGAAGAACGCAGAATGGCTAGATCTTAGTTTTATATATTTGTTTTTACACAAATAGGCTTTTTGGTATATGCAGGTGTGCCAAAATCAAATTGCTTCAAATCGAAGCCAATTCTTTTGACTCCAGCGCCGGTTAATTAGATGAAAGCAAAGAAATCAATCAAATTGATTTTTGATCGATTAACAAGCCACCTTAAAAGTCTTGATTTGATGAAATGGTAGGCGATTGGGAAAAGGATTGGGATTCTTTCTTTTATAGGGTTCTTCTTTGTCTATGAATGATCACTAGGATTTTATCCAAAAAAAAAAGAGATGAATGTGCTGTGAGTAAAATAAATTGCGATAAATTGAAAGTAATCTAGATTATGAAATTAAAGCGATCTAATTTATGAATTGAAAGTAAACTGATTTGCGAAATTAAATTTAAAATGATTAGTGCATGAAAAATAAACTATCCTATGAATTTGTAAAAAAAACTTGAATGAAGAACATCACCATAAATTAAGAGGACGATTACAATCATGGAATATGAAAGAAATACAAATAATTTAAATGCTAATAACTAGTAAAAACATAAATTGCAGTAGAATTAGTGTGCTTGAGATCTTCTTCCTTGAAGTCTTCACCCCTCTATTTATAGAGAAACTCAAGTACCTGTTAGTGTGCTCTTCTTCAAGATTTGCTAGTTGCCAGATGCTCTATGTAGCTCCTGATTTCATGCCACTATTCCATAGAAATAGAAAATCATCCACGTTATGTTGTATGCTCCCTTGACTTGGTGAAACTGAACTTCACTTGCAAGTCTAACTCCTCTTGAGTTGGGCTAATTTCTGACTTAGCTAATATATTGGGTTTTTGTTCTTAGTAGCCCGACTTAAGCCCAACTTGAATTGTTCAGTCCAAATTTATTTGTTACCTAACATTTGCCCTCCCAATTCTTTGAAAATTGAGAATTTCTACACAATTTCAAGTTAAATTGAGAATTCCCTTGACCTAACAATAGCAATTCTTCGGTCATTTGACTATAAAATTTTACCACTTGAATCGCTTAAATGCCTCGTAGAACTCATCACCACACCAATACTTCATTTTATTTTTACATCATAACTTCAGCCGTGGGACCAAAATTTTATTTGCTCCTTAAAAAAAACTACTTGCTTAGCCTTTTTAAATTCTACCCAAATGAAACAATTATGGCCAAGCACTCTAAATTATTCAAATTACTCTTGGCCAATAATATTCTTGTTTTTTTACTAGCCATCCAACTTTAGCATTAGTGATCCACAAATCCAATAGGGATGTGAATTCACACAAACATGTTGGACAATCATTTCACTTTGTTTAAAGTTCGTGGCTTCTTCAACAATACCAAAAATTCTACCTCGATCAAAATTTATTGATTGAGGTTTTGCGTAAACAAACTCAACATCAAATAGCTCACCTAAATGTTTCTATTTTAGTTCTACATCATCGTACACGTACATTATGGTAATGAAATTAGAATTTTCGATTATCATAGCCACCATTTTGGTTAGCATTCCCTGTATTTCGGCCATATCGGGCTGAAAACATTGATCGAAATGATATAACGGGGCCAAATCAGAACCATTATGATCGTAACATTGGCCACCAAAATAATAGTCATTATTTTGGCTATATGAATAGCCAATATGATCATCACTTTGGCCATAACAACAATAATTTTGGCAAAAATAGCCATAAATTTTGTCAAAGCCTAAAGATTGACTCATTACACATTGACATCTATTTGACTCATCGTTCTCACCCATTTGAGGTAATGAAGGTTGCCCCCTAAGCCTTAATGGTGGAACTGTTGGGATCGGCTCTTCAAATGGAAATGTTGACCCCATTAAAGGTGGCATTGTATTAGATATCAGTGTAGGAGGTTGCCCCCCGAGTGTATCAAATTGTTGGTGCCCCCCGAGGGTCTTTTCTGTTGGATTTCAGCTACATTGCCAACCTGCTAACACATCCGGCTAAGGTTGCCCAAGAATGTCGTTTCTATGTTGTTGTGGTGGCAACATGGCTGAAATCGCTGGAGGTTTATTTTCAACTGAAATAGGAGATTGGGACCGAAGTGTCGTAAACGCCCTGGGCTTTTCAGCAATACCTGAGGGCTATCCATACATTTCAACCAAGGTAACTTCAATTTTTCCACCTATACTTTCCTGGAATTGATCTTGACTCACTGAAACTTTCTCAATATTTCAGTTCACATAAACTGTTGACTTTTGTGCCACTTTGGAAGTCCCACATTGGTGGGTAATAAAAAAGGGGCAAGGTCCAAAGCTAATAAAAGGAGAGTTACCCTCCTTGTTTAAGTACACCAGTCAAATGTTTAGTTAGTAACTTTTGACTTTAGTAAAATTCTTCTGTTGGCTTTTTTTGTAAAAACGAACAAAGAGGTGAAAGTTAAAGTTTTACTACTGGGAAAGTTTTGTGGGTGTATTTGGGGAGGGGCGAGAAATTGTGTAATTGTAATAATTTTTCACATAGTGTATTTTCTTCTCTGAGTCTGGTGCTTTTTCTCCTGTTTTGGAGTTTTCCACGTTAAATTCTGGTGTTGTGTTATTTCTCTATTTTTTTTGTTATTCCTATAAAGGATAGATCCTAGGGGGTGAATTTGGGAGGTCCAAATTCACAACAACTGGTATCAGAGCCTGGGTTCCTTTTGGCTGGTGTAGCTTTGGTGTGGTAGTGTGGATACGTACAGTCTAAGGAGGTTCTGTCTAGGAGATTGGTATTTAAGCGTGTCTGTTGTAACCCTCCAATCTTTCGTGGGAACTTACTTAGTGAGTACTATTCAGTTCTACGGTAAAATTCATCGAGGCAATGTCAGGAAGTAAAGCTTCAAATTCTATCAGATTTGAGGTGGAGAAATTTGATGGGAGAATCAATTTCGATTTGTGGCAAGTGCAAGTCAAAGATGTTTCATTCAATCAGGTTTACACAAGGCGTTGAAGGGCAGACCAACCCCTGAAGTCAGCAGTGGTACTAGCTTGGTTGATAAAACAAAGAGCGATGAAGATTGGGATGATCTGGATTTGAGAGCAGCAAGTGCGATACGTCTGTGCTTGGCCAAGAATGTTCTTGCAAATATACATGGAATATCTACGGCAAATGAACTCTTGGAAAAGCTTGTAGAGTTGTATCAGACGAAGGGCGTCTCGAATCGGGTGTACCTGAAGGAGCAGTTTCATACACTACGAATGAATGAAGGTACGACTATTTCAGATCATTTAAGTGTTCTCAATGGCATTGTTTCTGAGCTAGAATTTATTGGAGTTAAAATTGATGATGAGGATCAAGCCTTGGGGCTCATCTGGTCTCTTCCATCTTCCTATGAGCATATGAAGCCTATTTTGATACATGGGAATGAGAAAATAATTTTTTCAGAGGTTGCCAGTAAACTATTTTCTGAAGAGAGAATACTAGGTGGTGGAAGTAATGATCCACCTGAGAACTTAGCATTGGTAACAGCTGGTAATTGGAAGGGGAAAAACTCCATGAAGAAGAAAATAGTCTGCTGGGGGTGTGGACAATCTGGGCACGTCAAGAAAAATTGTCCAAGTGCTGGAGCAGGTTCTGCAAGTGGCTCCAAGTCAGTAAATAGATATACTGATAATGATGCTAACTTTGTGTTTGATGTCCTTTGAAAAGGGACATGTACATCCTCATGGCATGTTGTTAATTCCCAAAGTTGCCATGTAAATGATGTGTTAAAGTTAGCGGGTCCACAAATTTGCACACAGGCATTGGTTTGGCATTGATGCAGGGTGTGTGGTGGAAATTTATGTCGATGGCTGATGAACTTCCAGGAAAGCCAAACGTGGAAGTTGCACCGTAATTTTTCAGGAAGGTTGTTTTCGACATGTGCCGAAATAAAATGTTTGGAATTGGTTTATTCTGAGTGGGTATGCTTTTATGGTAGAGCATGATAGCAGAAGCTATGAAGATCTTCATTGAGGTGGAGCGTGGTTGTGGGACCAGCCAAAGTCGCAAGGTGGAGATTGTTGACTTTTGTGCCACTTTGGAAGTCCCACATCGGTGGGTAATAAAAAAGGGGCAAGGTCCAAAGCTAATAAAAGGAGGGTTACCCTTCTTGTTTAAGTACACCAGTCAAATGCTTAGTTAGTAACTTTTGACTTTAGTAAAATTCCTCTGTTGGCTTTTTTTGTAAAAAGAGATAAAGAGGTGAAAGTTAAAGTTTTACTAGTGGGGAAGTTTTGTGGGTGTATTTGGGGTGGGGAGAGAAATTGTGTGATTGTAATAATTTTTCACATAGTGTATTTTCTTCTCTGGGTATGGTGGTTTTTCTCCTGTTTTGGAGTTTTCCACGTTAAATTTTGGTGTTGTGTTATTTTTCTTTTTTTTTGTTATTCCTATAGAGGATAGATCCTAGGGGGTGAATTTGGGAGGTCCAAATTCACAACATAAACTACTATTTTATTGACAGAACCGAAACTATTGGCAAGTTCCTGACTTAATTGATCAAAACGATTCAATATTTTTTCAATTCTCTCCAGTAACGCCATCCTCTATTTATAGAGAAACTCAAGTACCCGTTAGTGTGCTCTTCTCCACGATCTGCTAGTTGCTAGATGCTCCATGTAGCTCCTGATTTCATGCCACTATCCCATAGAAATAGGAAACCATCCACATTCTGTTGTATGCTCCTTTAACTTGGTCAAGCCTAACTTTACTTGCAAGTCTAACTCTTCTTGAATTGGCTAATTTCTGACTTAGCTAATATATTGAATTTTTATTTTTAGTGGCCCAACTTAAACCCACCTTGAATTGCCTAGTTCAAATTTATTTGTAGCCTAACTATATCATGCATCTAAATAAAATAAAACTAAAACCTCTGTAAGGGATCACATTGAAGCATTTAACGAAATCTTGATAAATGGCAAACCTTATGTTCCATTTGGGAATTTTAAAACTTTCTCACAAGTTAGGAGAAAGTACTAAAATATTGTCCCCCTAATTAATAAATTTTCCATTCTTATTTGTAAAGATATTTATTAAAATATTTTGTAATGATGTATAATATTATTCGATTTTTAAATAAATTAGTTTTATGAGAAAGTATTAATTATTATGCTGTATTAAGAATAGGTTTCTAATGATCAAAGAAAATTGTATTGTATTGATCTTATTTTCTGTATAAAAGTGGACAAACTTAAAGAAAAACATGTAATTATCAAATAATACTGAAATTGAATTTGGTTGGACTCATCTTGGACCAGTCAAATTTACCAGTGTTATTAAACCCGGACCGGACCGGTCGGTTCAACCGGTTGGACCGGAAACCGGTCCCCTCTCCGACTGGTTCAACCCTCAAAAACCCGTTTTTCAAATAAACCGTTCAACCCGGCGGTTCAACCGGTCAAATCAGTCAAAAAATCGGTTAAAAAACCGATCAACCCGGTTTTTTTTTTTTTTTAAATAATTTTTAAAATTATTTTTAAGGTGCTAAAATGACTAAAATAGTCCCAATATTTGTAATGACTGCACATAAATTCAAATATATGAATTAATTGTACAAACATTTTAAAAAAATTATATTTTGAATCATTTATAGCTTTTATTCTAATAAATAAATAAATAAATAATATATTTATGACGTCACGGATCAACCCGGCGGTTCAACCGGTTGAACCGATTGACCCTTAACCCGGTAACTTTTCCGGTTCGATGAACGGTCCGATTTTTAAAACAATGAAATTTACATGTTTCCCGAACAATCCCTTAAAGTTATGGAGTAGTCATAACCAGTCGGATCACATGAAAGTTGGCATCAGACGGTAGATATCAATCAGCCTCATTTGATCAACCTTGTTATGATGATGAGTTATGGGAGGTGGGGGCCGTCGATCCCACGCTCATTTTGCATTTATAGGCTCTGTGAACCGACTTGGAAATGCAGAAAACGAACAAAACAAAACCCCCTGCTTTCCCCTCTCTCACCGTCGCCTTCTGATGTTTAATGCCTAATTACTGTATACACTTATATAGTTTGATTGTTGTATTCAAATTACGATGTCGATGTTGATGAGAGGAGTTCGAAGCTTAACAGCTAGACGAGCTTCTCCTCCTTCTTCTTCTTCTTCATATATGTATTGCTTATTTTCATCATCATCATCACCCAACGTCGTTTCCGGCACTGCTGCTGACGTTGCCGATGTAGCGGCTGAAAAAGTTCTGATATATTCGGACTCACCGCCTTCGCCTGTTAAGCCGGTTATACCCACTACCCTTCAGCCACGAGTCGTCGTTTATGATGGCGTCTGTCATCTCTGCCATAACGGTATACTCTTTCTTTCTTTAATGTCCCCTGTTCTTCTTCTCTTTTTGATTGAAATCATTTTTGAGGGTTTCATTTCTGAATTGATCATCTGGGTTTCTTTTATAACCCACAAACATGGACCCCATCATCATCATTCTTAATATTTTAAATTTCATGTTGCTGTTGTTGTTATTGCTGGGGTCTTAGTCTTGGTGTCATTCTATTTTCTTTTATAAAAAGTAAAAATTAGCAGTCATTACGATGCTGGATGGAAATTTATTTGTCTTTATTTCGACTCTGGACAAAAAAAAACAAATTATATACGGCAATTTCATTCCGAAATATTATTAAACCTATCTCTTCTTGTCAGTTGTTGGGTTTTGTGTGTGTGTGAGGCCGGTCATTGATTATTAGCAAATGCACCAGATTGCACATTGAAATAAGAGTTGTAAAAATCCCTGGTCTTATAAGCTCTTTTTTTATGTGGCCAAGAAAATGTTAAAAAAAAAAAAAAAAAAAACCTAATGGTTTTGGTTTTGTATTTTTCATGTATTCACTCCTCAGCTTGCTGTAATTAGGCCAAAATCAGGAAAAGAATTGTACCCGTGATGATATATGAGGTTGCGCATTATTGTGATTGTAATATTGGTTGTTTATTTTGCTATATATGGATCATAGAGGTATAGCCTATTCCCACAAAATGGCATCCGGAAAACAAAAGAAGGAAGCCATGTTACATCATTTTGAGGATTAATGTTGAATTTTTGTTAACAGTGTACTAGCCATCTTGCCCTGCAAGAACAACAATGATGACAACAATTTCCAGTAACTTATTTTCCTCAATGCCAAACAGAGCTTAAATGTTTTCTGTTGGGTTTAATCTGAATCCTAATCTTCCTAACCCATTCTTGATCATATTCAATAATCAAAATAAAGTTTGAGCGTTTTTTCCCCCTTTTGTTGCAAACTCTAATTCTTCATGCTAGTGTCTCAATTTTTTTCACAGTTCTGTTGTAGATTATTGGAGTGAAGCTCCAGCATATTTGGTTTCTCTATCTATCATAATCTTGTATTTTTGCAGGGGTGAAATGGGTTATAAAAGCAGACAAGCATAGGAAGATCAAATTCTGTTGCCTTCAGTCCAAGGCTGCTGAACCATACTTTAGGTTATGTGGTGTCGATCGAGAAGATGTTCTCCGTCGTTTCTTGTTTATTGAAGGCCCTGATTTATACCACCAAGGGTCCACTGGTTAGAACCCTCTCTTTTTGCCGTTTAACTTTGCAAATTTTTTTTTTCTTTTATGTATGGCTTTATCTTTAGCTAGTTTGAGTATTTATGCAGATTGTGATGTTTGAAAATTTTGCCATTTGATTATTGTTTCTTTTGCTCTTCTTTCTTTTTCTCTTGTGAACATTGAAAACCTAATTTTTTTGATTACATATGATTCTGCAGCTGCGCTGAGAGTTCTGTCTTACCTGCCACTGCCCTACTCTGCTTTAAGCACTCTCATGATAATCCCAACTCCACTAAGGGATGCAGTCTATGATTACGTTGCCAAGAAACGCTATGACTGGTTCGGGAAGGGAGATGATTGCTTAGTTTTGCAAGAGAAAGAAATGCTCGAGCGATTCATTGATAGGGAAGAAATGTTAGATCAGAATCAATCAGATTTGTGATTACCTCCCTTCAATGTCGTCAGCCACTTATAGAGCACGTTGTTATTTCCAACTGTCTTGGTTGATATTCTATTCACATGTAAAGTTGAACAAGCATAGTTTTGTCAAGCAGAGCATTCTTTACCCTTTTTTTTTTTCTGCCAGCAAATGTTGGGATTCACTGCCTAGCCTAGACTCCAGAGCTAGATTTTACTGTTATGTGGCCCAACATATCTTTGTTTGATCAGAATATGAGATGTTGCAGCACTGCAGAAGTTGTAGTGCACAAGGGCAAGAAGCTGAAAACTTAAATCTTTATACATTATCAAAGGAATTCCTTTTGTGTTTGGTGCCTCTTTCTTGGTTTCACTCTGTTGACAATTGAAGAATGTTTAGTCCACTTGTTTGTCAAGCAACTTGGTTTTGATTCTATGTAGTAAGAGCTTGCTTTCCTCCTCCTAAAGTGGTGTCTAACCATTCTTCTCTCCCAAATCTACTACAAAATAGAAACTCCCCAGCCTAGATGAATTCATTTTGGTTGCAATTGGTCATAGCATGCAAATTGAATTGTTTCATTGTGTTTTACATTTAACTTTGTGAACAAATTCGTCATTATTAATGAAAAAATTCAAGACGATGGCAATCATCTTTGCAAATGAGTAAAAACTTTAAAAATTGATCCCATAACACCAATTATGTTGATGGTTTTAACTTTTTTAAATGGTACCATTTAAGAAAATAGATTTGTATTAAATACCATGTAAATTATAATGGATCTATTTAAATAATCAAACAGGCCATTAAAGTAAATTTTACCACCAGAAGATTCAGGAAAACAAGTCAGGGCAGTTCCTCATATCAAAAACATTTCCATTCTTCGCTTCTAAATTCTAGTAAAAGTAGAGCGATAAATATCCTCCTGATCCAGTTCAAGTGTACACTTTCTCGCTACAATGACGATTATAATGAAATGCTAAAATTTTACATCTTCAGATTCATAGTGGCGCACAAGAAGGATTTCAAAACTGCCCAATGAGCTCTTAAAACCTAAATTAACACTAGTCAAAATGACGACTTGAGCAAAGTAGTTTTAGGAGGCTTTTCTATAGACTGCTATAAATCACCACCATTCCACTCATTCCAGTCCTTATCAACATGATCTTGGGCCCATTTGACCGCTGCTCGTGCAGCTTGTGGTCCTCCCGGCAATCCCTGTTCGTTTAGAGTATCAGCCATGTCGATGAAAGGTACAACCAAGAGCGTACCAGGACCTCCATACTCGGTGTGCAAGAAAGTACTGAAAATCTGTGGAGAAGATTATCATAGGCAATATAGTTTAGCACTATATATTCAAGCAAGAGAAATGGCATAATCAAAGACATAATTACTTGTAAACTACCTGAATTCCCATAAACAAGAGCTTACTTTGAAAGTAAGATGCTTCTTACAAACACTTGACAACATGTTGATGCAGGAAACATTTTTATGAACAATTTTAGAAGGACATCCCTATGATGAAAGATATTTTGATGCTTCTTCAACTGAAAAGTCCTTCGTGAGTATTATCATTCTATACAATAATTAGTTACTTACATTTTGACTTATATTAAAAGGGTCTCCCCCACTTTCCCTTTCGAAGGATTAGACAAAAACACCCATTGATAAGTCTTTGTTCAAGACAACAAGATAATTACAAATTAGATTGCTTACAAATTTCCCCCTCTTTGTAGGAAGCACAAGTGAGTGATCTCAACAGCAATGTACCTCCTCACTTTTGTCCCTTCTTTTCACTTTTCCTTCATCTCATGTCAACTACATGTGGAACTGTCTACATGTTAGTGCTGGAGACAGTTCCATGCAGTACACTGATCTAATTCTTTTTTCCTTCTTTTCACGGCATTAACAATCCAAGAGAGAACTTTGCATAATGAACTAGTCCTAATATAAGTTCCTTAACAACACATAGAAATAGAAAAACAAGGGGAAAAAAGGAAAGGCCTGATTTTGAATGCAGCATGAAGTGGAATGATGACATTTCGACAAAAGTATCGATATTTAACCAATATAACTTCAATCCAATTACACTGGTAAAAATTTTAGCATTTATTCTACAATCCCTGCAAACAATCTTATTTGAACTCTACCATACCATGTTTCATGTCAAATGGCTACAATTTTAGGACACATCCATAACAAACATCACATGATAGCACCAAATGTTATTGAGAGAGAGAGAGAGAGAGAGAGAGAGAGAATTTTATCTTTTACATATTCTCCTCTACTCTTTGTTCTTTTAAGTTCCTAATAATATTGAAACATTTAGTTTGATGTATCCCAATAACATAAATATGCTTCGTTTGTATTTTAAATGACAATCCTAATTATACAACGAAAAAATAAGCAACTGCTTGGCATGACAAATGAACTTAGATGTGTGATGGTCTGTGATGGGGATATTTTCTTTTCTTTTCTTTTTGTTTTTTTTTTTTAAAAAAGGTGCTAAACTAGGCATGACTTTGACAACATATAACCTGATCAAAAACACTTTTTTTAGGCAATTAGAACAGTAGCGGTAGCAGTAGTAAATCAAAATATGTAGGATCTTAAGGTTCAATATGTTGATTGCAGATTATCCTCTGGCAGTTTTGAATAGCAAGATCCAAATATTTAATCGCACCGGGGTCGTGATTTGTGAATGATAAAACAATACTAATATTTAGGCTTTTGTAAAGCTCAAAGGTCATGAACCACTACTAGCACTCCCAAAAAGTTAATGCCAATGTGAATTAAAGTTGAAACTCATAAGAAGGCAATTGAGAATACAAGCTTTCAAAATTCTACTTCCTCCTGTTTAAAACAGAAATATTTACTTCAACCCAAACTGTATTCAATGCTAAACATATCGTCAAAACAGGTGTAATATATATACAGATTATATATACAGATTCCTAGAAATAAGGAGAAGATCAGCAGGGGAAGTAACTACCTCACTACAGATTCCCACAACTTCTTCGACAGAATCTCCATATAAATCTTTCTTCGAGAGCCTCTTCAGGAGATGGGTTCTGAACTTTTCTGTCTCCTGGACCCCAAATTACTCAATTATTACATTTAGCAAAAAAATTAGAACATGCCTATATATATATATATATATATATAGAGAGAGAGAGAGAGAGAGAGAGAGAAAACTTACGGCTTCTGCGAATTCGGGAATTGGGTCAGGAAATTGGTATTCGGCTGCTCTGCAAATCTGTTTTGTAAATAGTAGTTCGGATTTCTCGGTTGGTGAAGGGTAAAAATAGGAGTGTCTAAATCTGATACGACGAGAAGGAGTCGTATATGAAGAGGGACCTGAGCCCACAATATTTGAAGAAGCAGCAGCAGCTGAAGAAGAAGAGTTACATAGAAATGAATGAAAAGGAGGTAATGACGATGATGAAGTAATGAAGAGAGAAGATGGGTCAAATGTTGAAGGAACAAGAGACAAAGCCGGAGCTATACCCCAACCCATCTCTCTCTCTCTCTTATCTCTTCTGTCGCCAAGGGGTTTAAGTCCTTCTAAGGGTTTATAGAGGAAGCCCCACTGTATGCTGTTATTCTTCTACAAGGCTACAAGCGTTTCGCTCAAATTACAATTTTTTTTTTCTTTTTTAAATATAGAAACAAAAACCAAGTGACTCTTAAGAAATATTTAAATTCATCTTTTATCAAATCAATTTTGAATTAAATTCAAATATTTTAATTATTTTAAATATTAATAAATTTATCCAAGTGACTCTTTAGAAATATTTAAATTCATCTTTTATCAAATAAATTTTGAATTAAATTTAAATATTTTAAATATTTTAAATATTAATAAATTTATAGAACCAAGTAGTACTTTATTTAAAGTTAACTAACAAAATAAAAAGCTCAAAACTAAAATTTTACTTTGACTTGTATATTTTAAAAGCGACTTCAAACAAGTTTTTTATTATGTTAGTCTTAAGTCAAGTTGGAATAATTTAATTTATCTTATCGTCCCATACCTAGCCTTCTTGAATTTTAAGTTAGGCTTCTAAACCATTGGCACATGTCCATCTTGCCTATCAATTTTTAATTATTTTAGTAAATTTGGATTTTTAATTGCTGCACAAAAGGTTTAGGTAAATAAAAAATGAGTGCTAATTTGGACAAAACGAAAAAAGGAATGCTACTACATTCACATGTTTCATCCACCAACTGAGATGGGCATTCACCATCCTATTTCATTTTAGGAAAAAATACATTTTGTCCCCTTAGTTTATTACTGTGTCACACATTACCCCTTATGATTTTAATTGCAATACATTACTCTCCTATGGTTTCAAAATATGACAAATAACACCCTTACGTCTGTTGACCGGAAAAATAATGGTTAACAAACCTATTCTTAATTGATAGTCCATCAATAAAATCCTAGTGATTGAGAATTAAAAGTGAAACTCATCAATAAAAACTTAGTAATGGAAAATTAAGAGTCAAATTATAGGGGATGGGCATACGTAGTGATGAAGAATCTGATTTTTGCAATCAAGAATTGGTCTATCAACCATTATACATCTATTCTAATGCTATCAATAGAAACAAAAGTGTTATTGTCACATTTTGAAACTGTAAGGGGACAATGTGTTGCAATTAAAATTATAGGAACCAATCTGTAACACATTAATAGTTCGGGGGTAAAATATATTTTCCCTTAATTTTAAAGCAAATGAGGCATCACTTTTCCATTTATTACCAAATTGCCTTCACCACTTAAAATTAGTCCCTAAAAAAAATCACACACAAATTCCGTCTATAATAAGTCCTTCACCACATTTGCCGATAAACAAATGAGCGGATAATACAGAGAGCTTAAGCATTTTCCTTGAGAAATTTCGGGAAGGATTGAAGAATTTTGTCACAATACCGAAAACCATATTGTTTTGAAGTTGCCACCACCTGTGACTAGTGTAGGTGGTATGAGGGGGGTGTTGTGTCTCAGGGAATTGGGCAAAGAAGAAACAAAATTCAGCATGAGCAGCCACCAGGTCGTATTGAGGCTTAAAGACAGCAACAGCACTGAACGCAATTAAACATCCAATCCAGTTTTGAGGAAGACAGTGTATGCGTGTGCGCAAGCAGGAAGCAGCACAAAACAGAGTCACTTTTTATGTACAACAATAGTGCAGACATACTCATAAATTCCTTTCATGTGGTTCAAGCCAAGGATATCCCAGGAAATCAAACACCTCTTTCTCTGTCTTTAAACTCAAACTTGTGCTGGCTCTTGTTCCCTGCAGTAAAGATTGACATTTGCTTACCTTACTTACATGAACCATGAAATAAGAGGTCTTAGGTCAACAATGAAAACCACAAAACCAACTCATTACCCGTTTACCACCTGAACCCTGAGTTGCCGGAAATAGTCCTGTCTCATCAAGTCGGTATCCTTTGGAATCTGCTAGTATTCTCAACCTGCACCCAAATATCAAGGCCAAATCGTGGACTTGTTTGCTTAATGGCAACACAATTAAATCTCTCTCTCTCTCTCTCTCTATATATATATATATATACCCCACCCCTATGGAGACATCTCATCTAACAGCCTCATTATCCTCCTCTCCAAGATTTTATTCAGTTATAAATGAATTGAGCATATTCTATGTTCAGATGAAAACACTCCTAGCCAAAGTTAAAAAAAAAAAAAAAAAAATTCAGCCACGAACACTCCTAGCTAACCAAAGAAAAAAAGGTTCAGATGCAAACATCCAATGTTGATGTGGATACAAATGACAATTTTTTTTTTCCTGCTAAATGATGGAAATCGAACCATAACCAAGCCCCCCCCCCCCCCTCCCCATATATTGACAAATGGCAATTGATGTGCTTTCATGTACTCGAACCCAAGATCTCTCCCCTAAAAGGTGGGGATACCGAGAGAGTAATCTTAGAGAAGCTTAGGGAACCTTCTTTCATTCCTATAGAAAATAACACTTTCAGAGCTTGGAAAGTTTACAATTCGCAACCCTCAATAATTAGCACAGTGAACATACCTCCTATTTAATACATCATTCCCAGTCCAATGTATTAGTCCAAATGCATATATGTCCCTTGGGAATACCTACAGATTAAAACATAGATATTTGAGTAATATCACCAAATAGTCATATACATTTCAGCAATTCTGGATAAAATTATCAAAGGATCAAAGACGGATAATTTAAACATGCATTTAACAACAACTCACCTCAAAAATTGATCCTGGAAAAATATACTTTTCCAATATTAATTATTGACAACAAAAAGGACTAGGGTATAAAAATAAAATTAAAAAGAGAGAGAGAGAGAGAGAAGTTAAAATCTGTCTAAGAGATTTCTCTTATCACAAGGTTGCGAGCAGACACTAGACACTATTATTTTTATGGAAAACTAAATCAAAATTACATCATAAGAATCCTCATCCGCTAGATTTCATGTCCTACAAACAGCGAACAAATAAAACAACTTTCTTTCTTGGCAATTCTTTCTCCATTTTAATTCTGTTTATAAAATCTTCATCATAATATCTGATTTAAAGTACAGTAAAAAAATCATCAAGATACCTTGAGATCTATGCGATGCCGCAGCTCTCGACCAGGGTATGTGCAAAGACCGAAATATGTGTCAACAGCTGAATCAGTACCCTGTGCACATTATCATATATAATAGTAAACAGTGAAAAGTGTGTGAAAGCAAGCATTAAACGTATCATAGATGCACGCGATACATGACTCAAGCACAGTCCCAACATATTAAGTACAGTCAAGCCAGAGAATATCGTTACAGAAGTAAACAGTGTATGTGTGAAGGAATAGACCGCGGAAAAATTATTTTCTTCATTGGTTGCTGAGAAGCCAAAGGAAAAGAGAAAGGAAAGGAAAATTTGAACCTTACATTTTCTGTTATTTTGATATTCCAGAAAAATATTGTTCAACTCAATTTGTCTTCTACAATTTTATGTTTGTCGGATTAAATTTTCAGTGTTCTAGTAACCAAATAGAAAAAAAATGTAATAATAATAATAAATAAAGAGAGAGAGAAAAATTCAATTTCTTTTCCCTTTCTCTTCCTAAGTTTTCATGACAGCCAACTAATGTAAAGGAATAAACAATTTGTAATCTGGGGGAAAATAAAACTAGGAACTAATTCCTCAAGACATAAATGAGAGATTTTGGGACTTTAAATAATCCAAGAGCCAATAAATCTCCAAGTGGATAAATGTGATGAATGGCTGAGTGGAACTGGAAGAGAAGGAAAAGATCAACTCAGACACCTGCTTCCAAAAACGAAGAGCCTCATGCTTAAAGCTCCTCCAGTCAGTAGACTAATCCTCAATCAGTGGTTGCATCACTAGAAACAGTAGAGATCACCAGATTTAAATTATAAAGAAACCAACAAAGATGTCCTCATTGCAGAACATTGAAAATCATGTTTGTAATTGTTTCAAATTGATATTAACCTTGAAAGATTACAGGTTAAAACTTAATATTTTTGCACAGTCAAACTTGCAAAAAAAAAAAAAAAAAAGCTGCTCTAGAATATTAACTCTTAATAAATCATAATAATCATTGCATCTCTCATGATAGTCCAAATTGAGGGCTTTAAGTATTTAAGTTATCAACATATGGCCATAGGAATTGTTCACATATACACCCAACAGCACTGATAAAGTTTCAGCTGGATATCGACCTCCAAGAGATTATGGAATCTCTTTCTATTCTTGACCATCCAATTCGCATGAAGCAAATTCTGCTTTTCAATGTTCACAGGTATTGATATAGAAACAATGATGCTTTCCAACATGCTACAGAAAAGAAGAAATGCATGTGTAATGACTAATGACTGCAGGATAGGTATTATTTGACTACATCTAATCCATTCACCTCATATAAAATACTGGGATTTGTATAACTGTAAAAGTCATCAAAGAAACAGTTGAGCAAAAAGATCATACTACCTCCTCACTGTGAATACCAAAGATCAAATCCTCTCTTAAAAACTTCATATCCTTTAGATGCTTTACATATCTCAGTAGAAAGCCTTTATGACTGGAAGTACAGTGTGGGTTAGCCTTTCAGAACTAACATCACAAACATAACTAGTAGAAAGCAGAAAGAAAATTTTTCAAATTTATGTAGTAAAATAATTAGCAGCACTGAAAGAAGGGAAGAGAAGAATGAAAAATCTAGGAAATGACATGAGGATAAAAATGAACAAATGCCATCTAAAAGGGAAAAAAGAAAAAAAAAAAAAAAGGTAGAGATTGAAATGAATATATAAATGAATTATATAGGGAGTCAAAACCACTCCAGCAATAAAAGGTGAACATAGTAATGGTTTCTGCTGGGTTTCAAGTAGGGACCCTTTGGAATCTCTTATTTTACTAACAGATACAAGCCTGTAGACAGGGGTGGACCATGGACCTGCTTGGAGTCAAAGCCCTCCAAAATTTTTGAAAACCTCTCTATTTTACTGAAAAATAAAATTAATTTTTTTTTAAATTTGTACACAAAAAAAAAAAAAAGAAAAAGAAAAAAAAAAGAGGAGCCTTTAACTTCATTACAAACCATGGACTTAATCCCACTCTCAGTCTTTTTTGTAATTTTACTTATAAGCCCTTCATTTAAATAAAAATACCTTCAACACCAAGCACCTTCTGCAACACATCTTCATTGTTCTTCAAGCTTCGATCTTGGCCCCTGGTAGTTAGAATTCATGGGTCCGCCCCTGCCTGATAGAACTTTGGTGGCTTCTGGGAACATATCCAAGATCTACTAAAACTATGGTGGAAGATCCAAAGCAAAAAAATAGTTTCTCTTCTTAATTTACTTTGAAATTATTTCTTAGTAATTTACTTAAAACTTTCTTCTACCATTTTATTTTTTTTCATTCTATGATGAGAAAAACTAAATGAAAAAGAAAAGGATAGACAACTAAATTATGGTTGAGATAAGGCAACCTGATCTCTTTTTAAATAAAGAAGACATGCACATACTCCAGCACTGACAATGCATAAGTGAAAAAGAGCAGTGACCCAACAAAAGAAATTGGATTTTCTACCTTTTTCCATCAGGATGCGTGATTATAATGTCCAAATCCCCACAGGAAGCTTTTCCTCGTCTAAATGATCCTCCACATATAATATTCACCTTTAGGAAAAAAATCACAAAATTAGATTAGACACCCACATTGGCTCATAAAAATATGCATATCAATGCTTTTGATGAACGTGGACGGTATGTCTGTCAGTGGGTTATATCTTGATCTGCCTTCGATCTGATAACAGCAGATGTAGAACGAAACATTATATTCTCATCAACAAGTATCCAAATTTTGATGCCAGATACCCCATTGTATAAGAACAATAATCAATTTTAGCTCAAATGGTTTGTATCAATTAGCAAGTCTAAATGAATTACAAATGGGTTGAATTTTATATAGATTGATCCAATCTAATGAAGTACAGCTGTGTGTAATGATATGTGTATTTATCAAAGTATGCCGTTAACAGATAATTCACCAACCGGTTTAAAGAGATAGACAAAGAAGAAAGTTAACCACATTAATTGCTAGCAGTGTTTTCAAAGGCAAAGGCAAAAGGAAAGGTGTATTCCCTCTCATGAAGCAAGTGTAGCAAGTGTAAGCCCAAAGGTGTAGGGCGTAAGCCTTTCGAATTTTTATTTAAGAAACATTTAAAAATAATTAAAAATAGTAAATAACAAATAAATTTTATAAAATAAATAAATACAAAGGTGTAAACTAGTTTCAAATATTTTACAAGCAATCGAGGCCTTCAAACGCAGTTAATTTATAAATTATAATGAGCATCCCCCCCCAAAAAAAAAAAAAATTCTCTCTATTAGTAGTTTCAAAAGCCTCTCCCTAATCTCTCATTCAAAAGAAATAATAGGGGATAAGGATGCTTTTGTTTTCTATCCATAGTTAGGCTTAAATTTCATTGTGGTTAACAAAATTCCCAAGAGGCGTACACCTACACCATTGCGGTGTAAAAGATGTGCCCAACTTACCCTGAGCATGGATCCAGCTCATTATGCATACGCGCAATGGAAGTACTACCTAAAATTTTACACCTTGTGTTGTTTTTACTCTGCCATGCCCTGAGGAGAGACCCAGGTGAGCCCAGAAAATGCCTTTAAAACACTGACTGCTAGAAACATAGTTTGGGCAAAGAGGATATCCACAACCACAATCAAAGTTCAACTCCACCTGTATAACAGTTTGGTTAAAAAAATTACAGTACTCACCCCAGGCAAAACATCTTCTCCTGCTTTCTGTAGAAGTAGTTCCATCTCTTGAACCTATGCAATCCAAAAAGAGTGTCAAATTTTGCCAGGGCAAAGTAAATATGATATATGACAGGTAAGTATTGTAAAGTTTCATAAAGAAGAATGGTAATCAGACCTCATGGCGCAGAATCCTTGTCTTGATATCATCAAAATATTTCAACCCTAACATCTGTGCATTTGTTAATGAACCATCGTTCTTCAGGTCATCCAGTGTACGGTGCCCTTTCTCATATAATTTCAGTGCAGTGGCGGGACCAATACCCCAAACTTCCCCAAATAAAGAAATTGTCCGTACCTGCAAATATTTGAAGGAAATATAAAAACAACTGAAACTAAGATACTAATGCACTATGAATAATTGAAGAAATATTTACCTAGTAGTGCTTGTCCAATCTTACATAAAATTAATATAAAAAAAAAAAAAATGAAAACTGGTTCTTCATCAGAAGTAAATTTCTGTTTTTCTTTCTAGTAAATTACATATTGATTTAATAAACAATAAAGAACCTACTCGTGTATAATATTAGAGAGAGTGAGAGGGAGAGGGAGAGAGAGGTTGTAGAGATGATAGTTCAAAAAAAATTTATCTTTGAAGTACAAAATGATCTTTGTGACACCACTAACAAAATCAATAGAAAATAGAGCAGTGCCATCCTCCAACCTCTTTAATTATAGTTTCAGCTTTCACTTAAAAACTGCCACATTGCCAAAAGGGAACTTCTAGAAGACCAAAAAGTTAACAAAAATCATTCAAAGCATAGTATCCTCAAATATTGACAAAAAAAAAAACTGTAGTTCAATTGACGTGTTATGTCACAAAAGAGCAAAAGATTCAACAATTAGATCAAAAAGATAAAGATGTGCAAATTACTGACAAAGTATTTAGAACAACAGGAAAGTGAACATTTTGAGTTTAATAACTTTTGCAACACCTTTTCATCTGTTTCAAAGTGCTCCAATTTGGATAACTTCCCAGTAGTCACTATCTCCTGAATCTGCAGGCAAACACATTGGCATCTGTAATCTTTTGAAGGTTGTTGGAAGGAAAACCATCCTGTTCACAGCAGTTTAGGTAAATTCATATTTTTACAGCGTCAGGTTTTCCATATTCAGATTATATTTCTCACGTAGAAGGCTCCATAAGTAATTCACAATTTTGAGTTTCAAGTTATTGGAATCAATCCCAAACTACTCTCTGATGAGAGAAGCATGCAGCATTACTATACCTTGCATACCAGAGTGCAAAGACAAGTAAGAAAAGAAATCATGATTGTCATGAGGCTCATGACTCAACATGGTACTTCCTTGTGGTATATGTTTTATATAATAATGAATATTCAAAGAAAGAAAAGAATAAGTTACCATACAATATCACACCAAAAGGGGGAAGGGAAAAACGGTGAGGAAGAAAGAAACCAGACAGTAAATTACGCCAAGGAAATAAGCCTTTAGCTAGCTTATCCACTCTTAGACAATATGAAGTGAGCAGCCTAGGATGGAACAAAAAAACTAAGAGGACTAGTTAACCAAAAGAACGAATGCTGAACATTGTAAATTTAACGCAAGCATGTTCACTTACATGATCCTGCATTGACTTTCCAATCGTGGGCAGGTCTCTGACCTTGTCTGCACTTTCAATTTCAAAAGGCAACTTTTCAATAACTCCAATAGCCTTGTAATAGCTAAATGACCTTCGATCCTCACCCAGCGCTTTCATTGGAAGTATCCACATCACATCAGACCACAAAGAGCGTAAAAACTAGGACTAATCCAGACTGTATAGAAAGGAATAAATTAAGTCTCACCTCTATATATGTTGACAAGCTTTCCAAATATCTCGGTGATCTTTCTATTTACATCAGGTGGACTGTACGGCAAGGATGAGAGCATTTTATCATCCTGGTTAACAAAGCATATATCCACATGATGTGTTAACACTACCAAATCATTTTCTCTCCCTGCTCCCCAAAGTACTTAAGTACAATGGCTAAGACATTTAAACAGCAATTATTAGAGAGAGAAAGAGAGAGAGAGAATTAAAAGACAAAACACAAAAGTTTCAAGAATCAATTTGAATTATTTGTTACTATATCTTACAGTCTTATTTAAAGCATCGGGGGTATTCGGACTGGTATTTGCTGAGCTTGGGGTGTGGGACAACAAGTTAGAACCTCTGGAAATATCTGGTGCCTCTAATAGAGCATTATTATTCACGTCATCCCTGGTTCTAGAATCTTCAGGTGATGATCGGATCTTTTTACGATGTGTGGGTTCATCACCGCTGGAATGGTTTCCATTGGCTGGTTTGGGACACTTTTCCTCCAAAGCCTTGTCTGGTATATTTCCTCCTCCTGACTCAGTCTTTAGATTGTATGAATCCTCAGAAACCTTTTCTCCTAATCTCAAGCTGTCCTCTAGCCACTGATAACGGAGAAGATTCTGCGACAGGTAGCAAGTATCAACCGTTGGAACATTGGACGACCTCATAGAGAAACCAATAAACCTCCACAATGCGCACTTCAGCATCCTAATGTAGTCTTGTTACATCCACAAGTTATTCTTACCAAATTCATCCACCGGCTGATGTGGGATGCACTATCCCTCTTTTAAGTTCAAATCAAGAGGGACTCAAACTCTTTTATTAATTACTAGTTTGTCATCATCACATCAGCCGGTAATCAATAGCATTTTCTCCGATATAAACACTAGAATCTAATGAGATTTTAAGATGGGTCACGATAATGCAACATGGAAATTTAATGCATTCAACTATTCAAATAAGTACAGTTTCCTCAAGAGAAACCAAACTCAAATCATTTGCTAATTATGTTGAATTAAAAAAAAATTCATTACAATCAGAAGCCTGATAATTTTTATTACAATGTCATGAATGTGGCTTAAATGTCAAAGCTAATCGGCTAATAGAACAGGGTATTCTTATTTTCCACCACAGTGCCTCCTTTATATTACTCTATGTTTTAACTTTCAAGACATGAACACATCCATTTGTTTTCAAGTCAAGCACGAAGAAAAATTAAAGTAGTGCATTTATTATCAAATTGAAGAAAACTCATAAATTTAATAACACCCATGATTAAAACTCTCCAGTAAGTGGATTGAGACTGGTCTACCAAGTTCACCAAAGAACACAAAAAACCGTTGATGGGACAATTTCTTCAATTAATCAGAACCCACCCCATAATTTCATAAACATATTCTAGAAGATAAAAATTCCTACTCTTCAATCAAAATCTCATCACATTAAACCAAAAAAAAAAAAATAAATAAATAAACCCAAGAAAGGAACTCACTCCTTTGAAGCGGGCCAAACGAGCAGTGTCCAGTTGTTGATAAAGGGTATCTGAATTCATAGCAAAAATATGAGTGACCCTTTTGGTTAGGCGGTCTTCCATAGTTGCCCCCATTTGCACAAGTTTCTGCTTCCAAATCTAATATATGCATAACCAAAATTAGCAGCACCCTTCAAATAGCTATATTCATAATCAGAGGGGAAAAAAAAAACCTGTAATCGACGAGTCTGTACTCCGCTTTCGATTAAGAATACGACCATTCCTACGAACATTCCCTGTGAATCGGTAGAGGGTGTTCGAGTCTTGGATGATTTTGGCGCCATTTGGGTGCTTGTGAACTTCTTCTACGACAAGCCAGAGGAGTGAACATGACCCTCATAACTGGATGGTTGTATGTTTCAAGTGTGCTATACCTTACTGGAACTTTTATGTGTAACGACTCAGAACCTGCTTCGTGTAGCGACACGTGTAGGCGAGCAGGATTGGAGCGTCACATGTCACATAGAGGCCACAAGTGGACACGTACTCTGTGCTTTTTGCTTTGGGTAAAATGCACGGACCTCTCCTGAGGTTTGGCTTAAATGCACGGACCTCCCCTGAGTTTCAACAAATTCCAACACGCCCCCTGAGGTTTGATACTTTTTGCAGACATCTCCCCTCCGTTACACTTTCCGTTAGAAAAGTAACATAAAATGCTGTCATCATCCTCTAATTTTTTGAAAATGCCAATTTTGTCCTTATTGCTGTTTAGGACATGCAAAATTACCAAAATGTCCTTTTTTTTTTTATTGACCACAAGCATTAATTAAAGTTAAATGACCACACAACCCTTGTTAAATTAACAAAAAGACATTTATGTCCTCATTAAATTAACAAAAAGATCACCTCTCATATTTCTTTCACAGCACCCTCTCTTGAGATCCCATGAGATTTGAATCCTTGATGATCGACCACACAACCCTTTTTTCTATTAATGCAGATGTTAACCATAATTCAAAAGTGGAAACACTTTGAACATTTATCAAATAACAACACAAGCAGTACAACGCCGTAAATATCGCTAAGCAATTCAAAGCATTTACTTTTTATCAAAAGGGGTAAAAAAAAAAGGATAGTAAATAAAGAAATGAAATGATGAGATTGATAAGGGAAGAATACTCTGTTAAATTGCCTATAGATGCAAGATGACTTGGAATCTCACAACACGCACTCCAGCACCATGGTTTCTAAGCATAAAAATGGACATTCCCAATTATCTTCAGCTATTTCCAAAACCTACTCGAAGGTACTCATGAAAGCCAAGAAAAAAGAGCCATAGAAAGCAAACCTATATTCAAAAAACAAATCTGAGAGAAATCGTTTCCTATGCATTTATCATCTTGAAAAATATCTCAAAAACCATATGAAATTTAATGGCCCCTTAAAAGATATTCTTCAGGGCTGCCCCCTTAGTATGCTGCAAAGCCAACAGCACACCTACATAATCCCCTTCAATGTCTGCAAGTTTCAAAAAATGGACCAAACATGCTCAGGCTTGGGCAAATTCGCCTTACCTAACTTGTGAAACAGTTATATCAATTTGACTGGGAAGATAAATCCTGAAATCACAGCAAATGGTGCACACAAATGACAACTGGGTGGGATCACCATTCACATATCAGGCTTGGGTTTGTTTGAAATCTCGAAGAAGGTTTGATTATGATGGGGATGGGGATGAAGAGATGTAGTGAGGTTTTGGGAGTGGGTTTGGGTTTGGGTGAGGGTGAGGGTTTCGATGAGGAAGATGAAGTGGGTTTAGTTTGGGTGAGGGAGATGAAGTGAGTTTTAGTTTGGTTGAGGGTTTGGATAATTGAATGAAGGTTTGGATGGGGTGATTAAGTGGGTTTTAGTCTATGGAAATTTGCATAAAAATGAGGGTATTTTAGACATTTTGATTGCAAAATAAAGGAAAGCGTAACGGAAGGGAGGTGCCTGCAAAAAACATCAAACCTCAGGGAGCGGATTGGAATTTATTGAAACTTAGGGGAGGTCCGTGCAATTAAGCTAAACCTCAGGGAGATGTATGCATTTTACCCTTTTGCTTTTTGTTTTTTTTTTTTTCCCCAAAAGTCCTGGCCTAGTTTATTGCATAAAGTCCTTGGGTTTTTAATGCCACAAGTTATATTTAAGCATTTTTTAAAGCATGTAACCCTAAAATTTGAAATTTAATCTTTTTTTTTTTTATGGCAAATTTAACCTTCTGATCAAAAGATCTTATTATTTTAAAAAAAAAAAAATTTTTGTAAAAATATTTTTTATTTTTTTCATCCCTTTTTTTTTTTTTTTTTTAATTTAAAAGGTTTCCAATTTGATGAAAAATTTTCATGTAATGATACCTTTTTGTTTTTACAATCCCTGATTTTGTGCTTATAATAGAGAAAATAGAGCAATCGTTAATCCCTAATCCCAATTTCTAACACTAAAATTTGAAATTTAATCCTTTTTTATGGGAAATTTAACCTTCTAATCTTTTAATCCCTAATCCCAACTTCCATGATTTTCAAATTCTTCTTCTTCAAGCTAAAGAGACATATTGAAAATTTTTACTACATTTACAATACAGTGAAATTCTATGATTCATTTTAATTTTGACTTGCTTAGGTATATTTGATTATTTTCTTTATAAAAATCATTTGAATATTATTTGTAGTGAATTTAATATGAATTATATATATGTGTGTGTGTTGAACAATTTCAATGCACTTACACTCATTTTCCAAAAATTTGATTGCATTTACAGTGCAATGAAATTCTTAATTCGTTTGAATTTCTCAAATCTTGATGTAGTTTTGATTATTTTATTGACAATCAATGTAAAAAAAAAAAAAAAAAACTTAGTAGTGAATTTCATAGGTTAGTATGATTTCTGGACGTAGGTAGAACAATTTCACTACATTATAAATGCAGTGAAATTGTTATTGAGTGCAGTGAAATGCATTTCATTGCTTTTTTGGTTGAATGATTCCACAATCAAAACAATAAAGATCACTTTTCTTCATAACTAGGTTTTTAATCAATTTTTTTATGGGCAAAAAACATATCATAAAATGTCATGTTGGCCAGTTTTTATAGTGAAAATTATGGATTTGTATGCTTTTTCGGGATAGGTGAGAGAACTTCATTGCATTGTAAATGCATTGAAATTGTTTAATACACATGATTCCTGGAGAGAGAAATAAAGAAATGAGAGATTAAAAGGAGATTAAGGAGAGAGATTTGTAGGAGATATTTTTTTAATGAAACAAACGACAAAATGATAGAGAAAGATATAGGAAAAAGCAAGTGAAGATCTACGAGATAAGATTTAGAAGATTTGGAAGATTTTTTAGTTGAAGGGAAATATTGTCTAATAAATACTAAAAGGACTTTTGGCATAAAAGAAAAGTCTATATGACTTTATGCAAGAAAATTCTCCAAAACAGGACCTCTAGCTAATTTTCCATTATTTTAATTTGTTTGGTTACATGGATGAAAATCCAATTTGTTGTTTGGCTTAATACATCTTCATTCCCCCACAATTTTTAATCATATGGACTAGTCCCAATGGCTTAACATGCATGTTGTACTAGATACCTATACTCGTCGATGAATGCAAAAATAGTACATTTTAAAGTTTGTCCAAAGACCCTATTGATGTTGAAAATTTGCTTCTTTGTCATGTTGGTTACATGCCTGAAAGAGATGAAAGAATGATCAGGAAAAGCTTAATAAAATCGATGCAATGTTAGTCAATAGCTCTCCGACAGTCAAATTAGTTGTATATTGGGAGCTTCTTTAAAGAAAATACAAACATAGAGAATGAAATGAATCTCTTCGTCCGTAGTATGGGGATAATAATGCACGCCATATATCCTTTGGACTAGAGGTGTCAAACAGATACCTACTCCCTTATCTGCTACGTACAACAAGTAATAGAGTGATGATCTGTCTTTTATAGTGAGTTCTAGTTAGAGAACTTAGGTTGAGCTTTAGTCATTCACCTCTTGCAGAGATTATATGCTAGCCACCTTTTAGAGAATTGAGAGGCCCGTCACCTCTTAAAAGGTTATAAGGTTAGCCAAATAGGAGAGTTGGGGGTCGGCCAGCTTAGATGATTTTAGTTCAGGTCAGTGAGTTTGCCAAGTATGGCCTTAGTCAAGGGATAAGCCGTTTGACTGCTTGGCTAGTATTCTCAATTTGCTAGTATGTTAACTTATGATGCATTTGGATAAGCTACAACTTCCTGTTTTTTACTTTTAAAAGTGAAAAAATGGAAGTTTTGGTAGCAGAGTACGTTTGGTAAGTCATTTTGCTTTTTACTACTCGAAAGTAACTACATGTGCTTTTAAAATTATATTTGTGGAAGTGAAAAAAATGGCTTTCATAACTTTTTAAAGTAGGTAGCGGAAGTGGATGAATGACCAGCCCACACATAAGTCCCTGGGGATGCAAAAATCCAAAATTTCAATCAGTCATCTCTCTTTTTCCCACTATCCCCTCTTTTTCTTCCTCTCTCTCTTTCTCTCTCTCTACCTTATCTCGCCGTCGAACCAACACCCATCTCGCCTCGCACCAGCAACCTGCTCACCTCGCACCAGCAACCTGCTCGACCTCGGACTGCACATTGCTCCATACGCTTTAGGTAACACTTTTTCTCTATTTCTCTCGTTAAGATCAGCCTAACTCATTAGGGTTAGATTTTTACGGTTTCTCTGGGTGATTTTTGGTTTGATTTACTTTATATTTTGGGTTAGATTTGTAGGGTTTCTCTCGTTGCCATGTGTCACATTTTTACTGGAGGATTTCCTCCTCTTCAAGGCCCTCACTTTTTTTAGATGTTTGTGTCAAAACAAGGTCCAATCAAGCCGAGTCAAGCCAAACATTAAACTACTTAAATTTAATTTGATGAAAAAAAATTAACTACTGTAGTTTGAATCGAACTTGATACTATACTAATCCACTCGATATTTATTTGTTTGAAATTGGTTTTGTTCATTTATATTATTAACAATCTGCAATCCTAATATAATAAAATTGTATTCTATACAATAAGCCTATGCTAGAAACCAAGACACCCCCTTCCCCCAAAAGAAAAAAAAATAAAGGTATATGTATATAGTCAAGTTCCCCTTACTGTTTGCTTTACCATTATTTTTACCGCTCGTTCTCAAAATACTAGTGTGAGTCTAATATTTTGAGAAACCAACCGTTTGATTAGATTCTCTATTTATGTATGTTAGGTATGCCCAAAATCACAGTGATCCAACGGTCGGTTTTTGAAAAATGTCACTTTAAAAAAAAAATTATACTGAGATATTTTAAGAAATATTACAATTTTTAATAGTGGGATATTTTAAATTCGACTGTCGGATTAATGTGATTTTTGCTATGTATGGCTTACATAAATCGAGTATCTAATCCAACGGTTGGTTTGCCAAAATATTAGACCCACACTAGTGTTTTGATAATGAGTTGTAAAAATAATGGTAAAGCAAGCAATAAGGGAACCTGTCTTATATAATAATAATAATAATAATAATAATAATAATAATAAAGATCTAGTTAGCTATAGCTGACTTAGATTTAAGTCAGCTAAGCACTTATGGACATTGGATCATCTCATTATTTAAAAAAGCCTCCATTCATTAATGATCCAACGGCCATAACTCTTAGCTGACTTAGATCTAAGTCATCTAAGTCAGCAGTAGCTCACTAGATCATTTCACATTATATATATACATACATAAAGGAATGTATATATATAATATATTATGCTTACTCAATCATTAGTTTTTTTTTTTTTTTTTTAAGAAGCACATTGGGCTTATGAGCTAAACAATAAACTTTACCAGCAAGTTAGCCATCACCTTCTTACTCAAGCATTGGCTAGATGTTTCTGTATTTATGAATTTGAACATGAAGTAGTGTTTGGCCCCTATTTAGAATGCTTTAAATGGGCTTCCTAAGGACTGAAATCCTTCAAAATGTTTTTTTTCTTATTTGATGGCATGTCTTAATTGAAAGAAGTCCATCATTTAGAAGTATAATTTCCATAAGTAAATTGATATAGCTTTTGAAAATCACATTTCCAAGGAGTACAGGTCCTTCTAAAATTAAAAAATTTAAATTCCTATCTTATTCTCATAAAATATTTAATACCTATTTTATCTCATTTACATTCTTTGAAAATAGACGCCCACTAAAGTTTAGAAAAAAAATAAAAATAAAATAAAACTCACTTTTATCCTCATAAAAAAATATTTTATATTAATTTTACATTCACTCTAAAATTACAATATTATAATATCTTAAAAATTTCAAACAAAATTGGCATTACTATTTATTATTTAGTAAGTATTATTTTTTTGTTAAATGCCTTTCTAAAGAGTAATTTTTAAGAATCACTTCACTGCAAATGATTTTTTAAAATGAAAAGCCGTACCAAACATTGTCAAATTTATTTACGAGTTTAATCAATTATTTATTCACAAACTCATAATAATTTTCTCACAAATTGAATTTTAATTTATTTAAAATTGATTCATTTATTAAATGAGTCTTTAAATTTAAATTTTATTCATTTAATAATTAATAATTTGATTAAAGGAGTCTTCACAAAACTTTCGGGGCTGTTTGGCAAATTTAAAAACCTAGCCAGCTTGAAATAAGTCTGTTTAATTTAATTTTTATTCGGTAAGTACATTTTTTCTGTGAATCAGTTCAATCTTGTTTAGAAAATAAGGCATAAGCACAATTTTTTTCATATCAATTATAAACTAATTTACATAAAAATTATATAATAAAAATAGATAAGAATTGACCAGACTCAATTTTCAAAGTTACCAAAGAGGCCTAATCGACTATATTCGTAAACAGTTTTGGGTGATTTGTACGCGCAGTAATCAAACCAGGTCTTGTGACTGCATTTCCTGTCAAAACGGTGCGTTTTGCACAGTAACCTTGGCGCACCATTTCCCTGCCACTCCTGCCAGACAGCTAAAGGGTTTATGGTTAAACCCTAAACCCTATCTAGTATCAACTCTCTACTTGTGCAATTCGCATCCCTGAAACAATCACTATCAGTATTCAATCCACGGCATAGCCAATGATAATCGATCGTTATGCTTCAATGCTTCATTTCTGCAGATTATCATCTCCTCCTAGACTCCTCTCTCACTTCAAGTATTCCTCATCATCATTCCTTCTTAATTCTTCACCTCCGTCTTCATGCTCTTCATCTTCTTCGCTGCCAATTCACTTGTTTTGGCTGAACAAACCACGCTGCACACGAACCAGGGCTTTTGGAACCACTGCTGTGCTCGCAGCTCGAGACGCAAGTGACACATTTTTGGCTGAAGAAGGTGTTTCGTGGACGTCCCTCGGCATATCTGATCGGCTTTCTCGTTCTCTCTCTAATGTCGGCATCGAGAGACCTTCACTTGTTCAGGTGCCTTCTCGTAATTTCTTTTTTCATTTTTTTTTTTAATTGGGTTTATTCATTTTCCAGTGTTGTTCATAAATACTAGTCTCTCTGTTTGGTTGATGAGAAAATGGAAGGTAATTAAATAAAGAAATTTTAAAATTTTACATTTTGTTGTTGTTGTTTCGGTTTGCTATAGATAAATAGATTAATTCAGGTAAGCTAAAGTAGTTGTCGTAGCCTATTAGGCTTAGTTGAGTGGAGGGTTTTGTTTTCTCAGGTCTCAAATAATGAAAACTCTAAGAATTCTTATTTCGTCTATTTTCCTACATTTTATTGGTAACCAAACAGACAAGACAAGGTAGAAAATACTTGGTCTGGAAGAAGCAAAAATACCAATTTTACTGGCATTGTTTATGAAACATTAGAACTTAAAACAAAGATTTTGGAGTGAAAGTTTTATACAAAACAGATTGTTATTCTAATCAGTTTACTATTTTTCCAACTATTGTTTACAGTGTTGCGTATTACTAGAACGTTTCATTCTCTCAATAATATAATTGCACACACACATGGAGATGCTAGTATAAGGTGCACATTATGCAAAGTTGCATAAGGTGACCTTCATTGGACCAATTGCGAAATAAATTTTGAAAAACTGATAGTTGGATTAGATACATCTCTTATATATGTCATGCCTACCAAAAATCACCGATTGTTAAAAAATGGTGATATTTTGAAAACAAAAAAGTCATAATTTTTCACAACGACATTTTTCAAAAAACCGACCGTTGGATCACTATGATTTTTGGCAGGCATAACATATATAAGAGGAGTATCTAATGTAACGGTCGATATTTTAAACTTTATTTTGCAATTGGTCCTATGAAGGTTACCTGATGAAACTTTGTGTCAGGTGCACCATGATCCAACGGTTGGTTTCTGAAAAAACTAACTGAGAAAAACTGATGACATTTTAAAGAACAAAAAAGTCACAAATTTTCACTACGGCATTTTTCAGAAAATGATCGCTGGAACATTAATTTTTGGTGAACATGAAATTCATAAGTAGTTCATCTAATCCAGTGGCCGATTTTTCAAAATTTATTCTACAATTAGTTTTATAGAGGTCACCTTACACAAAGTTGCGTAAGGTGCACCTTATAATAGGACTGTGTGTGTGTATATATATATATTTCCCTTTTGTAACCTCTTCACTGTATTTTCTGCTATTTGAATTTACAGTTACGATACTATGATAACTATTGAAATAATTTCTTTTGTATTCTAGGCTGCTTGTATACCATCTGTACTTTCAGGAAAAGATGTGGTAATTGCAGCAGAGACTGGTAGTGGTAAAACACATGGGTACCTAGTTCCTTTATTTGAGAAGCTATTTGGCAGGCCTGATGATTTGGGGGATCCTGCTACTGGCCAAGAGTCAAGCCTGCCCCGTAGGATTTCTCTTGTTCTTTGCCCTAACGTCATGCTGTGTGAGCAAGTTGTTCGAATGGCTAATGGTCTTTGTGATGATAATGGTGAACCACTCCTTCAAGTTGCAGCTGTCTGTGGACGACAGGTATCAAAATTGTTCTTATTCTCTATACAACATTTGGTTGTTTGTTGATTAGAATTTTATGTTTTGCCTGTGTTTGAAATAGCATGATTTATTTTGCAAGGTGAGTGTGTTTTTAAGGTTCTTCTCCATGTATCTAGGAGTCTGGTTTACAATTAAGGAATTTTAACTGCAGGGATGGCCAGTTCATATCCCAGATATTGTTGTGTCAACACCAGCTGCTCTTCTGAATAACCTTCATGCAATGGACCCAGAGAAACGCCGTCGTTCCGATTTTATGCGTGGTGTAAAATATGTGGTATTTTTTTTGTCCAAGGACCATGTTTATTTTTATTTTGGTCAGTTGAGAAATAAAAAATATCTATGATTGATTTGTTTATTTGCAATATTGGCAGGTGTTTGATGAAGCAGATTTGCTTTTCTGTGGAAGCTTCCAGAATCAAGTTATCCGTCTCATAGACTTTCTCCGCTTTGACGAAAAGCAGTTGTCTCGGATGAAAACATCCATGCCAGGGGGCCCAATGGAATTAGATTCAGATTCCCTGTTGCATTTTGATTTAGAAGACGAAGAAGACCCGCATGCCAAAATCTTCTTGGAAGAGGAAGAAAATGTTGAAGTTGGTGTTGGTGTTGGTGTTGGTGTTAAAGACTTAACAGAGGAGATTGACACTGGATCCATCAAGAGAAAGGACTGGAGGAGAGTGAGAAAAAATTATGAGCGCAGTAAGCAGTACATTTTTGTTGCAGCCACTCTACCAATAAATGGGAAAAAAACTGCTGGGGGAATATTGAAACGGATGTTTCCAGATGCCAATTGGGTTAATGGAATCTATCTCCATTGTCACAACCCCAGGTGCATTTTTCTTTTTTTATCGGTTATTTATTTGCCTAGCAATCTATATATATATGTGTGTGTGTGTGTGTGTGTGTGTGTGTGTGTGTGTGTGTGTATACAAGGCTTCTATTATAAGATGCATCTTATGTAGCTTTGCATAAGGTGATCTATATAGGGGCAAATGCAGAACATATTTTGAAACTGAGTGTTGGATTAGATGAATTGCTTATGAATTTCATGTTCGCCAAAAATCACATCCAACGGTCAGTTTTTGAAAAATGTCACAGTGAAAATTTGCTACTTTTTTGTTCTTTAAAATGTCACTGGTTTTTCCGGTTGTTTTTTTTCAGAAACTAACTGTTGGATCACTATGATTTTTGGCGAACATGAAATTCATAAGCAGTTCATCTAATCCAACGGTTAGTTTTTCAAAATATATTTTGCATTTGCCCCCTATAGAGGTCACCATATGCAAAGTTGCATAAGGTGCGCCTTATAATAGAAGCCCTGTATGTATATGTATATATATATAATGGTTGGTTATATATTGTAAGTTTCTCAATCTCCTTGCTAGCCAAGTGTTATTTCACGCTCTTTTGTAATCATGATAGCTGGCCTTCTTTTATGAAGTAATTAATCTTATTCACACCTAATGACCTATTGTAGAGAAAAGAAAAACACCCTATATTATGCACTCATTTTAATGGCCATGTATAATTTCTTAATAAGTTGTTTGCTTTGTGATATGTCCTACATTTTACACATGGACTACTAGTTAAGCTTTATCTGTCTCATAAATCAACTCATTTAATTTATTGCAACCCATTGCATTTCAACCCCCTTGATTTCAAAGGGATTTTATTTTGCATATGTATTGGTGATTCACTACTTCATTTGACTTCAGATTGGAGCAGAGGTGGGTTGAAGTTACAGTTGATACACAGGTGGATGCACTCATAGATGCAGTGAACCGAGGTTTTATATCTAAAGTGTTGGATTCCAATGCTGATGTAAGTCGAACAATGGTGTTTGCAAACACTGTTGAGGCTGTCGAAGCAGTGGCTATGATATTTCAGGCTACTGGGATTGACTGTTTCCGTTACCACAGTGATAGCTCTTTGGAGGAGCGTGCAAATACCATAGTTGACTTCCAACAAAAGGGTGGTATTCTTGTGTGCACTGATGCTGCTTCTCGTGGTCTTGACGTTCCAAATGTGTCACATGTTATTCAGGTACTGCTTTTCTTGCCAAAATAGTTATTTTACTTTTACATGAAGAAAATGGAAATCCACTTTGTTACTTATTGCTTCAGTGAAATTTGTCAAAACATTTAATTTCCAAGTCTGACTTGGTTGGATTGAATCTCTCTCTCTCTCTCTCTCTCTCTCTCTCTCTCTCTTCCTCTCTCTCTCTCTCACACACACACACACACATTCATTTTTGCTCCATTTTTTTTTTTTTTTATCATATAATAAATATATGTTTTTTAATTGAAAATTTGTTAGATTCCTGGTACACATGTTCTTCTTTACTATGTCTAACCGTATTGTTTTGGACCTTCCTTTTCTACGTGAATATTTATTCGCCATTCATCTCTATCCGGGAGCATATTATTTGTTAAATCTCTAGCACGCTTGTTCTTTATCACGACCTTTAGCCATGTTATTCTAGGCATTCCTTTTGTCCTTTTAAGGCCTTCGATTTGAATTAAGTCATCCTTCTATTCCAGTGCATTAAATAGGTCTTCGTTGCACTTGACTGTACCGGTTTAGAAGAATGCATTCTTATTTTATCTTTCTTTATATTATCACTTGTCCATCTTAGAATTCTTATTTCGGCTATACTCATTTCTAAACATTTTTTTTTTTTTTTTCGTTTTAATTTCCTAACATTTAGTACCATAAATAGTTGATCTTATGGCTGTCTTGTAAAAAATTTTCCTTTAATTTGATAAGTATTCTATAGTTACACAATACTCCCAAAGCACTTCTAAACTTCATCCACCCTACTCTGATTCTATGGCTAACATCCTCCACAATCTTTCAATCTTTATGGATAATTGATTGATATTGAAAATGGTGTTTTTTAGATATATCTTCCCCAACAATATACACTATGCCTTCATTTCTATTCCTAGTTTGACTAAATTTACATTCTATATATATTTTTTAGTCCTACTTAACAAAGAAACTTCAGATTCCAAAGTATCACCCTATAATTATAATTTAGAATTAACCTCTGCTCTAGTTTCTCAACTAACATCCGAAGAGGACAAACATGAAAAGAATAGGTTCTGTTTTCTTGAAATTCCGAAGGCTAGCTTTCTGAATGGGTTTGATTCTCTTCGTCCAATAATTTTTTACCAGTAATTCAACATTGAAAAGTAAAGAGGTGTTGCAATCTGGGGAATTAGGATCTGACAGAGAACTCCTCCAACCAGAGGTGTTCCCAAAACTTAATTGTTGAACTGACATTATGTTCAATATAGCGAAGGAACAAGTAAATGCCCAAATCGATAGCGTGCTCTAAGGAACCCCATGAGACTCCCAAATAGTTCTCCCAACCATTAGACTGATAGCTATAAACTATATATGCTTGAAATTACAGTGTGGCCATAAGCTAGCAGGTCCCCTATGAAATCTCCACGATCACTTTAGCATGTTTTCTAGGCATTTTATTGCCAATGCTTACTTACCTAGACCACTAGAGGCTTTGTGTCGCAATCCTAAAGACCAGTCCATGAGATGATCGTTTTTCTCTTCAACCAAGTAGATACTGGTTCTATTATAACTAGTATGTTTTGGTAACATGTGTTTTCTCAATTTGCTTTGGTTATTAAACATATCTTTTCATTGGATTTGTGTATTGGGAACTGCTAACACTGGGAATTTTTTGTTTTATTCCAGGCAGACTTTGCGACTTCTGCTTTAGATTTTTTACATAGAGTTGGTCGCGCTGCCAGAGCTGGTCACTTTGGACTTGTCACTAGCCTGTACACTGAATCCAACCGGGATCTTGTTGATGCCATTCGTCAAGCATGGAAGCTGGGTCAGCCTGTGGTAATTTTTGAAACATGCAATTTTGGTACAAGATCCTAGATAATAAAAAAAAATTGTGTTTTCGGGTAATAATTTTTTTGTCGTAAAATTTTAGAGTTCGAGTCCTTTGGGCTCATATCTCTCCCATGTAACCAAAAAAAAAAAAAAAAAAAGAGTGAAGAACTTTAGCACAAATTACAGTTCTCATTGCTGATTTTGATAATACATTTGTAAATGTTAGTATGTGTTAATGATAGACTGCATAAACCCGCTTCCATTTCTTTTAGTTTTAAATCCTGATGAATTTTCTTATATATATATGTATATATATATATTATTTTTTTTCAATTTCCATATTCTGGAATGGTATCTGTACTTTTTTTTATGGCTACAGGAGATGGCATTTAGCAGGAAACGGAGCTTCCGGAAAAAACTAAAGAAGAGAGGTAAGGTTGGATTTTGCCTTTTTTGTCAATTTAATCAAGAAACACGGTGGTAAAATATGTGGACACACGCACGCCGAAGGGTTGCGGCTGACTTGTCAGTTCAAGAAATTGATAGCATATAATAATTGGTAAAGAGTCTGGTCATGATACTAAATTTGTGCTGATAATCATTCCTATGTTTTAGCAGGTTTCAACAGAGTCAGAGACTCAATTGCAGTTGAAGAGAGAGTTGTAGCATAAAATGACCAAGGAACTTGGTAAATAGAGAAGCATACGCTCACTTATGTATGTTTAACATTGTAAATGTTTAATTGAATTATGTTGGATCTCTTAACACAACATTGCAAAATTCTCTTCCCTTCTCATTCTCTCTCTTCCCTTCTGATTCTCATCCTCCTTCCTATAGGGTGCCATTTTTTATTTTATTTTTTTGAAGAAAATAAGTCGGACGTCCCCATCCTTATTCATCACTCATCCTCTGCAAATCCTTCTATGATTACTTTGCAATGTTACAATCACAATGACATGTTGCCAAACATCTCTTCCTCGTGGGATCATCTGCCGACTCTATTCTATGAGCCACCGGTGAGATTGGCTAAAATTAGAGTATCTCCAATGCATTAACTAGAGGAGGAGCCAAAGGCATTTTTTTTTTTTTTTTTTTTTTTTTTTTTTTTTTTTTTTTTTTTTTTTGGG
>JAESVK010001325.1:2369430-2388635 GCA_017140935.1 Hamamelis virginiana | reverse complement strand
ATATATATATATATATATATATATAAGAAGAAGAAGAAGAAGAAGAAGAAGAAGAAGAAAAAGAAGAATAGCACATTACCTAGACGCGAGGCACTGATCAGTACATGGAGAGTAGCAAAAAAAAAAAAAAAAAAAAAGAAGAAAAGCAACATCCCTATGAAGCCCTAATTAATTTGATAGTAATGGACAGTTAAAAGAAGAAAATAAAATATGAGAATAAAATAATTAAATAAAATAAGATATGAGAATAAAATAAAATAAAATATATCATCAACCAATTAGAAAGCAGCAGAAGAGTGAATTAAGAATAGAAGAGAATAGGGGAGGGAAGGCCAATGAAGGCCGCCATGTAGGACGAATTGCTCTCTATATAATAAGATGTGATGCATTGGAGCATTGCTTCAAGAGAATATGAAAATACATATTATGTGAGTAGCTGAGAATTCATATGTATTGAAGAAACAAATCAAGATAAGGCAATTAAGGAAAGAATCAAGGAATATGAAAACAAATAAAAATAAATAAATAAGGGCAAATTACGCCAATAAACCCAAGTTTTCGCAATATTACATGAATGAATCTCATCCAAAAATATTTACACAAATGAACCTATCATTGATTTTTGGACTATAATACCCCTCTTACAGTAAAAAAAAAATTGAAATATTTTTTAATTTTGTACATAATTTCCAACCATACACATAATCTCCAAAAATATTACATAATCTCTAATCCCCAATTTTGGTTAGAATTCCCAACAATACTAAGAATCCTCAATCCCCATAGGCTCCGTTTGGTTCACTGGAATGAAATCTCACTCCTGGGAATAAACATTCATTAGAAATGGGAATGTGATTACTATATCCCATTCCAATGTTTGGCAACATGGAAATTTAAAATAAGATTACTTATTACTTTCCCATTATGTTGTTTGTTGGGCAAGGTAAAAACGTAATAAATTTATTAAGATTACTAAATTACCCTCACAAAATTCACCATGATGACAAAAATCAAAGGGTTGAGATTTAATCAAACTCACCCATCTTACATCTGGTTCAAGATTATGATACAGCTATAAAAAAAGGGTCACAATTGCTTTGAAAAAAAAAAAAAACCCAAAAATTTAAACCCAAACTAGATGTTGCTACTGCTACTGTGTTATCTTCATCTTTTTTTACTATCAATTGGTTCAAAAAAATAAAAATCCAAATTTCAGCTGCAAACACAAATCACTGCTTTGTCTTCTTCATATTCTTCTTAAAAAGATGAGTCTTTTACAAAGAATAAGAACAAGAAGATGATGAAGCAGCAGCACAATGCCGGAGAATCCAGCGATGGTAGAGCAACAGACGACGCCGGAGCAGCACAACTCCAGATCGAGCAGTAGGTAATGTCGGCGAGAGGCAAATGGGTGGTAGGGTTTCAAGTGGGAGGCAGACATAGGATTGTTTCGAGTGTTTAAGCCATATAAATTGGGTAGGACACGCTTGGTATTAAAATTGTGATATGTGTAAAATAAGGACACGTTAGTCATTTTTTTAATACTAAATCACATTCCCAGGCATCAAAATTGCAATCCCACGTTGAAATTGGAATTGAGTTTCCAGCCATTTGTGGGCATGTGATTCCATGGGAAAGCTATATTCTTGAGAATACAACCATCCAAACAACGGAATCTGACATTATTCCCCTTTCCCGGGAATGATGTCGGTGAACTAAATAGAGCCATAGTGTCACATCAGCATTTATTATATGTCATTCAATGTCCCCTCCCTAATTTTTTTTTATTATAAAATATTTATAAAAATAATAAAAAACAAAAACAAAAAGACATAATGTGATATTTTAAAAGGGTGATGTGATGGGTAATTAATGAAATATTTTTTAGTTGAGAATTGTAGATTCTTCGTAAAATTGGAGATTCAACTTTAACTTGGGATTGAGGATCGTGTGCTACAAAAAATTTAGATTATTTTGGGGGATTTGCGATTATAGTTTATTTTGGAGATTCTTTACATTATTGGGGATTATTTATAAAATTTGAAAAAAAAAATTGACTTTTTGACCGTTAGATTGGTATTAGTGTAGTTATTTATTTTACCTAAGGGCATTTTAATAAAAAAAATATTGATGTAAATATTTTTGGATGGGTTCGTTTACGTTATATTGTGAAAATTTAGGTTTATTGGCATAAATTGCCCAATAAATAAATAAAAACAAGGCAATCAAAAAAAGAATTAGAAGAATATGAAAATGAATTTTGTTTTGTTTTGTTTTTTGTTTTTGTTTTTGTTTTTGTTTTTTTTTTTTTAAGTCAATATGAGAGTATGACAAAGAACGAGAATAAGAGAATTTTATGAAGGAAATAAATCAAGACACAAAAGTCAAGAAAAGAATTGAGAGAATATGGAAATGAATAATAATAAAAAAAGAGCAGTGCTAGGAGTCCCGTCCTGTTCCTATTCTCGTTTGATTTCCCGTCTCACAGTGAAAACTCCCCACAATCCAACACAGTGAAAATACTCCAACAGTCCAACCCCAACAGTCCTACACAGTAAATATACCCGAACAGTGAAAACACCCTAAAAAAAGACAGTGAAAACATTCAAAAATCTCATAAAAAAGATGAGAAAACTGTAAAAAAGAAAAAAAAAAAAGAAAAAACAGTGAAAACACTAAAAAACACACACAGTGAAAACACTCAAAATGTTTTGAAAACTCAAAAAAAAAAAATAAAATAAAAAAGACAGTGAAAACACTCAAAATGGTTTGTTTTCACTGTCTTTTTTTTTTTTTTTTTTATTAGCACATCACAGTAAAAAAAGTTTAGTTTTCACTGTGTTTTTTTTATTAGCAAAATAAAGAAGAAAAATAAAAGTTTTCACTGAGTTTAGTTTTCACTGTTTTTAAACTCAATGAAAATCTATCCTAAGCAGCACAGTAAAAAATATTTTTTTTTCTTCTGGTGGATACTTTTCATTGACAGTAAAGAAGGAGGAAGAAGAAAATGATAAGGGAAGAGGAGAGAGCTCACCTCATAGCTACTCATCAGCGGCGGCAGCACTAGCAGATGCGAGCACCAACAACTGCAGCAGCTCCGGCGACAGCAGCAACAACTCTGGCAAACCTCTCTTCCTCTTTTCCTCTTCGCTGCTTCATCATTTCTCAAGGAGGAATGGTGATGTTTTTAGTTAGCTTCATAGTTTCACGCCTGGCTTAGATCTTTCCACCGTTTAAAGGAACATTTTGGCCTTAATTTATGTCATGGTTGGCTCCCGTTCAAACCTTACAGAGCCAGAAGGTAGACAGAGACGATTCCATGGTTTTAGAGGAAATGGCAAAGGTTAACCTACAGCTTGAGCTTGTCCTTGCCGTGTAAGTCAAGCTATAAGAGCATCATTGCACCTACCCCACAGCACGTGATGCTTGAACTGAAAATGCGATGTGCGATGTAATCCCAAGCGTAGGAATCCACCGGTCGTCAAGCAATAAATACTAAGGGAGTCCCCAGGTCATATCCACAGGGAGTGGAACAGGTCTAAATGATCCTTATGTGTTGCTAACCAATGAATGCAAAAAAAAGTGTAAAATATGGGGGTTTGTTTGTTTGAGAATTGTTTGTGCCAAATTGATGGTAAGTTGATAATGAAAACTTGTAAATTAGAGGAGATGGGTCCCATAGGTTCATTCATTCCAAACCTATGATAAATGATTTCTCATGCGATGCTTAATTAAGAATCCATTTACTCTATGGTCTTGATTGGAATATTTGACAATGGAAGTTCATATAGGTAAAACAAGTGATAGAATGAAGTTCAATACTTTCATTGGCATTTTCACAAACATGTAATGTGCATATGTGCTCAAGAACCAAAATACAACAACTTACTGGTTATATAATGATCATGAATATGATATTACAAGGGTTCAAAGGATGAGAGAGCATATAAATAACATTATATTAATAATGAAAGCTTTTGAGATGAGAAAGCACCATTTACCTAGGGTTTGAAGAGGAAATCCACCATAGAACCCACCTTGAGGTGTTTAGCTAGCTATTAATGGAAATAAATGCTCAAAGAAAAGTAATAAATGCAAGAACATGAAATAAATGCTATTCTATTGATGACCAAATGGAAATGTAGCTTTACAACCGAAGATTAAAGAAAAGAAACAACCTAAACTAAGCTTCCAAACAAGAAATGAGAAGATTCAGCTAAAACCTAAGTAAACTATCAAGAAAAACCCTAAAAACCTTAAGAGAACTAAGCTAACCCTAGAAACTAACTAAGAACAAGAGAGGAGATCTCAACCAGCTGAGAAACGAACCTTAAATACCCTTCATTAGGGTTACAAATGAAAATACCAAAGTGCCTTTACAAAACAACATTAAAAACAAGAAAACCAACAGAAATCGGGGTCTGGTACCGGTACCACGGGATGTGGTACCAGTGCAAAATGTTTCTGCATAAAAAATCTCGAATTTAAATAGCCAGTACCGGTACCACTTTTGCAGCTTTGCTGATATGCACCAGAAATCACTTCAAATTCCTACATGTGTTCCTTCTAACACCAAGAAGCTTTATGAACACATCAAGGCTTTTAAGATTGCTCTAAAAGGCTTCAAAAGCATGGTTGAAACGCGAGATTACCTGCACAAGCGAGGAAAACACCATAAACGTAAAACACACCAATTCAACGGCAAACGCAGGTAAAAGATAACATAAATGAAAGAAGTAAAGCTTAAAGAAATGAAATTATGACTATTAATCACGTGACACCCACACACATATGCCTACTCAATTTTTATGCTTTGTATGTCTCATCTTACAAGACCTGCAGGAGAGGAGGACACACTTATTTGAGCTATGCCTGGATGTTATAGGCTAGGATGGAGACATGGACTTGTGGAAGAGGTGAGTAAGTTTGTTAGGGGTGTAATTAAATGAAGGAATAGATGGTCAGAGGGGGTGGGGTTGGGTGCCAACAAATGCATTGCACTGGACATTTCTTTTTTTTCTTCAGTCTTCCATCAGGCGATACCAATAAGCCACGTGAGGTGGGAAAAAAAAGGGGAAGGGGATGGTATCTCAATCTTTCAAAAAAAAAAAAGTCAATGATGATCATAATATTAACAAATGAGATTAAGAGAATATTACAAAGAAAAGTTAAAATTTTTGATTTGTTTTTATTTTCCTCTTTGTGTGTCTCTCCATTCTTATGTATTTCCATATTCTTCATGTTCATTCTTATTTTAATTATATATATTTTTTCCTTTGTTTAAATTTATCAACTTAAGTTGTGTTTGGTAAGTGGGAAGAGTGGATGTGGGGGGAGAAGTGTGTTTGGAATGGAGGGAGGGAAGAGAAACAACATTCTTGCCATCCACCCCATTCTTAAGCGCAATGGAGGGAGGCCGGAGGGGGAGGAGGAAATTACTTATGTCCAACGACTTTCTTTCTTTTGGAAAAGTATACATTAAACTTTTTTTTATATCAAATAAATTAGAGTAAAATAATAAATTAGATGTTCTATTATTTCCACCTTCCTTACATATATACTAGACACACACATGAAAGAAGATAGCGAGTTCTCCATCCATCTTACCAAATACACAAGAATGAAAATATTTTTTCATTTTCCGATGAAGGAAAGTTTATCACTCTTACTTTTTATCTTTCAATTTTTCTATTCTTTCTACCAAACAGAGTATTTGTGTCTTTTTTCCTCTTAAATATTGTTTTGACCACAAGGAAAATATTAATTAATTTAATTGATTCTCTGACATTCGAATCGAATATGCCAACACATGCCACCATTAAGACGACCACCATGCCACTGCTTGTGCTATTTCATTAAAATCCATTCCGTCAACAGTATTTAAGAAAAATTGCCTGTTTCAAAAGTAGATCGCGTGGCTGATATTAAAGCCACTACTATAATTCAACGAGGATCAAATTATAGAGTTTATGGATATATCATATATGGCTAGAAGTTACTGATGTGATAAAAAGGAGAACTATGTGAAAGCTAGCCAATGTCAGCTTGTTGCATTGTTCCCTGATGAGTCTGACCACTCTTTTGGAAGGAGTGGTTTTGACAAAATAAAAGTATATGAAAAGATCATTATTTGAGAGAGTTGGATTCCGAATGAAGATTAACAAAAAGGAAGGTGCTATTATAATAGTGCTCCTCTTTTTCCTTTCATGTTCCCACTCCCACCATCATTATAAAGGGAAATAAAAATGTTTTACTTTAATATAAAGTGCACTTTCGCAGGGTCAATATATAGCAAAATATATTTTGCAAAATCAATAATTGAATAAAATATTCCATTTATGAATATCATTACCGCATAAAGCCAAAAATCAGAATGATCCAACAGCCCTGGACACATTAGTCTAAGATCTTTTATTAGCGGTGTAAAAATCTATGAAGTTTGATGTGTACGAAAAGGTTATGGCTGAAATGACCGAGTACCGAGAAGATGTTGGTGCTGTATGATTGCTCCAAATTGAGTGGTCATATACTTTGAAAACTGTTTTCAAAAACATATATTCAGTGTCACAGTAAAGAAATTTTAAGAACATGTTTTCTTCGGTGATTTTATTTTTTTTGAACAAAATAAAAATAATAAAAAACGTAAAGAGAAATTGAGAACATCATTTTGATGCTGCAAATGGTCAGTTTATCAGCTTTTTTTTTGCCATGCTCCACAGTGAATGGTTTGATTAGTCGCCCGTAAGTCTGAAAACGTGTGCAAAATTTCGGAAAGGAAAATGGATTGACAAAGCGTCAACAACTTGATAATATCTCCTAAAAAAGCCCCCAACAATTACGGCCTCAATTGAGCAATTGTCCACGTTTCAAAATTTTCATGTAGCATCAGTTATCATGGGCAAAAATGTATTTTTTCTGTTTTTTATTAATTTCTCAAAAATTAATTTTAATTGAGGAACCTATGGATATAAGCAACATATAACAGGATTCTTTAAGTATAAAACCCTTATTTTTAAATTAAAAGGATTTACCGGTAAATGATCTTATTTATTGGACTTAGTGATAATAAAATTAGTTTTTAGGGTCTTCTGGATAATTTTCCCTTTAAAAACTGACTGTTTGAATATCATGTTTGTCAAAAATCACGATGATCCAATAGTCGAATTTTGAAAAATATCACAATAAAAAACTTTAACCTTTTATTCTTCGAAATATTGCAATTTTGTACTCAATTTTTTCAAAAATCGACAGTTGGATCACCGTAATTTTTTATAACCACGACATTTATAAAATGAGTATTTTATCCAACGATCAGTTTTTTAAAATATTTTCTACAACTGACCCTACAGAAATGCAATTTATATTAAAATGAACTTTTTAAAATATGGACGAGCAAATGATGGTGGGACATAATTATAATTAAAATGAAAGGACATAATTAAAATGTAAGGGCATAATTAAAAATTTATTCCTTTATAATAATGGTGGGAGCACGGAAGGAAAACGAGGAAATGCGAACATCGCCTCCCACAAAAAAAAAAAAAAAAAAAAAAAAAAAAAAAAAAAAAAAAAAAAACAACGAAACCCCTAAAATGAGATATTAGTAATTGTATATGTGGCTAGCTGTTTGAAAATACGAGAAAGGCCACTCTCTTGTACCTACTGTTTCCTTCACAAACTTTGCGTACTCCTAGAAGCTGTAATGAGGAGACTTTTTTTTTTTTTTTGGGTGTTTTTGCCGTGTAGGATTGAAATTTATATTTTTCTCTGAATTGATCAATTAAGAGTTGGACTTTAAGTTTAATTTAAGGACAATTCATTTTAGAATATGTATTTTGAAAAACTAATCTATGGATTAGATAATCTTTTTATGTATGTCATGGTTAGCGCCCTATCAATAATTATAGTGAACCAATGGTTAGTTTTAAAAATACAGACGTTTAAACAACTGTGATAACATCCAACAGTAAATTGCGTCAAAGTGTTTCATAGAGTGTATTTTAAAAACCAGCTCTCTAATCACTATGATTTTTGGTAGACATGACATTCATTAGAAAATTATCTAATCTAATGGTCAGTTTTTCAAAATACCATTAATTGTGTAAGAAATGACTAGTGGACCTTAAAGTAATTTAAGGACCGGTCATTAACTGATCAAGTTTGACCTCTTAATAAATGGATATAGATACATTTTTATGCAGTAGAACTTTAAAAGTAGAAATACATGTCATTAAACTCACGATCTAGAACCTTTTTTTTCCTATTAATAAAAATAAGACTACATATCTATAAGTCCCTAATATAAGCAATTTAAACTGGTAAGTCCAAGAATCTTAATTTTTAACATAAAAAATAAGTAAAGAAATTTGGAATTCTCATGGCACGTACACACGGTATAAAATTATATCTCATGGTATAAAGCTCCAAACTAAGGAACTTACTAGAGATGGGATCTTCAGCTTGTATTTTTCTATATTTAGATTTGTTTTGATACTAAAATCATGACACACCATTCAAAAATATTATTTACTCCATTCGTCCCATAAAAATAGGTCTCTTCTAAAAAAACATGCATATTAAGAAAACTCAATAATGCATTAATTTGTGATCTTTTTTTACCTTTAATTTAAACACCTTTTCAAAATGGACTATCATTTTAGGACAGCCAAAAAATAAAAGAATGTCTATCTTTACAAGACAAAGGAAGTATCTCATTTTAAATGAGGTGTCATGAGATACAAAACCTAAATATAGAAAAATTGTAACAAAGGATAGCATATCGCTAAACCAACGTCATTCACACGGCAAAACCCACGTATTGTTGACGTAATCAATTACGTAATTGCATCCATTTATTCACTACGTCTCTTTATTATAATATTGTTGTAAATTCACAATTGACTTGACCCCATGCCACGTGAAAAACAGATGTTTTAGACGGAGTAATATTATTATAGTTATTGGAAAATAGATGCTGACTTTTAAAATAATGGGACGGTTGAAATATAATTCTAAAACTGTATGTAGCCATAACTGTGGTTTCAAAATTTTTTTTTTTTTTCTTAATCTATAAATCTCGGTAAAGCCGGAAAGAAATAAAAAAACATAAAAACTTAAAATCATAATTGCGGTAATTTCAACAACATGAAACCGCAACAATTGCTTCAAAGCAAAAATGCCAAAATGTTTACTGACAAGATTATTGCTACTGACAACATTTTAAGGAATCCACGGAGGAATACTGAAGTCGGACATTAATAATTTAATACAAATAAGATTGGCGTGGTGTGTTGGCAAAGCAATTACGTATTTAAATACGCTTTGGCATGCCATGTGTCTGTTGTCAATTGGGAAATGATATGAATGAAAAAGTGAGTCGGTGCTCCTGTCAATCCAATCCAATCCAATCAGTTGTCAGGTGGTGGATTAATGCCAGAAGATCGAGAAGAAGGGAGCGGAAGGGAAGTCAAAAGGCTACTGTAAAACATTACCTTGTCAGTAAGTATACATTTTGGCATTTTTGCTTTGAAGCCGCAACAGCTGTTGCGGCTTCATATTTTTTTTTTAATTTTTTTTTTTTTTTTTTTGTTTTAAGTTTTTTTTTCCTTTCTTTTCGAGATTTATAGATTAAAAAAAAAGAAAAAAAAAAAAGAGAGTTTTAAAGCCGCAATTGCAATTGCAATTACACATAGTTTTAAAATTATATTTGAACCAACCGTATTCCCATCATTTTATTTTATTCAAACCATATATTTGTAAAAAACTTGAATTATTGATGGAAGTGTGTACTATTGATGGAAGTGTGTACTTTAATTTTACTTTTTAAGTTAAGTAATGTTAAATGGGTGAAATCTTAAATCAAATTTTTTTATTCATTTTTTTTTTTAAATACATAAAAATCAAGACTATATTATTCTGATATATTATTTGATTTAAAATTTGGTTCACTAAAAATTTTTCTTTTACGTTAGAAACAATATTGATTAAAACTGTTCTAATAAAAGAGTACGAACTTGACACCATTTATTACAAATCTCATGCTAATAGAGCACAAAGTAGTGGAGCACAAAGAGACAAGCAACACACAACTATAACTCCAAAACAGTGCAATGTTTCAAGACCTTTCAGTAGATTTTTAGGCCTTTCTCTTCGCAAGCAAGCTGCTTTTCAAGTTTATTTCAAGCATCATTAATGTAGTTCAAGCATATCTTCTCAATTTTTAGCCGTAGTTGTTAAAGTTTCAAGCATTTCTACTTCAAGTAAGCGTCGCATTTCAATTTCCAAGCATATTTTTATTCCAAGTATGTCGATTTTCATTTTTATGGTTATACTCTCAAGCATTTTAAGTATTTCTCTTGTTAATATATTTCCAATTTCATTTCAAGCAAGTTGATCGGTTTGATTTCGATATAATTCGAATAGAATTTTAGTTTTTCATAAACATTTCACACTAGAATCTAAGAGGATCAACCTCTAATCCTCATCAATCGCCTGATTTTTTTTTCTTATAAAGTAACCGACTAGGCTTTAGGACCGCATCCTAATTTCGCGGCTTAGAAGGTACTATAGGTCACGTCCAAACGGTCTCTTAGATTTTAACTAGTCCTGGCACACCCGAGTAGAGACCTTCGCCTGCAAGGTTACTAGAACCCAAAAGGATTAAAATTTTCAAGGCTGTCCAATAGGCAAACTAAATAAAATTTTCTTTTGAGAGTACTTATGAAGTTTTTAGAATTGGCCGGAAGGCTGTGAGCAAATTATCTAAGTATGTCAACTTTCGTGCACTTGTGTGGAAAGTTTTTATTTCACTAAATTACTATTGTGCTAACTGCTACTGTGTATTGACCCAAGAAACGTAATTGATCGAGAAGCCTTTTGAATAAAATTGTCATTCTTGTAAAGAAGTCCTACATTTAATTTGTTCTTATTTGGAAGATTCTCTCCCTTGATTGATGGTTTGGAAGAGGTAAAAAGAACAGTTTTAAGAGTCATAAATTAAACAAGCAAAAAATAATTTTAATTTGCGATGATGTTCTCAAAAACTGTTTATGGAGAAAGAGAGTAGTCTTTGTACAAAGTACATCAAAATGAAGTTCTTGATTTCTTTTTTTCTTTAATTTGGTCTGTTTTTGTTTTTGTTTCAAAGAGAATAAGCGTCTTTTTGCGTTAATTTTTGCTAAAATCACTTTTGGAGAACTATTTCCAGGGCCGGCCCTGAGCTAAAGCCATTAAAGCAATGGCTTTAGGCCCCCAATTTCCTGCAAAAAAAATAAGGCCCCAAAATTTGAACGTTCTTGCAAAAAAAATATGGCTTTAGGCCTCCAATTTCTTGCAAAAAATAGGGTCACATTAACGTATAAATCCCTATAGTATGATTTTTTTTTTCTTTCTATTTTACTTTTATGGCTATGTTTGGTTTCCAAAAAATTAATAGAAATAAATTACTTCAAAACTCTAAATCTTTGAAAAAAAATTTATGGTGGTATTAAAAAATATTGATAATTATGGCCCCATTTTATGCCCTTACTTAGGACCCTCATATTCTCAGGGCCGGCCCTGATTATTTCTTCACATATTTCTTTAAAATTATGTTAACATATTAAAAAATTTATACTAAAAGTAATTGTGGTGAAAGTTGGGACATCTTAACTTTTGCCACAATCACCATTATTATGAAACTTTTGCAATGCATCCTATCATTCCTCAAGTTGTTTAAAAGTGATTATTATTTCTCATTTTCAATCAAACGAAATTTTAAATTTCAAAAGTGATTCTAGGAAAAGCTAATGCAAACGAGCCTTATAAATATTGCAAACAACATATTCTCAAATTCTCCTGTTATTTTCTTAAAATGGGATCATGAGAACAATTGTTTGAGTAAATGGCAAAACACACTCCAAGTTGTTTTTTGTTTTTGTTTTAATCATCATAGACTCATAGTATCTTGTATTAAAAAAATAATAATAATAATTAATAAATTTAAATGGACCATTTGCAGCATCAAAATGATGTTCTCAATTTCTCTTTTTGTTTTTTATTATTTCTATTTTGTTCAAGAAAAATAAAATCACCGAAGCAAACATGTTCTTAATATTTCTTTACTGTGTGGCTGAAAATATGTTTTTGAAAACAGTTTTCAAAGTACATGACCACTCAATTTGGAGCAATCATACAGCACCAACATCTTCTCGGTACTCGGTCATTTTGTGGAAACAGCCATAACCTTTTCGTACACATCAAATTTCAAAGACTTTTACATCGTTAATAAAAGATCTTGAGCACTGTGTCCGGGCCCTAGTGTTCTGGACTTGTAGTCCATTTATTTGAAACCTTTGCCCTCAAAATCACAATCAAAGAATTTGGATTCTCTACTTGAATTTTTTTAAATATATTCAACGCCCACTTTATATAATTTGTCATGATCTTAGCTACTCAAACAAACCAAAAATAGATGTATCAAGTAGAAGTCCAAACTCAACATAAACAGGTCATTTACATATTGTTCCTCCCCTTGAGTTTTGGGTGGGATAGGTTTCCACTCAAGCCTAGGTTCGTGGCCTAAGATGACATAGACTGAGTTTGAGTTAACCATGGGCCCATCTTGCCTAATAGATTTCGACCCTATTTGAGTTAGCTTTTTCAAAATTAATTTTGGAAAACTATGGAGTTCTTTCTCTCTCTCCCAGCAACTAAATTAAATTGGTGATATTTTAAAGAAAAAAATATATAAATTTTTTCACATTGACATATTTAAAAAACCAACCGTTGGATTCCTGTGATTTTTGGTAAGCATGATATTCATAAGAAGTTTGTTCAATCCAACGATCGATTTTTAGAAACACGCAACGCAATTAGCTCTAAACATGAAACCTGGGTCAGTTAATTATATATAATGTGCACCTAGTACGAAGTTCCGTGAGGTTACTTGAGTATAGCCAACAAGTAAATACATTTAGAAAAATCCATTGTTGGATTAGATAAACTCCTTATGAATATCATGCTCATAAAAAATCATATCGATCCAACTGTCAATTTTTTAATTATGAATATGGAAATTCTATGATATTTTGAAGAACAAAACAAACAATTCAAATTGTCATTTTTCAAAAACCGACCGTTGGATAATCGTGATTTTTTGGCAATCACAATATTTATAAAAAGTTTCTTCAATCTAACAGTGGGTTTTGTATTTTACAAATTATGAATCTTTTATTTTAATAAATCTCAATTACTATGAAACCGATTTGCACTAGCTTTGTTTAAAATCACTATCAGAGACTGGAGAGCTATGAATGCACTTGTCTATTTCTCCTCACACACACACATATTTTTAGAGTAATGCTAGATGAACCAAATTTTAGATTAAATTTTTTAAACCAAATGATGTATCAAAATAATACAGTCTTGATTTCTATGCATTTAAAAAATACACAAAAATCAAGACAATGTTATTTTGACACATTATTTGATTTGAAAATTTTGGTCTAAAATTTGATTCTCTTAGCATTTTCACATTTAAAAAAAAAAAAAAAAAAAAAAAACTAACTTTTGTCATCAAAATTTTCACACTAGAAATAAGTTTGGCAAAAGTTAGAGAGCTATTTTTTATTATTATTTTTTTGTTTGAGGGGGAGGGGGGGTTTAAAGGGGAGGTAGCTTTGGTTAGCCTTCTTAAACCTCTATAAGTAATTATCATCACTTTAGATCAATTAAATTTTGAGCTCCAAAAGTAATTTTAGGTAGAGATATCCAAAGGTGGGCTTAACATTTTGTTTCATGGAATGTAATAGCTAAAGCTGCAAATAAATCAAGATGTTTGTAAACAACTAAGAAACAAGTTTGGTAATTAAGAGCAACTCCAATGATTGAATCCAAATCCAATTTTTGGATTTGCTACATTGAAATGCATCCATTTTTTGGCTACTCTATCTCTCTCTCTCTCTATTTTCCTAAACTAATCACAAAAATCACAAGTTTTCATACACTTTTATATGTCATAGAGAAAAATGGATCCATTTAAAATAGGATCTAAATTTGGATAAAGTTTTGTATCTAATTAATTTTGAATTCACCATTAGAGATGACCTAAGGACTTAATTCGAGATTTAATCAATTCCTAAATGAACTCGAGCCTAAAAATTAATAAATAAGTCAATTTTAAACAAACCAAAACTCGATTCGATTGAAATTGTGAGCATACTTGTTAAAAGCTCATGAACAAGCATGTACAAACTTTTCAGAATAAAATTTCAACTTCCCGCTGCAAATGACGTAAGCTATAAACCAAACTATATATGAACATCTCGCAAGACAGGTTTGATAATAAACAAATCAATCTCCATCGTATCAAAACTCAACTCAACGCATTTAGACTCATATCAAACTACAACTTAATTAAGCTTATAATTTGATGATTCAAATCAATTTATTAATTTGGGACCCACTACACTCTCTAAGGCAGTTTGTGGTCTTGTGAGAGAGAGAGAGAGAGAGAGAGAGCGCTTTGCATTATAACAAACAGAAGTTGTACAAACACAAGCACATATAGGGCAAACCCTACTTACAAATTATGAATTACAACAAAGTGCAGTAAAACTGTAAAAGACGAGACCTTATTTAGAAAGATGGTAGAGAAGCCCATGGGCCTAAGGGCATTTGGTCTTGTTGGCGTGAGTGGTCATGTCAGTGTAGCATGTCCCACACATCTCTCTATTCCCTGAGGTGCCAGGAGGCACACACTTGCACCTCACGCAGCACGTGCCACATGCTCTCGCGCACACGTTTGGCCTTGAGTGCAAACTGCACCTCACCTTGCACAATACTCCGCAGTCTGCACCCAAAAATAATTAAACAAAATCCAAAGACATTAGCTTCTCCCACAAATTGGGGTGACCAAGTTGGCCAAGGCCCATGGTTCTGAGTTTGAATTTGCTGTTGATTTGACAGGCGATTAATATCTGTTGATCACCGTTGGATGGCCGACTTGTGTGCAAGAAAGGAGATTCAATTGCTCATAAAAGAAAGACCCAAATCTGGTGTGTTTTGGATCACCTGCTAGATTCATGAGCCTTTCTTATATGAGCCATTGGATCCCCTTTCTTGCACACGTGTAGGCCATCCAACAGTGATCAATTGCAAATCCAAACTCCCATGACTCTCGTCTAAGAGGTTACGGGTTCAATTCTCGCTTTTGGTGAATTTGTGGTGGTTTACTTTAAATAATGGACTTATATCTGCACGCCCCCCACAATTCTCACCTTACGGTGTCCCCCTCCCCTCCCCTCCCCTGTTAATTGGTGGGCTTACCCTACTGGACTTCAGCCCAAACCCATGCCCCTAATTTCACATCTCCTCAAATGATTAATTAATTAAGATGCAGCCTACCCGTGAATGTCATAAGCCTTCTGTTAGGTCCTTTCACCACCTGAACACTCATAAAATGAACAGTTATATAAAATAAGAAGCTACAAATTTTGCATCCAAAATAATAAAACCAAGCGTGAGCTGAAGAGCTAGATAGCATTAAGTATGACTTTAAAAACTACACATCACCAAGAGCTATCTCCGATAGTGTGCTAAATGAGCTATCATTTTCAAAATTTAATATTGGCATCCAAATAACTTGCTTTAATGGGGATGGAGTGTCATTTGTGTCATGTCATAATTTCTCTTTAAAACGGTGGAAAATGTCAAAATATAGCATTTGATGCCATTTGGGATGGCAAATTTTGGCTCGGCACATTAAATGATATGAATGCATTGAAGATCCTTTAAGGAACTAAATTCAGTGTCTGATGTGGTTTTTAATAAAATTTTCAAATAGATCTTGATTAAAAGTATACAATATAAAAATGATGATGCTGAAGAAGAAGAGAGAGAAAAAGGTGGTGGTGGTGGTGAAGGTGAGGATGTAAATCCTGGGTGTAGTGCTCTTCAATCTTAGAATCAGAAGAAACCTGCATGTACATGAAGTAGAATATAAAAAAGGAGGCAAATTAAAAGTTTTGTATTTTCAAACCAAGCTTGAGCTGAAAAGCCAGATAGCCCGACGACAATTTTCAAAAAATTGACCCTTGGATTACTATGATTTTTGGTAGGCATAACATATATAAGAGGAGTATCTAATGTAACGGTCGGTATTTTAAATTTTATTTGCAATTGGCCCTATGAAGGTTGCCTGATGGAAATTTGCGTCAGGTGCTGTAATCCAACGGTCGGTTAAACAATGAGAAAAATGGTGACATTTTAAAGAACAAAACAGTCACAAATTTTCACTACAACATTTTTCAGAAAATGATCGCTGGAACACTGTGATTTTTGGTGAACATGAAATTCATAAGTAGTTCATCAATCCAATGGTCGATTTTTCAAAATTTATTTTGCAATTGGTTCTATAGAGATCACCTTACACAAAGTTGCATAAGGTGCACCTTATAATAGAAGGACTGTGCGGGCGCGCGTGTGCATGTGTATATATATATTTCCCTTTTGTAACCTCTTCACAGTATTTTCTGCTATTTGAATTTACAGTTGATGATATTATGATAAGTATTGAAATAGTTTCTTTCGTATTTTAGGCTGCTTGTATACCATCTGTACTTTCAGGAAAAGATGTGGTAATTGGCTAATTGCAGCAGACTAGCAGAGACTGGTAGGGGTAAAACACATGGGTACTTGTAGGAGATAGAAAGAAACCACTATCTCTAAAGAATAGTTTTGCAAAGCTTGTCTGTCTTTACCTATGTCAAAAATTAAAATTGAACGTTTTAAATGAAATATCTGATATAGTCAACCTTTGGTGATTAGAAGCCATGCTCCAATATTTTTTTCAAAAACAGAGTATTTCCAAAACAAGTTGCAGAAGGGTCAATTGATATTGAATCAACAACAATATAATATTACCAAAATCAGAATCAGTAAAATCATACATAATCAGAATCAACCAAAATCATACAAAATCAACCAAAGAGAGCACTTAGGGGACGTTAGGTTGCCTGTAAAGAGGTATGTAATGTAATATCAGATTATATTACATAGCTTAAATCATGTTTGGTGCGTTATGGTGTGGATGTAATCCACTTTACAGGTATAATCTACCATGAAGAAAAGCTGTAAAATGGATTGCGGTCTTCAACCAATGTATTCCAGGTAATGTAATGTAATCTACTTTACAGTCAATTAAATTACATGGCTATCCAAACTCATTTTTGGGTAATGTAATGTTATTCCGGGTAATGTAACGTAATCTACTTTATAGTCAATTAAATTACATGGCTATCCAAACGCATTTCTGGGTAATGTAATGTAATCTGACTTCACATTCCCTACTCATCCAAACAAGTGGGATGTAATTTGGAATGCAATTTAAATTACCCATGTAATCAAAGTACACTGTAATCTACTTTACAATCAATTAAATTACATTACATTACATGCAACCAAACACCCCCTTACTATATTTCCCGTTCTGAATTGTCAATCTTCTTGTGAAAAATTGATGGTTATAACTACACAATAAGAATCAGCAACCATTGACAAAGAATCGTACAAAAACAATCTAAAAAAAAAAAAAAACCTAAAGATCGAGAGAGAAGGAAAGGAACCTGAAAGAGAGTTGAGAGAAAGAGAGATGGAATGAGAGAAAAACCTAGTAGGACCGTTAAGGGATTGGCTTCAGGTGTGAATGAATTATGATCTTTCGCAGATAGTCTTCACTTCACTTCGATTGAGAGATTTGAACTCATTGGATCAACTATAGATCCAACCTAATCACGAATTTACGGGAAAGACGAAGAGCAAATGTGAGAAAGCAGATGAAATTTGAGCTGTGTGGAAAGTTTCAAATCCCTCAATCAATTAATCCAAACCATTCAAGAGGCAAATGCTTGAAAAATCTAGATTGCAAACACTACAGGAAAAATTGCAAACAGTTCATGGTTTGAGATGCAAATACCAAACCATTCAAGAGGCCCAGAGAGATCGAGATACAGCAAATCCCCCAATTGATGCAAAAGCTTGAGATTGAACTTGTCGGTGAGGGATAAGCTAGATCTATCCAATTTGAGGTTCAATATTCATGGCGCGACAGGAGATCGATCGTGAAAAGAAACCAGCGAGAGTGCTGGATTAGAGAGCTCGTGAAAAGAACAACCAACAACTCTTCGTTAATAAGGTTAAATTCATTTTAATTAGAATACTTTTAGCAAAGTTCGCCCAATAACCCTCGCTAAAAGCTAATATTTAGTAACAGCCGCCCATTAACCCTTGTTAAAGGTAACTTTTAATGAAGGTTAATAGGTGATCCTTTCTAAATTATTTTTATACTTAAATGTAAAAATAAAATTTAGTCATTTTTAGTGAGGGTCATGTGTTCATCCTCACTAAATGACATTTTTAGTAAGGATTTTACTGACTCTCGCTAAATATTGGTCCCTAAAACCTGTTTTTCTTGTAGTATTCCTTTATTTGAGAAGCTATTTGGCAGACCTGATGATTTGGGGGATCCTGCTACTGGCGCCCCAAGATTCAAGCCCGCCCCGTAGGATTTCTCATGTTCTTCGCCCTAACGTCATGCTGTGTGAGCAAGTTGTTCGAATGGCTAATGGTCTTTGTGATGATAATGGTGAACCACTCCTTCGAGTTGCAGCTGTCTGTGGACGACAGGATCAAAATTGTTCTTATTCTCTATACAACATTTGGTTGTTTGTTGGTTAGAATTTTTGTTTTGCCTGTGTTTGAAATAGCATGATTTATTTTAGCAAGGTGAGTGTGTTTTTAAGGTTCCTCTCCATGTATCTAGGAGTCTGGTTTACAATTAAGGAATTTTAACTGCAGGGATGGCCAGTTCATATCCCAGATATTGTTGTGTCAACACCAGCTGCTCTTCTGAATAACCTTCATACAATGGACCCAGACGCCGTCGTTCGGATTTTATGCGTGGTGTAAAATACGTGGTATTTTTTTTTCCAAGGACCATGTTTATTTTTATTTTGGTCAGTTGAAAAATAAAAAATCTACGATTGATTCGTTTATTTACAGTACTGGCAGGTGTTTGATGAAGCAGATTTGCCTTTTTGTGGGAGCTTCCAGAATCAAGTTATCCGTCTCATAAACTTTCTCCGCTTTGACGAAAAGCAGTTGTCTCGGATGAAAACATCCATGCCAGGGGGCCCAATGGAATTAGATTCAGATTCCCTGTTGCATTT
>JAESVK010001325.1:2311739-2329234 GCA_017140935.1 Hamamelis virginiana | reverse complement strand
GTCAAATATGGGCTTTGCCATATGTCAGATATGGACTTTGCCATATCATATTCTAAATCATCAAATCTCATATATCAAATATGAACTTTGTCATATGTCAAATATGGACTTCACTTAACAAAATTCTTATTCTGAATGCCATATGTCAGATATGGGCTTTGCCATACGCTCATCATTTCCAAATCATTATCTCACATCATTTTTCTGCAAATATCACCAATATTATCAACGAGAATTACTTCAAATTGATCTTCACTCATTAAAACCACTGCAAATCACTCTCTCTAAGCTTGCTCTACACATCAATAGACATAGGATTCTTCTCCTCGGCTCTTGCACTCAGGATTCATAACATTTTTTCAAATCTCTACAACTTCCCATCACGTCTTCAAATTCCTGACTAACAAGAGGTATCCACTCTCTAAACACCTAACCAGTACAAGGTTTTCTAGATGACGAAACTAACTCTAGAGTGTTGTTGGAACTTCAAGCTCATCTTTTCTATCTTCCCATTCACGACAAGAGGTAAACTCATACTCCTATCTTCTATCCCCAAATTCTATGGCATTCTTAGCTCACAATCTACTCTATGAGTTTTGGTTGATCATTCCCCTTCATGAGGAAGATATTTGGAAGAACTTGGGCGCTCTATTCTCTTGCTTTACAAGCTTAAAATGATGCCCATCAAGTATTTGATAAAATTTCCCAAGAAAACAAAATTTTGATTTTTCAAATCCAATTTCTCATGTCATGATTCAAATATGTTTCACATGTCATGACAAGTTTTCAAAACACATTTCAAATGTATGCACACCAAGTATTCGACCAAATTCTATGGAAGGAAAAATTTCACTTTTCAAAAGCAAATTTTCATATTATGATTCCATTGACTTTGATAATTTTCTAAAAATGATTTCATCATATCACGACAAGTTTTCAAAACTTATTTCAAATGTGTGCATATTACATGTTTGATAAAAATGTCAAAAAAGTAACACTTAGTATTTTTTTTTTTTTTTTTTTTTATAAAAAAAACACTTATTCTTTCTAGTGACATTTACATGCTACTAAGAAAGTTTTATTCCAAAAATCAATTTCAACTAAGTATACCTTCAAGGTTTTTGATAAAGCATTTTCAAAACTCATTTCCTTGGGATTTTCTTTCCAGCTACATTCCTTATGACAAAGGGATTCAAAATCATTAATAATGCTAAGTTATTATAAACTCTTAAGGCATTAAATTATATGACACATAAACTAATTCATATAATGATAGTTTTTAATATCACTCTATGCTACACTTTCATTTTCAACATAAGTGTCACACTTAGTGTAGGTTTCAAACCCATCATTCTATGCATTAATTTCATATGTCAATAATTCCATCATTTGAAAGTTATTCTAACTTATCAATATTAATTCTTTTTCTAATCAACCAACACTCATATTGCAGCCTTACTTCAACAGAAGGATGCCTATGCAAGGAAGCCTAACCTCGACACTAGGGTACCTATGGCAAGGAAGCCCAACAACTTAAGAACTTTCTAATGCAGGTATTGTAAAAGTACTTTTGAAGAGAGGGGGACCGACACAAGTAGTTCACATGTATTACTCATTTTCAAAAACAACCAAGAGGGCTTTCAAAATCATTTTTTAGAAAAACAGAAGTGTGAAGATTGTATTTAAGCATTTCGGCTTGAATCCTTTGATCTCAAAGTGGGATGTAAAGTCAATATCAACTCCGATTCTGATAGCTACTTCCTTTGGGGTTCATAACCTCATGTATCTTCTTCAAACGTAACGATGTGCATCCCTTCCTTGCATTATACTCGCACTTCCCTCGGTGTCAACCCAAAATACATCTTGCATGCCACTTCAATAGTTGCAAAGGTTCATCAAATTCTGATACACTGAAATTCCTGAGGCAGCTAATAGATAACATCATAAAGGAAAATGTAAGTTTAAATATGAAGACAATTGTTGTATATTTGAATATATTTGCTATAGTTCACTTAATTTACATGTTATAATTTCTGTATGTATAGGTCATTTGGAATCCCTATCGTGGCTCAAAAGATGCTCATCCATTCCAGGACATCGCGTAGTACTGTAGATGTATCACTTTCTACGAAGTGGTAGAGCCGTACCATCCTGCCCGTGTTCTGAGGTAGTTTGGGTACGTGCAAACCAGTCCATGGAATCACGCGCCCATCTGTGAACAAGCCAACCAAATATCCTGAGGGATCGAGAGGCCTTTGTCCACTATGGGTCATTGTGGATTGTGGATTATTCATTATCCTTCTCGATTTATCCTTCTCTATTATCCACTTTTATCATTCTTTATTATCCACTCAAGATTGGGTTTTTGAAAAAGAATAAGAGTTTGTAAAAAACTAGGAGTCGCCATCTTATTTTTAGGGAACAAGGAAACCACAAAAATAGTTTTATTTTCAATAAAACATTGACCCCATATTTTGGAAAAAACATAGTCTTCGAATGAAAGTTGGATTCGGGGGCTAGGTTACGAAGTGGGAAGGTTCCAAGGAACTCCTTGTAGGCACCCACCTTGCCCTAATTAAAGGTCTCCAGTTTGGGCTTTATCAAAATCTTATCACAACAATGTTATTTATCTAATCAACCACAAAATATGAATAATAATATATAATAATATTAATAGATAGTACAAAAGTATACACAATCCTAAGGATCTTAGGAGACTCGTAGTCAACCTAATATTGGACTTGCGCCCTATTGACTGCCTACGTACCTTACCAATTTCTTGATAAAGATCAAAGTCCACGTAGTTCGATTACATAGGACTCTCCTATTGTAATGAACCATATAGCCAAAAGGATTCTATCTTATCTAGGACTCTAACTTCGAGAGTTTGAGTTTGATCGAAACACTTTTCTTTGCATAAAAGATGGAATTTCATTTCATTTTAAACACTTTCAAAATCACTTACTTTTAGAGTTGTTCTCGAAGTAGACTCCTAAATTAGGTAGTATTCAATTGCTATCCTAATTCTTACAACAAAGGACAGTCCTAAGCGAGGTCAAGTAACCTCCCTAATCCTAAGGTTCCTAGCTAGTCCTAAGTTAGTCTAAATACATAAAATACTAATTATATGCATGCTGGAATTTAAATAAAAATAACAAAAAATGCACCAAACAATACTAACAATGCTTGAAAAAATGTCCTAAATGCAATCTAGTTATCTATGGGAATCTAGGCATGTTTCTAAATTGATTTGGACCTAAAAAATGAGTTTTAATCCACTTTTAAGTTACTTTTAAACCTTTGACAGATTTAAAAGTGATCTCAAATGTAGATGAAAACCCCAAAATAATGAATAAAAGAGGGTGAAAAAAAATGCACTAAATGCAACCTAATATGCATACTAAAACTATCATCAAGACATAGCACCATACTTTACATAATTAATTTTAATCACAAGGGAAGGGACTCACCTTTGCATGCTCCCTCGAACACAATTCATATATCAATCATATCTAAACATTCCAAGTGATGAAACTAACTATGGTAAGAATAATAACATCCTAATATACTCACTAACATGCATTCCTATAAACTCATACTATGCATACTAAAATAAATTATTTCCTATCATGCATACTAAAGAAATAATAAATTAATCCCTAATATGAACACTTAATCCTAAACACCTAATCTATCATGATCACAGAAGAAGAATAGAAGAAGAAGAAGAAGAAGAAGAAGAAAAGAATATGCAAACTTTTTAAATAAACACAATGACTACTAACCTTTTAGCTTTCTTCTCCTTTGCTCTTAGCTCCTTCTCCCACCTCCAAAGGACTTCAAAAATATAGCTAAGAGTGCTATGGGGGAAGCTTGTGCAATGCTCAAGCCTCTACTCTTCAAGCTAGCTCTCTAAAGCTAATTGTGTGTGTTAAAACTGATTTCAGAGCTTTCTATTTATAGGGAAGCCTGAATTTGATCAAGGGTTGAGTTTAAATCTCTTAGGAATGATCCAAGGGCTCTAAACCAGCCTTCCTAAGACTTCAAACTCATCCCAAAGTCCCAATCCCAAGCTAGGACACTTTGCAAGCATTTGGAATAGTCCCGGGGAAAAAAAACACTGAAATTTAGCAGCTGTAGGCATGAAACAAGGATGACCATCCTCCTTGGGACGGTTGGCCGTCCCTTGGTTGATGGTCATCGATCTTTGAACCCAATTTTGCCCTATGTGGGCCTATCTCAGCCCGTTTCGACCCGGTTTCGGCTTTTTTCGGTTTTTCGGGCCCGTTTTAAGTCCAAATTCGACGATTCAATTGTCAAAATGATCGTAATTCGATTCTCCATGTTTTTGAGAAGTGTTTGAAGTGAAAATGCATTGACCAAAATCAAAATTTTGGGGAAAAGTCAACCGATTAGTTATTTAGGGCCTGTCGGGCCCAAATTAGAGTTTTGAAATCTGCTAACCAATCGCTTTTGAAATCATTTCTTCTTCTTGAAACAAGTTTTAAAACATTTTAAGAAAGTATTTTGAAGCCTTCGAAGACCTCAGTTTGATAAAAAGATTGAATCCCGGTCATTCTCTGTCGAAACCCTAATTCGAGCTTGAAATGACCTTTTGAGCCTTGAGAGCCAAACATGAGCCTTGAAAGTCAAACATGAGCCAGAAGGCTCAACAGATCTTGCCACTGATCAACTTAGCTACCAAACACACCTTAAATATCTATGCTAAAGCCTTGAGACCATTCGAGACAAGATCGACAGTTATTCAGAGCTTTTGTGATTCAAAAGACAGTACTGCCCTTCAAGTCACAAAAGACCTCATTTTCTATCAAGATAGGCTCAGAATGCCATGAAATTTTACAGGGATGTTCCTATACTTTCTAAAAATTAAATAAAAAAAGAACTGACTCAATCTGACCTAAAAATCTACATGCGATAATGACCTCTATCTAACTACTCACAAATGCAATTTAGGGTTTTAACACCCTATTTCACCTTAAATCAAAGGCAACCACTAATGACCATATCCATGGTCAAAAATGGATGTCTACACCATCCCTCTAACAAAAGCAAATAGAGGAGCCAAAGTAAACCTGTATTCTGTAGATAACATATATGTGGAGTACCTTTGGACGAATTGGAGCCACCACTGTCTTTCCCCGAGTAGCCGTGGAGAGCTGTGCGAGGCAGATTGCCCATGGATGTGTGAGGACGGGTATGAGGAGTGGTATTCAAAGAGAATTCATGTGAGGATCCATCCCACCGACTTTACCTCTACCTCCGATTATCCTATTTCGCAATCATTTGGGGATGCGTACATTGATTTTGTGAGTACTAACATTTCATTATTTGAAATTTTAGTCCTACATTCAGTTAATTATTTTGAACTCAATGATTCCATAATGAAACACTAACTATTTTTTTTACAGAATAACCGCAGAAAGAAAGCCCTAACTCTTTTACAAGAGTCCTTACAACTGGGCAAAAGACAAACACTACATGATACTGTAAAGCGAGAGAGGCGAATAGCATCAATCCTCAGTGATGACACGATCGCAGACATGGTACGGGCATCTGCGGCAGAAGTCCGTGAAGAGGAAACGGATACAATTTTGCTAAGCCGAGGGAGAAGTAGGAGGGTGAGAGACATCAGAGGGCGAGGACGAGCATCGACGGCTACTAAGGGGCGAGGACGAGCATCGAGTGCGACTCAGGGGCGAGGACTATCACGAAAGCAACGTGCCGGTCGATGAGATTTGTGACATTATGTTTGAATATAATGGATAGAACTTTTTGTACTTGACTTATTTTTTGTATATTTCACAATATACAAAATTTAATGGAATATGTAAAAGCTAAGGATTTTGATTAATTGGACTTTTTGAAAATTGGTATGAAAAGTATTGATACATTATCTACTATATGTCATTTTTCTGTTGTGTATTAGGGAATGGGGGTTAAAATCAAGAGGGAAAACGTCAACATTAAAGTTTATATTCGGCGATGAACTACCGAATATATACATAGACATTCGGCCATATATTACCGAACATACATAACTATATTCGGTCTGCATGTACCGAATGTGTGGCCGGGGCCATATTTTGCAAAGTTATATTCGGTGCTGAATAAATGATTTACATTCGGCCACATATTGCCGAACATACATAACTATATTCGGTCTGCATGTACCGAATGTGTGGCAGGGCCATATTTTACAAAGTTTATATTCGGTGCCGAATAAATGACTTTACATTTGGCCACATATTGTCGAATATACATAACTATATTCGGTCTGAACTTGCTGAATTTATGGCCAAGGCCATATTTTGTAAATTTTATATTCGGTACCGAATATATAATACAACCCTTCGGCCATTTTTTACGAATGTACTAGCAATTTATTTGGTACGTTAATACCGAATAAGTAACACTATATTCGGTGATAAGTGGCCGAATATAAATTTTAAAAAATGAGTTTCAGTTTTATTAACTTCATAAACCAAATTATTCAACACTAAAGCAAATGAAGGTGATAATATACTCCACAATAAACACATAATTCAAAAAATTACAAAATGATTTCATAATTAATGAAGTTTTACCACTTTACATGTATCAATTTGACAACAAAAATGGCACAATTACATATTTCCTAAGAACAATAAGTATAGAGTTACATTGTATGTCTAATCATCACTTAAATCAATAAACTCATCACTGACGGCTAAGTTTTTAGGTAGGTTAAGCTCAAGAAACCGTGCAATATGTGATGAATGACTATCGGCCCATCTTTTTGTATTGTCGAGCGCACATCTCTTCCAAGCTATTGAAATAGGGGGAAGTAGAGCATTCGGGTTCAATACTACCTATACAAAGTGGTTTCCGTTAAATAAAAGCCAATGCAACATATTTTCTATTTGCAACCGGTATCGGGTCCTATCTCAAAGGCAAAATGTCAAACACTGTTCGTTCGAAATAAGGATACAGACCACATTGTATCTAGAAGCTATGAGGTGTCCCATGTCAGGAAAGCTCATCCATTTATCTCTCGGAGCCTGGCCTACATTGTTCCATTTTAAACAATTTCTCACATGATTTAATTCTTCTACACTTGTAGAAAATATCTCATCGTAAAGAGTTTGATTACATTCTAGCTCGAGTAGCAAATCTTTCCGTACAATGGCCCAATCGTCTTCAAACATACCCATCTGTCCCGCAACAGCTCGAAATCCACAGTTTTCATCGGCCTTGACCCCTACCATGAAAGCAACGTAAGCAAAAATTGCTTTAGGAATAAGTTTACCATATCTATTAGTATCATCACTCTCTCGACAAATAATGGACATTGGCTTCCTCACAATTGGTAGTTTAGTCCTCTTGTTGGAGAATGCGGCATCCATAAGCTTTTGTTTAGCTTCAATAGATTCATACTCAAACCCAGATAGATCCCGTTTGGTCGTTACGTCTTCACGGACCCTCTTCTGACTACTACCCTTCGGCTTGCCTCTACTGGATTTCTTCACTTTTGGCTCGTTTAGTATAGTAGCGGATGACTTCACAATTTCCTTCAGCTATAGGTACAAGTCTTGTTGGCCTTGGGGAGTCGAATCATTAAATTAGGTATGTAAAGATCAATTAGTGGCCGATAATCAAACATAACATTTGTGATATTCTCAACCACTGGAGTATATGAAAGAGACTTCCAATATATACGAACCGAATAAATGGGAATGGGCCTTCCCTCAATCTTTCACAATGCCAATTGGTGGGCACAAGGAAGACCGTGTGTGCGAGTCAGTACACAACGGCAAACCTTTTCATCCACTCCCACAACATCAGCACGCTCCAATTCGTCGACAATCAATTCCAACGCCCTATAAGATACAATGCCAACAAGCAATTTGCATTGTGGAATCCCTTGTACCTTATGATGAACCTTAAACATGCTCACTTCAAAAGATGCCTTGATTTGATTATGTTGTATAAGCATCTTACCTTGTACAAGTTTAAAAACTTCCACGATATTATTCATCGATGTCCCCAAGCGCCTCTTCAACGCCGCATGGGCGCTCTCCACTCTATTATTGGTTGTCGTACAACCAAAGTGCATGTAGTGATCGGTCCACGTTGCCACAAAAGACTCTTTGAAGCCGTTCAACCAAGAAGACTTCAAGTACTCCAATGCCTTTGGAAATTCAGAGAACGTCTCTTCCATTCTGTTCAATTGATAAACATACATCTCTTCATGATCTGCATTAACTACATCCCACCATGAACACATAAAGGATGACCAATCTTCCTCCTTTTCAAATAACTTCTTGCAGTTTAGTGTTATGTTTCTTGAAATATTTCACATACGTATGAAATTATTTGCATTTAGGAATATTTTTTTGACAGCATTAATCAAGGCAAGCTTACGATCTGTAATAACAACAAAAGGAGTAAAACCTTCACCAATTGCGGATGACAGTTGCTTCAAAGCCCAACAATAATAGTCCTCTATCTCAAATTCCATCAATGCAAATGCCAAAGAGAAAGTGATATTCGTTGAGGTTAATCCAACAATCTGTAGTAGCGGCATATTGTACTTGTTGGTCTTATAGGTGCAATCCATCAAAAGAATATAAGGAAAACACTTAACAAGTTTGATGGATTCAGGATGTGCCCAAAATATACTCGACACTTCACTTCCGTCCTTCGAAGATTTATGCCTCTCGAAATATCCATTATCGGTAACCTCTTTAAAGAGTTGTTGCATTACCGTTCTTCCCCCTATCCATTCTCTTCATCTTTGACAATGCATTGTAAATGGTCTTCTGTGTGGATGCATTATTGTGATCTTTTATCTTCAACAATCGTAGAATTTCAACCGTCTTCACCCCCGAACATCAATTCATGAACATAATCCCACTTAGACGGGGTCAATCTTCCAACAAATGAGTAGCCTTCAAAATTGTCTCACAACTTGTGGTTGTGTTTGCCTTCTAAAACGATCAAACCCCAAGCATCTGTGCTTAACATGATGCCCTTTAACTTAAAAGACAGTTGCACTTTTTTGTTGTCGCTTCACGCACATCTTTCTTTTTATTCTTGACAACATCTGTCTTCAACTCCGGTAAGTGCGATCGAAACTTGTCGCTCTGCTTACACCCGTAATACACAACCGGTGTTTTGTTATTCGTCTTCACTTCTGACTTCAAAGTAATGACCACCATAAGATGTTCTTTACCGATGCTTTTTACATATATATCAAGCTCTTCAAGAGTAGCAAATACCTACAGTAAATTGTATTCGACATGATTCAGCATATAATAAATTTTGTTCATAGCACAATTTAATATGTAAATTTCAAATTAGGTGTCCCGATTTACCCGTTTTGTAACAAAAAACTCGGCAAGATTAACAATAGTTGGCTCTTGTAGGGGACTATCTGTAACTGTGACTGCATGATATGGAATTAAGTTAGACAAATTAATAATAGGACCTAACACATGAAATTTTTTTTTTTTAAATGACCACATTCGGTATCCTACGGCCGAATATTAGTGTTTGATATTCGGTTTTATAGTGCCGATTATAGCATATTTTATTTGGTTGCAGGAAAAATGTTTACAAAAGAAACATTCGGTACCCTATTGTCGAATAGAAAGATATAACATTCGACATTCAATAACCTAATGTTAAAGTTTAGTATTCGTCAATACCAGGCCGAATGCGAACACAAACACAGTTTTTTTTTTTTTTTTTTTTTTTTGTTCAATTTTCCAATCGAAATATGGGTTTTTTTCGTAACAACATCATACCATAATGGTAATAAAGTGCTACTTTTCATGTTTTGAAGAATGTTTAATCCAAAAATAATGTTTGCCAAAAACATATAAACAAACCTAAAAGTAAAGTGTTTAGAGTGAGTACAAACTTAAAACTAACCTCTTTAAGATAATCTTCCATGGTAGATGAGCAAACGATTATCACTATGAAGATCGTGTAGTAGAATGACCAAGTTCGAAGCCGTATGTGTCTTCTCCGGCGAGAGGTTGACGAATGCAAACGAACTCACATACGCGGGAAAGAAACAGTTGAATGTTTTGTTTTAGTGATAGGGGTAAAATGGTCATTTTATAAATGTTAAAATATTATGGGTTGCTTATAGTATTTCTGTTATGTAATAGGTTGTATTTAGTAGAGGGGTAAAATGGGTATATTAATTAAATTTTAATTGTGTTACCTTAAGTGAAAATACAAATGGGCAGGTTGTACTTAGAAAATGGGCTGCACCGGCTGCAAATAGCCACACCCTCAACAAAAAGGTTTTCTTGCTGGAAGTCCTATTAGCACCTTTTTGACAAAAATACCCCTCAAAACTCATCTTTAGCATTTTCTTTAATATTTACTGTACAAAGGAGCAGATAAAAAGAAGAATGAGAGAGATAGGGGAAGGAATAGAGAGAAAAAGAGGAGAGAGAAATGAAACTTTCCATGCCAGCGCTGCTGTGAAGCTCACTGGTGATGTATTATAGGCTTACAGCCTTTCCTCGGCAAATCTTCAAGCCGACAAGCTGATTGGATGGCAAATCTTATGTTGCTCTTGCAATAATCCTCTCTTTCCTCTCTAACTTTCTTTTCTTTTTCTTTGCTTCTATGTATTTCTCTTTGCTTCTCTCGGAGTTTTACAAAGAATTTGCAGATCCAAACGATGAAGAAAGAGCCTGCAATTGCAATGCTTAGTGTCCAATCTTGCTACCCTGGCTCAAGGAACATGTGAAAATGGTAAAGAAAGAGCCGATGTTTGAATTTGCAGATCCAAACTGTGAGTGTGCATGCTGCCAGTGTGGATTTACAGAGATCAGAGCATGTAGTTTCTAGGACTCTCAGAGATAGAAACATACAAAAAGCTTCTTGCTCGCGATGAGAATTAGCTTCCAGGACTTGCAATTCCAATCGGCGTAGATTTGCTGCAGAGTTTATTGCAGCGAGATTCAGTCGTTTTGTTTTGGTCGAGGTTTTGTTGTTTCTCAAGTGGTTTTAGGCTTTTGTGTGGTTCAGATGTGAGATATATGCTGCAATTTCTTAGAAATTGCATCGTCAGAGGTATCTATTAAGGGAAACTAAGGTAACGGAATCAAAGAAGTCAGTGCATTTTTTGAATTCAGAGAGTTCTTCACGGTACGATGCAGATTGGAGAGTTCTTCATGGCATAATGCGGCAAGACCGGATCTGCAAAGTCAAAGAAGTCAGTGCACTTCTTCTTCTTCTCGATGCTACTGAATTGTTTGGAGAGAGATGTGAGAGAAATTGTAAAAAGTAAACACAGTGAATTCAAAATGATGGGTGTTTTTACTATGTTGGTATTTTCATTGTGGTTGCTATGGTTGAGTGTTTTTACTGTGTTGTTATTTTCACTGCGGTTGGCTGTGGTTAGGTGTTCTCACTATGTTGGGTATTTTCACTGTGGTTTAGGTGTTTTCACTGTGTTGGGCATTTTCACTTTGTTGGGGGTGTTTTCACTGTAGCAGGGTAGTTCTACCATTTTGAAAAATACTTTTTAAAGATTAGGACTTTTCGCATGAAATAATTTTTAAGTATGACCTTACAAATAAAAGAAATTTTAGGAGAACTTTTGACATTAAACTTTTAATGAGTCGAACCTCCCACCAGTTTCCCCAAAATAAATATTAAATAATAGGGTATGAAAATGTTGAGGTTGGAGGTGGGACCAGTAGTGTCCTATGTGATGTAGCAGTCAACTACAGAATTAAAGTGATATGAATAGTGGTGTCAAAATGGATTGGACTGGGCTAAGGTTTTTTGTCCAATGGGCCGGCTCGATCCGAGTTCGATAAGCGGCCCGAATTGATCCAATAGCCCGATCTGATCTGATTCGCCCATTTGCCTGTTCAATAACCCGTTTGGCCCGATCCATTAGTCCATTAGCCCAATAGCCTGATCCATTAGCCAGTTAAAATTGAAAAGCCTGTTAGCCCGATTCATTAGTCTGTTAACCCGGTCCATCAGCCCATCAGCCAGATCCTGCCCAGCCCATTAACCCGATCCATTATCCCGACCCGACTCGTTACCTTAGTGGACCAGTCTAATGGACCGAATTGGACACGCCTTTCCTCTTATTGGACTGGCCCGATTCGGTCTGATAGTTTAACGGATCAAGCTAGACTGACCCGATCCAATAATCCATTAGCCCATTTCCTTAACCGGCCGGGCTGGCCTGATACACCCATTTTGACACTACTAGAGATTAATGGGATTGGAGTGGTGTAAAATGGAAATCATTGAGCGTGCGGCCGACATGCATGCGCGGTTAGAAGGCGACTGTAGCAGCATTGAAAGTCGGTGTCACGGCCACACAGTTTTGCGGCTGCCACGGTTTTCGGGGGTCTTAAAACAGAACACACTAACTAATCTCACCGTTCCATCTTCTTCTGTTTGGACAAAGTAAAAAAGGCTTTTCTTTTTGTTTAATGTCAGTCTCCTTTCCAAGAGAATCGCCCTTCGACACTGCTTATTTTAGTTTCTTATTTTTTATTTTTTATTTTAAACAAAGTAAGAAACTCATACGCAAACACATGTCATAGTTAGTAGGTTAGTAAGTAATCCCAATACAAGTGATTTTTGGGACCACCAACTGTTCGAATTTCTTGAAATAAAAAATTATCAGTCTCTCAGAACTAGGTCATAGAAAATTTATTTATGCGAATCCCCTAGTCCCACATTAATTATTACTTATTTGTACAAATATCAATTATAATGTCTCTGAAACATTTAGCTTAAAATGATAAAGTTGGATGATTCCATTTTTTTTTTTTTTTTTTTTTCTGGTTACAAGAGAAGCAGTTTTCACATTAGGCAGTAGGTTGAAAGTAGCAAAAGAGACATTAGTTATTGCCTACTTGTACAATTTCAACTATAATGTCTCCGGTAAAAGTTAGCTTAAAATGATAAACTTAAAGTAGGATGATTCCTCGAAGGTGTTAATTAGCCTGATGGTAAAGTCTCATGTTGGTTGTACCAAAGAGAAAGAGAGTACATAGAGATGCCCACATAATAAATAAAGAACAACAGAAAAAATAGAAAAATAAATGAAGTGAACAAACAGGCACACATACACACAAAACCTAACCCCACACGAGAAAGTGAAATGAATATGTGCCCTTTTAAATATATTTAAAATATGTGCCCTTTTTCTCATTTCCGAGCAAACCTAGCCACTCAATCCATTCAAGTGCCTTCCCTCTGATTTCTTAGCAGCACTCATCAAATGCCCCACAAATTCATCAATGGACTTATCAGAACTCCCACCTTCACTAATTGCTTCCTTAGCTACTTTCCTCCATTTACTAGCATTTCTCCTAATCTCTTCACTTCTCTCACCTTCCATCATTTCCTTCAAACACAAAATAAGTTCTTTTCTCCTAACAACACCCTCCTCCTCATCCTCCTTAGCTCTAACACCCACCTCCCAAATCTCCTCAATATACTTAGCATTAGTCAATTGATCAGCCAATTGTGGCACTCCGACCATCGGCACGCCGAGGCACAGCCCTTCGAGAGTCGAATTCCACCCACAATGAGTCACAAAGCAACCGATGGCTGGGTGAGCCAGCATTTCTAGTTGTTTGCACCATGTAACAAGTAGACCCTTTTCTTTAGTTGAGTCTATGAACCCATTAGGCAATTTGTCACGCTCTGCCTCTTTTACTACCCATAAAAAATATAAGTGACTTTCTTTTAAGCCCCATGCAATTTCTTCCATTTGTTTTGAAGTTAATGAGACCATGCTTCCAAATGAGACGTAGACTACTGATTGAAGTGATTTTGTTTCTAGCCACTTTATGCACTCGTTGCCTAGTGGCTTCCATAGACTTGCGCCATACGCTTTATCTCCTTCGATTCGTCCATCCAAGTAAGCTGATGGGACCATTGGACCGATTAACTTCCCTGGCCAGAGCTCCGATATGCCTTTCACTGCCTTTTTAACATAACACACACAATGTTAGTACTAAAAGTGTTTTATACATGCATGTTCAATAAGAAAATATGTACTTTTAATGATGGAAGTAGATATCTCAAGTTTTACGAGCTTATAAACTCATGTAAGACGGATAGGCTCCTTTAACATAAGTTTAATTATTAAATTAAAACTACCCGAACGTAAGATGCTGGCATATGTTGGTTAAAAAGTTGAGGAACATAAAGTACAAGAGTTGAAAATGTTAATATATTCATACCTCGCCTTCCAATTCTTCAAAGGTGTTCCCAAAAACCCAATCAGCCATATCCAAATTAGAAAACTGACTTAATTTCATAGCTAAATAAGCAGGGTAACTTTCCGGCAACTTAAGAAAAGTGGGCAAGTCAGGAAAGTTCAAAGGAGGCAAACCAGGTATAAACAATGGTGTATCTTCTTGCTTCACAGGCAGAGTAAGCAACCCATGATGTATCCTAACAAATATAGCACACACAGTAGCCGAATTTGTAAAAAAAGAGGCACCATATATGCCATGTTGCTTAGCCACATCTAAAGCCCAAGGCAGAAATGAATCATACACCACACAATTGATTGGGGAATTGGAGTTGGGATTTTTGAATAAGCTCTGATAGAGTTCTGGAGCCACTGGCCTTGAAGGATTTGAGGTAAAGAGCCTCGTTTCGAGCTTCGGCGAAGCCTCCCTTGTCGAAGCCATCGGAGATGGGTTCTACGACGACGTTTGGTACACAAATGGAGTTTAGGGTGTAATGGGTTGTGGCTAATGTGGCTTTTACGCCTTTGGAAGCTAAGCGTTTGGCGAATTGGAGAAGAGGGTTAATGTGGCCTTGGCTTGGATATGGGAGCAGAACTACGTGGCCTCTGTATTCTTTTTCCTCTGCCATTTCTGTTTTTGGCTTCTCCGTCGGCTGTGTGTTATTCCCACTGAGCCAAGTCGTTATTTATAGACCGTGTGCCGTGTGACTCTCTGAGTTTCACACTTTCGGAATATGTTCGCGTTCATAAACCAAAAATATGTACATGGAGAGTAGCAAAAAAGAAGAAGAAGAATAGCACATTACCTAGACGTGAGACACTGATCAGTATATGGAGAGTAGCAAAAATAAAAAATAAATAAAGAAGAAGAAATGCAACAGCCCTATGAAGCCTTAATTAATTTTATAGTAATGGAAAGTTAAAGGAAGAAAATAAAGTAAAATAAGATATGAGCATAAAATAAAATAAAATATATCATCAATCAATTAGAAAGAAGTAAAAGAGTGAATTAAGGATATAAGAGAATAGGGGAGTGAAGGCCAATGAAGGCCGCCATGTAGGACGAATTGCTCTATATATAATAAGATGTGATGCATTACAGCATTGCTTCAAGAGAATATGAAATACATATTATGTGAGTAGCTGAAAAATTCATATGTATTGAAGAAACAAATCAAGATAAGGCAATTAAGGAAAGAATCAAGGAATATGAAAACAAATAAAAACAAATAAATAAGGGCAAATTACACCAATAAACCCAAGTTTTTGCAAAACTACGTGAATGAATCTCATCCAAAAATATTTACACAAATGAACCTATCATTGATTTTTGGACTATAACACCCCTCTCAGAGTAAAAAATTTGAAATATTTTTAAATTTCGTACATAATTCCCAACCATGCACATAATCTCCAAAAATATTACATAATCTCCAATCCCCAATTTTGGTTAGAATTCCCAACAATACTAAGAATCCTCAATCCCCATAGGCTCCGTTTGGTTCACTGGAATGAAATCTCATTCCTGGGAATAAACATTCATTGGAAATGGGAATGTGATTACTATATCTCATTCCAATGTTTGGCAGCATGGGAATTTAAAATAAGATTACTTATTACTTTCCCATTATGTTGTTTGTTGGGCAAGGTAAAAATGTAAGAAATTTATTAAGATTACTAAATTACCCTCACAAAATTCACCATGATGACAAAAATCAAAGGGTTGAGATTTAATCAAACTCACCCATCTTACATCTGGTTCAAGATTATGATACAGCTATCAAAAAACGATCACTATTGCTTTGAAAAAAAAAAAAACCCCCAAAATTTTAAACCCAAACAAGATGTTACTACTGGTGCTGTGTTATCTTCATCTTCTTTTACTATCAATTGGTTCAAAAAAATAAAAATCCAAATTTCAGCTGCAAACACAAATCACTGCTTCGTCTTCTTCATATTCTTCTTAAAAAATGAGTCTTTTACAAAGAAGAAGAACAAGAAGATGATGAAGCAGCAGCACAATGCCGGAGAATCCAACGATGGTAGAGCAATAGACAACGTCGGAGCAGCACAATACCATAGTAGGTGATGTCGGCGAGAGGCAGATGGGTGGTAGGGTTTCAAGTGGGAGTCAGACACATGGTTGTTTCGAGTGTTTAAGTCATATAAATTGGGTAGGACACGCTTGGTGTTAAAATTGTGATATGTGTAAAATAAGGACATGCTAGTCATTTTTTTAATACTAAATCACATTCCCAGGCATCAAAATTGCAATCCCACGTTGAAATTGGAATTGAGTTTCCAGCCATTTGTGGGCATGTGATTCCCATGGGAAAGCTATATTCTTGAGAATACAACCATCCAAACAACGAAATCCGACATTATTCCCCTTTTCCGGGAATGATGCTGGTGAACCAAACAAAGCCATAGTGTCACATCAGCATTTATTATATGACATTCAATGTCCCTTCCCTAATTTTTTATTATAAAATATTTATAAAAAATAAAAAATAAAAACAAAAACAAAAAGACATAATGTGATATTTAAAAGGGTGATGTGATGGGTAATTAATGAAATATTTTTTAGTTGAGAATTGTAGATTCTTCGTAAAATTGGAGATTCAGCTTTAACTTGGGATTGGGGATCTTGTGCTACAATGAATATAGTTTATTTTGGGGGATTTGGGATTATAGTTTATTTTGGAGATTCTGTACATTATTGGGGATTATTTATAAAATTTGAAAAAAAAAACTGACTTTTTGACCATTAGATTAGTATTAGTGTAGTTATTTATTTTACCTAAGGGCATTTTAATAAAAAAAATATTGATGTAAATATTTTTGGATGGGTTCGTTTACGTTATGTTGTGAAAATTTAGGTTTATTGGCATAAATTGCCCAATAAATAAATAAAAACTAGGGCCCTGTTTACTTCATGAAAATTTTCACAATTTTTATTTTCATTTTCACCAAAAATAGAATACTGTGGAAAAAACTTGTTTACTTAAAGAAAATGAAAACTGTTTTTAAGAAAATGAATCCAAATTTTGGGAAAATCTCAAAACACCAAAAAGTCGTTTTCTAGAACTAGAAAACTGAAAACACGGGGAGGCTGGTTTAATTTTGACGGAATGAAAGTCGGACATAACGTCTCCCTCTCTCTCGCAGATGTACCGTTGCTGCTCTCTCTCCCTTTCCCTCTCTCCTCTTCTTCTTCTTCCTCTCCTTTCTCTGC
>JAESVK010001325.1:2244612-2258439 GCA_017140935.1 Hamamelis virginiana | reverse complement strand
GAGAAATAAGAGTAGAGGAATTGATAGACCTGTTTAAATCTTCCCTTAATATATAATACAACCAACTGATATGATTGAGAAAGAGAATGAGAAATGAATACTTTATGTGCATTTCTGTTGCCAAGCAAACAGTAAGTTTTTACATGGATTGCAATTTTTACTTTTGCTAATCATTTTTAAAATTTTGAAGACCTGTTCATGCATATTAGCTTTGTGAAAGGATGGAAGGACTTCCACTACGAAAATGTACTGCCCTAGTGCAAGTATGTAATTTCAAACATGTTGGGTTCTTAAATTATTTAACAGAAGAATAAGATCATAAGTGAGGTTAATTCAAAGTCTTCCACTAGTTTTTGCATCCCACACACTATGATAAAGTGGTCTGAAAGCAATTGAAAATGAGTCATATACCATTACTAGCACAAAATATTGTCATCTAGGTCCTCCCAATAACTATCCAGATTTCAGATGCAGATGTTTCACATTTTTACTTTAATTTAAACTATCAATTGGTAATGATATACGAACAATGAATTTAAAATTTTGGTGTTGGTGGCCTTTTGGCTTAGTGACATGTATTCAAATATTTAAGGAAAACATTACATGGACCTACATTAATACCCATTTATTTATTAATATTAGCAACATAAAAATATAACTTTAAACTTAAGGTATTAGTAACTTTTAAAACATAAATAAAAACATAAATTCATAACACAGTATAAAGCATGTAAGGTTTTTATGTTGAATGCCATTAAAGTTAATCTTTCCATCAAAGACCATGTAAGGTTTTTATAAAGCATGGACCTAAATTGAAAATGAGTCATGTAAGGTTTTTATGTATTAGACACATAAAGTACATGTTTTATACTGTGTTATTCCCAATTTTTGTATGCACTTAAGTGTCATTTTGTGTTGAATGGATACTTTTGATTCTCTAGATTGGTTTCAGGGCAATGTAGGTCAAGTGGTGTTTATTCTCCCTTTTCAGTGCATTTGAGCAAGACTCGAATCACCTTTTTTGTTGAAGCTTATTAGTGATCTCAAAAGTTTTGCGGAATGTGTCATTTGAAGTCCCTTTTCATCTTGGTTGCATAAATTGAAGTCTGTGGCTTGAAGAACTTGAAGTTGGAGGTTATACACCAATTCTGCATCTTAGTATCGGTACTGAAATATCTAGTACCGGTACTAGAAGTGTTTTTCCCATGTTTTGAAGGGCAGAAGGTTTTAGTACCGGTACTAGAAATTGTAGTATCGGTACTAGAGCCCGAATTTGGAGTAGTTGGCTTGTAATTTGTTCTTTAAGAAGGGGCTTTTGTGTAACTTTGTCCCTCATGTTTGTAACCCTAGAAATGGGGTATTTAATCTTCTTTTTCAGCTGTAGGCAAGACTACTTAGGGTTTTATTGAATTGTTTTAGTCTCTCTCATTTTTCCTTAATGCTTTTAGTCTAGTTCACACATTTTAGCTAGGATTCACATAGTTTTCATTGTATTCCTCACTTGTAAGACTTGCTTACTTAGTTCTTTCATACATTTAGGGTTTGAATATTTGTGTTTCCTTTTCTCAAGTAATCTAGAAGTATTCATTTTACTTTCATTGCATTTATTATGGTTGTTATTGTATTTATTGCTTGTTTCTTAGCTTTAATGGAGAGCTAAACCTCCAAGGTAGAGTTTTTAAGGTGGAAGCTCATCACCAACCAAGGTAATAAGACCTTCTCACTCATTTGAACTTAAATCCTAGTTGAATGGTAGCAAATACTTTCCATTTTCTTCTCACATTTGGTGTGGCATTTTCTTGACAATGTGTTAACAAGTTAAGCTTGGTACACATTGTGCTTGAGCTTTTATGCGCACCATGTGTTTGTTATTATGTTAAAGAGAGCATTTTTTACCATTCTTCTATTATTCCTTTATTTTGAATGCCATTAAAGTTAATCTTTCCATCAAAGACCATTTCTCAAAGGATCTTAGATGAGTAATCTTAGTGAGAAATTCATGTTCCTTGGTTGTAGATCGATGAGTGGAAACCCTAAAACTCTACCACTTAATTTTCATTGATTTTAACTCTTGTGAAACAATTCACACACTCAACTACACACAAAACCCATGATTCTTACACTTATTTTGCATTCTTTGGATAGCAACATATAAGGATCATTTGAACCTCTACCACTCATTGTGGAAATGACTTGGGGACTCCCTCAATTACTATGCTTGGAAAGTATTGAATTCTTACGCTTGGGATTACTTTGAGCACTTTGTAGTTTAAGCAACCACGAATTCATAGAGATATTATTACTTACAAGTAATATTTCAACTACCATGCTCATTATAGCAATTTACCAAACAATAATCATAAAGATACAAACAAGTGAATACAATCACTATTCATACAATTATGAAGTAACATAAAGCTAGCTACTCATTAACTCCTTAAAATACATGGTAACCTTTTGGTTATTCAACTCATCAAAGCATTCCACTCAATTTCTCTAAATTTCCAGGTATCCAATCTCTCAAAATATATCACAAGTACGATTAAACATTTCAACTTCTAGTTCTGATATATGGAACTAGGATGAGTATTTCTAAAGAGTTCACATACTCATAGAATCTTGCTCTCTTTCAAAATTTTATAAACCTTAAGTTTTACCAGTAAAGACCCTCTGCTTCACTCTAAACTTATTTTCAATCGAAATCTCCTAAAAATGTTTCAAAAATGAAATCTACCCATAAATTTTATCCTAAAACCTTTGGAGTTTGAAAAACCTTTCTAAAAATTCTGCCCATGTGTGAAAATATGATTTCCATAATTTGAATTTCCAAAACCTCGCAATAACCTTCATAATTTTTGAAGAAACAAATCTAATACAAATCAATTTTAACTATTTTCCAATAATCACAAATTTAACAAAAAGTAGTACCTACTGTCCATATGATTCTTAATAAAATATTTATTTGTAGAATTTCCACAATTTCCACAATTTTGAAAAAATTCAAAGATAAACCCTAAGAATCTCATTGTACTTTTCAGCTTGAGTAATCCTTCCATCTTTCATGACCTGACAACAAGGTAAATTATATTAAAAAAACTAAGTTCACGATAACAAAGGCAAAGAAAAAAATATTGTCAATTAATTGCTCACCAGGATGAGATTAGCAGCTGGTAAAAAATTCAACATAAATAACTGTTTTGGAACCCAATAGCCCCAGCAAGCATTCCTGTCATACAATGATTAGATTAGAATACTTTCAGTGAAAGGCCCATTTATTTATTTTGTTCATGGAAAGAAAAAAAAAAGAACAAACTAAAATGCATTGGTGTTGCCAGAATATCCCATTACCACAAAACACACCAGCGAACCAGTCTCATATGTAAAATTTATAAAAATTAATGCGTAGATTTGCTGCTTAAAATCAAAATTTACTGAATTAGATGTACTTAATTAAGAGGTAAAGTAAGAAATACCTTGAAAAGATGGGTTCCAGTATGAGCATCCGCAGCACTAAAAGGATCATCAAAGAGATAAATATCAGCATCCTGGTATAAAGCACGAGCATGCAATCTATATTCTTTGCTTCGATCTGTCCCATATAAGGTCTGTTCACCAAATGTGAGAATTTCAAGGTCCTTCTTCTAGGAACACGCTTCTAGAACCCTCTCCTACCTTCCTCTATCCATTTCCTTACAAAACATTATGTTACTCTTCTATCTTGCCACTCTGTATCCAAGGTGACAATAAAGTCTGTTCACTAGTTGTTTCAATTGCAACTTCATTTAAGACCTGAAAATACTATGTCTTTTGGGTCGTTTCTTTGGCATTTATGATGTTATCTTCAAGTATTTTAGCATTTCATATCATCACTTGGTATATTATTACAGGAATCTATGCTTGATTTTTTTTAATAAATTGAGAATACGAAATCCTTATGTTTTTTAATCGTCAGTTAGTTGAGTTATATTGTTCAGAAATATCAAATGCAATCCCTTGGACGTGGTAGATAAGAAGAAGTCCAGTCCTACATTTCTATATATGTATCAGTACAATTTTAACATTTTTTTTGTAAAAAGTGTGCACTGATCAGAGCATGCTGCAAACTATAATATTTATAACCGAATGTATCGTGTTCTTGCTTCTTTAGTTGATGATTACACGTAATTGAAAAGCTTTGGAGTCTGCAAAGGTCAATATGAAGAATAAGGATGCAAATGCAAACCTGTAATAAAGATATTGGGAAAGTTTAATGCATAAAGTTAAACAACAATGTTTCTTTTAAATATTATTATTTAGTAGGCCTCTTATGGATGTAACTCTTGATCGATTCTCAGATGAACTTTTCCTGTTTGACAAGAGGAGATTCAGAAAAAGACAGGCTATGTTGTAATGCGAGCAGAGGGAATATTTGATGTAGATGCAAATACATCTATTGATCAGCTCTCTGAAGATCTGAATATCGAAATGTCAGAGGTATATTACCCTTTTAATGCTAAACAACTGATTATTCATCCTGAGAATAAAGATTGGTGCATACGTTGAGATAAAATATTCAAAGTAGATGTTAATTTGCTTTCAATGTGCATCAAATTTCTCTTAGATATCTTCAGTTTTCCGCAATTTTGGTTTAAAACTTAAGGAACAAAGATGCTAACAGGATAATTCAAGATCTTCCATTTGTTGATACTTAAGATGACGGTTGACCAGAATCCTTGTTGAGAAAATTATTGTGTAATTATGGTATTTGTCTGTTTGATTACTCTTTTTTACTGGTACATATGACCTGTTAAACCATGTGCTTTAAGCAGTTTAAGGAGGTTCTTACGATTGTTTGCATTCATGGTATGATTTGTAGCTGCTAGAATGAACGGGATGGGATTGCATGATATTACATTCCATGACTCTGTTTGATCTTGTACAACCTTACTCATACCATTACCTTTGCTTCACTTTATGTTCTATCATGTTTTTTGCACTGTTTTGGAGTGTGGGAATCTTAAGTTTCACAAGGGTCTCTTTTTTCCCTTATTTATTTTTCTTTTTGTTAGGTTTACCATGTATTAGTGTTGGCTAATTCGGATGTCAAAAGCCTGAGTATGATCTCAAGCCCATAATCCCTAGAAGCTCAAGTTGCAACATCAAGCATGAAAGAATCGAATCAAATCGTCAAAAGTCTTTTATCTCAAGCTAGAATTGCATCCAAGTGAGGCTTAAATTCCTAGGAATATAAGTTTGACTTAGAACCTAGGTTGATTCATTGACCATAGGTGGTTTAAGTTGCCTAATGAACCTAGGAATGATCCTTATATATATACTATTAGGTCCAAATTCTGAGAAAACTAAGGTTATTATGGAAAATGCATATGTTGGATTGATCCACCTTCTGGTGAAGGATCGATCCAATTTTACACTTGTAGAATTGGATCAATCCTAGCTTATGGTTCGGATCGATCCTTGATGCAGAAGGGATTGGATCGATCCATCCTTATAAGTAGGATTGATCCAGCTCATAATTTTTGCCTAATTCAGTATTTTTTGCACCCATTCAGTTCTATTCAATGTGGAACACTTAGGCAAGTTTTTCAGAACATATTTAAGGAAAAATTCGTAGGCCGGGTTTAGGGACAGAGCTTAGAATTCATATTATTTTCTTTGAAACCCTAGCCTTCTTGAGTTTTCTATACATCCCTTACCTATCGGATCTTAGTCTTAGTACTGATGCATAGAACATGATTGTTTGATCGAATCAACTTCATACATGCTTTGTCTATTGGATTCGTGGATTCGAATTGTGACGGTGGATCTCCGTTGGCATTGTAGACTCGGTGTGAGAAACTAGAATTATGGACTCAGTTCGTGGGAATACTGTAAAGACTAACTGGACTCGTTGGTTGTTCGTTCAAGATAGAGATTTTACTTGGGCTTGTGGACTCAAACATCAGTTCTAAGAGTAGTATCACACTTCTTGTACTTGGTATTTTCATAGTGATTTCTAGTATTCCCGAGGTTTTTTATCCGTTAGGGTTTTCCTCGTAAAACTAGTGTTCTGTGTGTGATTGCTTTATATTGCTAATTTTGTCAATTGAATACTAAATTAAGGATTGGTAATTGAATTTGTTTTTCTATCAAGAAATAGTATCCTCGAAATTTCAATTTAATATCTACATTATAAGAGGTAAAGGCAAGCAGATGGAGCCATACTTGTTCTACGTCTATCAATTTCCAAATTCTCACATTCTTAATCACCTTGTACAGGGTCATCAATATGAGATAGTATAGCAAGGACAGGATTATAACAGCATATCAACTCTAGACACATCATTCTTTGTTGTTCTTTGAATGAGTTGGCCCCGGACCATGTCACTTGTTTTCTCAGGGATCATGCATAGCAATTTCTATTTATTTTTTTTAGCCTTTGAGTGGTTAATTTGAACAAGTTAGCCCTATTCCATCTTCTCTTCTTTTTTCAAGGATCATGCATAGTGAATTATACTTTCCCATTGTATAATGCTACGCTTTAGGTTTTGCCACTACTTTCATGGATTGGCGAGGGATTAGATACTGATGTAGTGGAAGGTTGTTCGATGCCATGCAGCTGGAAAATTACGACTAAATTTTAAATGATCACCATCAATACATAGGTCTTTTTAATTGGAAACCTAGAAATAAAACCTTACAAGTTGCTACTCAAAGCACTCTTTAAGTCCTCTATGGAACAGAAAAGCATTGAAGCAAATTTCATATAATTATCCAAGAAAGACTGCTTTTGGTTCTTTTTCTAACTTCCATATGTAGGAAAACACTGTAACTAACCATAGATTCAAAATATCACACTCCACCTGACATAACACGGACAAAATCTCAAACTTGCTAAAGTCAAATTTCACACTCCATTCTTAAAAATGTCACCTGCTTTTTCACATTTTTTAGAAATTGACTGTCGGATGTCTGTGATTTTTGGCACACATGACATTATGTAAGAATGGTATCGAATCTAATGGTCAGTTTTTCTAAATTCATTTTTCGATTGACCATCAGTAGGTCACCTTATGCAGCTTTCCGTAAGGTGCACCTTATAATACTCTCTCTCTCTCTCTCTCTCTCTCTCTATCTCTCTCTCTCTCTCTCTCTCTCTCTATATATATATATATGCACAAAAGACATAACAAATACTCAACTCAACTCAATAAAGTCTCAATCCGAATAACATCACAAATCATCATCATTATTATTATTATTATTATTAATTTGCCATAATATTTTTTTCTTGAGCCCGAATATAATTCATTTCGCAAATTGGTTTACCGCTGATAATTGCTAGTGGACTAGACATATTGGATGGCTTCATATGATAGATCCACAGCTCACATGTACTTTCTTTCTTGCTTCATAACACAAGGTGGGGTAACAACCACTTAAATAGTTAGTTATTTTAGTAATAAGAACACTCGTTATATTTTTGTGTGCTCTTTTTCTGAGATTTTATAGGAGCAACTATTATACATACACCATTTTTTGTCGAATTTCTTTTTAGTTCCTGTTTAATTGTCGAGGAAAAGAAAACTTGAAATATCACAAAAGCTCATACAATCCTCGTCTCATTATCATTTTGTCTCCTGTAGACAAAGGTTTTAATATTAGCATTTTTAGCCATTATAGAATAACATCCATGATCATATTGTTTATGTGCAGATATTAGCAGGAAATGCCAGAAAGATGAGCGTTGTTCGATTTGAAGGGATAACAATGGTGATGCAACATTGAAGGGCAAAAAGGTTACTCAGATATAACTGACTACGATGAGGATCCATACCAAATGAGACCACAGGATGGCCGATCCGATGACTATGTAATTACTGAAAGAGAACCCACCAAAGGCTAAACAATCCTCGTTCCCTTCTCTATGTTTCTCCACCAGAGTAGCAAAGAACCTTACCTTTCTCTCTCTCTTTCTTCCCTGTTGTCTTTGAGTTCTTGGATGAAGATGGCATGGAGGGAAAAAAAAGGGTTGTAGATACTGGACACGCTCTATGGCTAATGGCTGTTGTGTTTGGATGCATCTACTTAGCAACATGACTCCTACTTATCATTCACTTTTGAATTTGAACCTAGAAAGCATCAGCTTAGGGTGGGTAGTGGACGCGTGCTGAGAGATGATGCATACCCTATTTATAGGGTAGTAGAACCTCTTATATATAGAGGGAAAAAAACTAGATGGCCATCTTGTTATGGATTTTATGATGAGTCGGGATGCCACAGGTGAGTTTTTTTTACGTGGATTAAAGTGGTTTATTTTAGTGCTGCATGCTCAATATGAAACTCGGGGCAGGTGGTGGATATTAGTGCTGGGATGGGTTAATACAAACTAGGGGAATGGATGCTCGAATGATGATTTATCGTCGAATTAAGAGAACTTCAATACAATTGTAGTATCATACCATTGTAGTCTCGCAAGTTAAAAGATAGTATTAAAAGACATCAAAGTTAAAAGGTACACTACAAGAAAAATGTTTATTGATGACGGTTCTAAACTGTCATCATTTTATTTTAATGACAGTTTTGAAAAGCGTCATTGGGGGCCGTGTCATCTTTGAGACGGAAGATAGATGACAATTTTAAACCGTCATTATTATGTTAGAACAATGACAGTTCAAAAGCGTCATCTTTTTTCGATTTACAATGACAGTTCAAAAGCGTCATCTTTTCTCGATTTACAATGACGGTTTAGAATCGTCATCTTTATTTGATTTACAATGATAGATTTAAACCGTCATCTTCCTTTAAAAAAATGATGACAGCTCAAAACACAACCATGATAGTTCAAAATGCAACCGTGACAGTTTGTAACCGTCATTAATAATACCATGAATGATTTTTTTTTTTTTTTTTCAATTATAATCAATATTTTCCCCCAAAACCTGTTAAATGTAACCTGTAACAGTTAAATGTAACCTGTAGCAAATTATATATATATATATATACAAATGCATGGGTATTAAGAACTATAATTAAAGACCAAGCAAACTTAATTAAATATAAAATCATTACTTTAAATTTCATTAAATATGAGTATCTAGAACAATAATCAATAGAGGAAAAAAAAAAAGATCTAAAACAAAAAGTTTCACTATTGTTTATGTACAAGAAGGCAGTAAAGAGAATAAAAAGAGCTAAAAAAAAGGCCTCACTATTGTTTATGGGGCAAAGGAAACTGATTTGAGTGAAAGACAAAAAAATGTTACAATGGCCGGAGCATGAAATTGAAGTCTTAAAGCAACTAGGGAGTGGAGATGATATCTTTGCTGCCTTTGTGATTTTGATCTTAGGTACAAGTCTTAACCCAGCAACCATAGGAGCTCCCTGCATTATTTGAAATAAGAAATTAACTAACTTAATTTCTGATAAAATCAAAAAGACAGTCAATTTTGATCAGTACTTCAATAGTTCAAATGATATATACAAGCTCAAAACAGAAATCACGTACTCACACCCACATACAATGTGGGTTAAGTGAGAGAGGTTTTGTATTATTATATAGCCCCCACATAGCCACTCAGCACAAGACCCAACAGTAGTGGTTGGCTGCTCTAAAGTTGCCCCTTCTCCATTGACGTCCATTAATACTTATCAAATATTCCATGTAAGCATCACAAAGGAATGAGGATCACTGATGACAACTACTAATCTATAACAACAAAATACACCTTAAAATTCCATATCACCAAAAATACCAGATTATATATTGGCAAAAAATGAACATCCTTACTCCTATTATGTCAGTTGGCTTATAAAAATGGAAGGATGCTGAACCTTAATTCTTAGTTTGGGGGAACGTGTGGAATCTGGACTGACCCAATAACTTATGCTTAGGTCCAAAAGGCAATTCTCCCACGAAAACCAATTCATTTGGGATAGATTTCTGAACAAGTAGGTGCCTAACACCCTTCATTGCTTCCTCATACATATCATATAAATATCTCAAACTACTATCTCGATGGATTCCCTGATGAAGCCATACTTTTATTAGGTATTCATAGTAACTGTCAGCACGAGATCCCAGTCTAATATTTTCACCATTAAATTCACCAGAGTTAGGACTGCAGCCACCAAAAAGACAAACAAAAACAATGTTGATGACCCCAAAAAATCTCATTTATATAAGTTGAAATTAAAAAGCATTCCAAAAAAAAAAAAAAAATTTGTATTTGTAACACTAACTATGTTATGTAAATGCACACGTTAACACAGTTCAGAAAACATGACACTAAAGGATTAAGTAACTGTATAGTTAAACCATCCTGTGGAGGTATGTGAGACCTCAAAACTCAATTCAACTCTTAAAGTCATAATCCAAACTACTTGTGGTAAGCCCCATGAATCCCTTTTCATCTTTTAGCATTATATATAGAGCCATATCCTCCACTAAATCCTTGGCAATCGTGCTTTTCGTCACAATCTCTAACCTCATAAACACATCATTTCTTTTCAGAAAAAATCTTCCCAATTTGCAAAAGTATATTTACATCATAAAATAAAAAAAGGACAAAAAAAATTAAAAAGAAAAAAGAGAAAAAAAAAGAAAAAAAAAAAAGAGGAAGCAAAGGCTAAATTTAGATAGAACTGGATAAAATTAGCTGAGATCATTCTATCTATTCTATGTCTACTTAATAGAAAGATCTGTCATAATAAACATTGGGTAATAATTTTGTATAATCTGAGTATAAGCTAACTTATTGGGGATGCATTCAGTGTTGTAAGCTTGAGGGATTCCACTATTATATAGAAGCAAAGAGTATCAGCATTAATCAATGCTTCAATTTACACTCAAAGTGATCAATGATTGCTCAATTGTATGCATGGAATGTGACATGAAGCATATGTAACCAAAATATGAATTTTCTTTTCCAACAGAGATGACTGAATAACAAAGATCCTTACCAATTCGATCACTTTGGAAAGAGTTCATCAATAATGTAAGGCAATTTCTTGGAACATTAAATTCAACCAAGTGAATCAGCTTGTAAAATTTATTTACAGAGAGAGAGAGGACTATACATTAGAAAAATTATAAAAAATCATTTGGGCCATTTATAATTACCCTTAGTACTAATCAGGTTGATAAAAAAGTTCAGACAAAAATGAAGCACATGTTGCTTTCCACCTCTAAACAGAGGTCAAGTTAATGATGGGCCTCTTCAAAGGTGTACACTTTGTATGTGTTCTTTTCAGATAGATCTATTTGACATTCAGATACATTTTGTGCTGCTTCCTTTCAGAAATGAAAAATATCTGATGCAGCTTCACATTCAAAGAGCACAAGCCCCTGAGTGTGATCTCAGATTTCCTAATATTTCCTTCGGAAGAAGGCAATATGGTCCAAATTATAGGAAACTGATGAAAATCTCTGGTAATTTTGTCCTAAATGATATTGATTTGGTTGGTGTTTCAACCAAATCAATATCATTTAGGATAAACTTCATTGTTTGTGCAAAAAAATTCAATTAAAGCATATTTGACAGACAATAAATTCTTCCATTCTCTATCAATATTGCAAATTAAGTCACATAGACAGAGAAATTTGAGCTTGATTGAGTTTTCTGACAAGGTATACTGCCTTAGTTGCATTATTGGGGTGGTTATCGCAATTCCTCAGCCTTATGTAGGTTAGGCTTGTCGGGTCCCAATTATGAGGTGGTCTCAGACCATGTGTATAAAATTACCCATTTTAAATGTCTCTCTGCCTGAATATGATTGGGAAGGCATTTTGGTTCCCATTTTCAAGAAATCAGGTATACTGATAATCAACTCCTCCATTGCTATCAAAAATATGTATCATAACTAAAAGTATATCTCACTTAATTATATATTAACTCAAAGTCTGATCATTTGCAGTACATATAGTACGGTCCACACAATCACGATCATTTATGACGTAACATGTGTACATCACAGTATCACGGACGGCCATGATTGCATGATCGATGATTATTAATATTAACTAATATCAATCTGCAAATAATTTATTAGAATGCATATTGAACAACCTCACATATTCTATGTGGTCCATTCAGTATTATTTAAATATATAGGCTAAGGGTGACAGAGAGTATCAGTGGCAATAATCAGCACAGGAAATTTGGGTTATTCACAACATTGAAAACAGTGTAGGCATATTAATTCAGAGACATAATCTAGTCTTATGTAGACACTGGTTTTATGAAATTTGTAAATTTTTGTTATCTACAATACATCAGATTATGAGAATCATTTGGATAACGATGCAATGAATTCAATATAATTGAGAAATACTACAACAGAAGTATGAACTCCGAGAAAACACAGCATTATTAATTTATTGAAATCTGGGGAGAAGAGAAACATAAAACTCCAATCCAGTTAGGTAACCAAACAACGATTACGTGTCTAATCAGAAGTTATCATCAACAATTAGGCCACTCCTATATACTTCCCTACACAAATTATAACCACTGTTAATAACAGAAAAAAAAAATAAACAAAAAAATAAAATATAAAAATAAAACACAATTATTCTACATACAGATCAACAGCCATGTCCCTTTTCTATGATCCGCCATTTCTAAATCTCTTCCAATGTTAAGGTCTGGCGAAAACGCCTAGCATCTTACCCTAACAGAGGCTTCCCAAAACCTTCTTAGCCCTCTCCATATCCATCTAGACATTTCTAAATTTCTTCCACTGTTTAAGGTCTGGAGAAAACGCCCCATATCTTACCCCAACCAAGGCTTTCAAAAACCTTTTTAGCCCCCTCGATATCCATCTCAACCAGTTTTGGCAAATGTACACAAGCACCAGCTGTAACCATCTGTTTTCGAGATTTTTTAGAATGCACAATTGAGGACAGTATAGAAACAGGGTATTTCTTATCCAAGTTCTGTATCGATGGATCAAGAAGCTGAACTGTAATCCCTATCCCTCTCTCATCCTTTAAAAAATTCTTCGATTACCAGCATATAACATTAGAGCAGACAATGCCTTTGCAGCTGCTTCTTTCCCTTCAATGGCCTTACCATCTAACATTTTCACCAAAGGAGGAATACACCCCAATTCACTCATCTCTTTCCTCGTTTTTGTGCGGAACCCCAGTTCATAAACAGCACCAGCCGTATGTAGTTCATAAACAACACAATACTTGACAGCACTAGCCTAATTATCTGTTAATTTTGAGAATCTTCTTATATAGTTCATAAAGAGCACTAGCCTAATTAAAACAATCACATCAACTACACCCAATAGTCCTAAAATTCAAACCCAACCAGTAACAAAGCTAAAACAATAAGGTCTTCTAATGAGTTTTCTTCTATATTCTTTTCCTTTTCATTAAAAGTTAAAACCCTGTCTTAAGCACTTGTCTATAATAGTGCTTCATGCTTCCTACTTTTATGGAGAAATATCTGTCAGAGATTACACAACTGGTGAGAATCTCTTCTTTATAGTTTTAAAATAAACAATACAATTAAGATGGACAAACTAGGTACTGTTTGGCATGTGATAATCATTAGTATGCAGAATATTGGATAGCAATCACTCTTTGAGTTGGTTCCTCTGTCCCAATTAAACAAGGCACATGTTTATATAATGAGAAGTTGTAAAGGTAATATTAAAGGGACAGAGGGTATCTCTGTCTATGACCCTTTTCATTCCTTTAAAAACATGGGATTGGTAAAAGGAAGAATGACTTCTAATGGTGTTTAGAGTGATTTGTGGTGGCAATTTTCTAGTGGGTTAAATGAAAATATTCAGTGCTTGGTTGTGTTAAAAAAAAAAAAAAAAAAAAAAAAAAAAAAA
>JAESVK010001325.1:2213242-2244512 GCA_017140935.1 Hamamelis virginiana | reverse complement strand
AAAAAAAAAAAAAAAAAAAAAAAAAGGAGAAGAAGCAGAAAGGTGTATTCTTATAGGAATCATGAAGGCATGTCACAAATTGGGTGAAGTTTCTCGTGTTCAAGGGTCTGGCATGAAGACTTGTGATAATGACAATAGCAATATTAATAACAAGATAGATCATGGTACAGATGGATAGAAGAATTAAGAAGACAAACACCAGCCTTCTGATATCAATATCAGAAAAAAAATAAAAATAAATACCAGTAGGTCCTAACAAAGTAAATTGAATAGCAAGAAAAAGTGGCTGTAGACTTCTATCAAGAAGTTTAATTTTTGACAAGTATTGATTTAGTTAAGCTCACTGAATACTGCAGCGTAGACTGACTTGAGTTATGCACCCAGTTTAACAATTTTACACTATTGAGCCAAAAAAAACAGAACTAATTTACACTTCTCTAGCAAATTTTCAATCAATGGCAGCTTACATGAGTAACAACTGAAACATAATCTGACAATGGGCAATGGTTGTTTGAGAACTCATTGCAACACATTACCACCCAATTCAAACTCATTTTGATTGCATATATAGGCTGGAAAACATTAACCCAGCCTGTCTCAACTAAAATGATAAAACTATATTATACTTTCATAAAATTAAAAAATAAAGTTTTGGGTCATTCTTAACTTTTAGGAACCATTAATAAAGTTATGTACTGTCCAATATTGTCTAATACCAATATCTACAACTCTAGAAGCATTGAAAGGGGCGACCAACTGTATTTAAATGTTAAAGGCGTCACAAACAGAATTGCCAAAAAGTTGAAGTTGTATCAATAATTGAAGGGGGTGACCAAGGTTGTGTTTGGCAAAGCTTCTAGCAACAAAAAGTCTTTCAAGGGAAGTCCTCCCTGAGAAGCCCTTTCAGAAACAAAGTAGCTAGCTAGGGTTCGGAGAGAGGGATTGAGGGAGAATGATGAGGGAAAGAGATGGAAAGAACCAAACGCGAGATAAGGTAGGGAGAGAGACATGGAGCACGATGAGGGAGAGGGAGAGGGAGAGGGCGGGAGATCGGGAGCTGCAATCGTGGGTTCTCTGAAGTCTGAACTCTCCACTGCTAATTTCGCGCCAAATAAAAAGAGGGATTACGGTCATATATTAAGCTGTCATTGTTATATGTATAAAAATGATATTTTTAATAAACCATCATCTTTAACCATTCATTTTAATCCATTTAATGATAGTTTTAATCCAACCACCATTTTTTTTTTAACATATGACAGCTTTAAAAGACAAATGAACTAAAATTTCAATTGACTAATATGCAAAAAGGGGAAAGGCATCACTTTTCACCATATTAATCTAACAAACTGGCAGTCAAAAGAATCAAACATTCATTATAGCTGAGTTCTTACTACCATCATATACATGTCTAAGTGTAAAATTACAAAGTCCAGAAATGAGTCTTATCATCATACGAATAATTGTCTCCAGTGTCACCCCCCTCACTGCAGCTTCCACTTGATGCATGTTCAAGATCATCATCTCCAGCAGCCACAACCCAAAAAAAAAAAAACCTCCCCAAAGCAGCAAAGCTTCAAACCCAGCTCCACAACAAACACCTAGTACCCTCATCATCATTTTTCCATTTTTATTTTATTTGGGGTTGCCGCTCTCCAGACATAGATTGGTTGTCCGTCTATAATAATGACATACCATAATAACATCTCTAGCCTAATTAAAACCTTCACATCAGCTACACCCAATAGTCCTAAAATTCAAAGCCAACCAGCAACCAAGCTAAAACAGGAAAGCATCACTATATACATGAATAAAGATTGAACTCTTACCATTCAAAAGAAACTAAGCCAGTTCTTTTGCTTCCTAAGCTACTACATGAATAAATGAATTTAATTATCACAGGATCAACAAGAAGCAAAGCAGGTTCATCATTTAAAGCTAGTTCATCATAATTAGTTAATTATCCCATGCTTGGCTATGAAAAAATCGAATATAGGCATGGGAAACTATAAGCTCACTCTCTTAATTATGATTATGGATACAAGCCATGGTATATAAACCTGATGCAAATTCTTGGATGCTCTTTAATGTTCAATTGATTGATGAGAATCATAAAAAAAACAGCACAATTTTGAATGCCAAAAAAACTCAACCATATATCAACCAATAAATCAATAATAAACTTCAAGAGTCTCATTTTTTTTTCTTTCTGCAGCAATCAAACCCAAAGTAATGGAATCTACTTCTTTTATATACGAATAAAATATGACCTTAACAAAAATTTTGACATTTGAAGAGATAAGTTTGATGTAACTCTTAAGAAATTTTTGCAGAGAGAGTTCTCGAGAACTAATTTTAAGTAAATCTAACTCAAACATATTGGTTTCAATCAGTTTTAAGGGGTAAAAAAAATCAAGCTTAAATGAAAGAGAAGTGAGGAATTGAACAGATTGGTTTCAATCAGTTTTGCATTGTAGCTTAGTTTGTAACAGTAGTAATAGCAATAACTTGTACTTTATCTTGGATTCATCAAAATAATGAAGGTTAATGATTTTCGCTTCATTTCTAGAATTGATTTGTGGCAGCTCATTCAAATCTATAGAATTTGAATTAAACTTCAAGTTATGGGATTAAAGTTCCTGGGCAGAGGACCAATCTGAATGATAGAACTCACATTTACAGCAGATACAACATCTTGAAGGCAAAAACTATAAACTTGAGAATATTTTTATCGTATAATGCAAGAAGGATTTATGAACAATCCGAAAATATCTAAAAATGACAACAGCTCAATATGATAAACCTTTCAAGACTTTGATAAAATATTCTTGAGAGAGCAGGGTAAAAGCTAGTTTATGATTTATAAAATATTAATCCAAAACAGGGACAGATGAGGTGGAAAGAATACGTACAGATTTGGAGACAAAACCAACAGATCCAGGCCTGTACAGCTTGCAATGAATAATATTATTGATAGTTCCTGCAGTGTCCCCAATCTTAAAAGCTCCACCTTGAATGCCTCCAACAGTAGCTGGGCCAATGACAACCTGCAAACACCATCAGTATTAAGTTTAGATACAATATTAAACTAGATCCATTAAGTGAATTTAAGAAGGATCAATTGCACTAACACCATCTCGATATAGCAATATAATCCAAATACGAATTTTAATCTTCTTATTTCAGACCTCTTTTTAGAGTTCTCTTCATTGAGGCAATCGAACCCTACACAGTTGTCTGATCTCAATGGGCCTAGTAAAGTTGGTTACAAACTGCACTAAGCTAGGAATTGATTGATTAATTGATCAAAGGAAATTCTAAAGACTATTCCATTTTGGCAGGTTGATTCAAGTCAAGCAATAGTCTATATAAACTGGAACCCATCGATTTTGGGTTATATGCAGTCCATGCAAAGTTCAGGAAATCAAACTCAAAGCCCAAAGCACACACTTGTGTGTCTATCTTTCTCCAGTAACCCAAATTAGCGCATTTGGCTACTCAAACTGACTAGAAAACAATTTTAATATTTTTTACATTTATATACACAAAATCCATGTAATTCTTCAGAACTAAAACATGGACAGCAGTAAAAAAAACAGACACTATTTTGAGTATTTTCAAACCACTCTAAAAGAATCTTAAATTAAGCAACAGTGGAGTCTGACATAAAAGATTGAAATTGCAACCCAATACCTATTTCCAAAATTTTAAAACAAGAATGACATTTCGTGCAAGTCTTTTTGGACAGGCAATTCCTCTAATATGATGAAAATTTTGCCAAATTCCTCTTAACTTATTAATAGATACGGAAAAAGCTTTCCCCAACGTCACACAAAAAGAAGGGAACTCTATCGAATTTTTTTTTTTTTTTTGTTTACAAAAAAACCCAGACACATCACAATGAACAAGGCAAGGAAAAGAAAAGAACAGAAACAGAGGAAAAGAAAAGAAAAGAAAAGAAAATTAGAAATTTTCCCGTAAATAAAACACAGAATTACCAGCTAAACCAAATACTCTGTAATCGTTTAAATTCAACTTTCAGAAATCCAAACTTTTTTAAATTACCCAAAGCTGTACCCAAATCTTAACTTTGTGTGTTTAGATTCAGTTTCACTGCCTAAAGTGTTATTAGGACTTTCTCCAAGTTCTCCAAATTCGTCCTTGATCTCACTGGTAAGCCAATCTCTTATCTATTTTTACTCTAATCCCACCACGGCAAATCAAAATTATTTGATTTCACATGAATAAAGAAAAAAAAATCCATATATGAGGAACATAAAAGACAAACTAAATGATCTTTCAAACATACCAAAAATCTTGTTGCCCAAGAGAACACTAAAAGCCCCAACTGAAAGTATATATCTCCCAACGAATTCAATCAAGAACAATGAGGGCTGAAAACCCTTGGCAGAGGGAAAGGGAGAGAAAGCAGTTGCCGATGAGAGCTTCCAAACCCTAGCGACCTTCAAAGAGAGAGCAGTGAGGGCTGCGAGATTACACAGACGAAGAGAGGGAGAGTAGGCTTCGTGCACATAAACTCTGTGAGAGAGATAGGGTATGTGCCGCTGTGAGTGTATGAGGGGAGAGAGAAGGACGATGAGAGCGAGCTGCGAATACATCAGAAAGGGGGAGAGGCATCGTGCGCGTAGGAGGTGAGAGAGTAAGAGAGAGTTTGGCGCCAAAACATAAGAAAAAGGGTTCGTGGTCGATTTTTTGCGGGTTCTCAGTTGAGCGCCAAAAAATATAAGATTACGGTTACTCCTAAACCATCATCCTTATTAGCATAAAGATGACATTTTTTATAAACCATCATCTTTGAGATCACATTTTAATCCATTTGATGATGGTTTTGGTTCAACTGTCATTATTTATTTTTAAATATGAGAGTTTTTAGAAACTGTCATGATTTTCAAAAATCAAGTATCATTAATACCAATTTTCCTTGTAGTGGTAGGTATATGTCAATAAAAATATTCTATCACTTTAATTTTCATTCGCAACGTCTCGTTGGTGAACATGTATATATACACATACATAAAAAGGTATAAATAGGCTAGCTCAGTAGCGTGGCACTTCACATGCGCAAGCTTATGAAAATCATCATAAATTTATAAATATGTATGTACATGTATAGGCTATCAATATCATTGATTTAGACCCGTCCCGCAGTGAAGTCTTATTTTGGTGAAAAGGGTTTGGGGTCGAGGGAGGATAGCCATATATGATTGCATAAAGCCACTGGGATGGGTCAGCAGATTCCCACATCTACCATATGACAAGTTTTTTGGTTAATAAAAGGGCTCAATAACTGATTCCGTGGACAATAGTGATTGGCATGTTACCATCATGGATTAGATAGAAATGGAACTCACTGGTTACCATTTTGGTGTTGTACATGCAACTTTCGTTGGTGGTCCCTTTGGGCGTTATACATTTCTCAATTCTCACAAATCAAAGAGATATATCATACGCCAATTTAACAAAGGATCCTCAAACCACAAATTAACATAGAATCCCCAATTTTGTTAAGAATCTTCAATCCCCAACTCCAAACCCATCATTATTAGAGGACATGAAATGATGTGCATTAAATATTGATTTAACGTGTTGGGGATTGGGGATTATGTGCAAACCTGGGGATTATGGATGCTCAGTAAAATTGAGAATTCTATGTAATTATAGGGATTCTTTGTAAAATTAGGGATTAGGGGTAGTGCATTTTGGTCCAAAAAAACATTGATAGGTTCATCTTCGTAATTATTTTCAAATCGAGTTCATTCATGTAATATTTCGAAAATTCAGGATTATTGACATAAAATGCCTTTTTTTTTTCAAGAAAATGGAGAAGAAGGCATCACAGAGAAGAATATCATTCCAACCAGGTTGGCACCTTACCATCTCACAATCATTTGCCAATAACTCCCAAAATTTATTAAAATAAAAAATAAACGAATAGAATTAGACTAGTTTTAAAGGTCTTTAATAAAAAGAAAATTATAATAGCATTTTCTATTCGAAAATTTTTCTTCTAAGAACTACCTCCTCACGTTTAAGACGTTCGCGTGGTGTGTTCTCATTAAATTGTCCCTTGTTCGTTTAGTAGTTTTTGAGCACTACGTGTAGCAAAATCAATAGCCTAAATTGATGTCAACTATTTTAAAAAGTCCACACATTTGCATAAGAAAATTGTTGTTACTATATTAATGCTCCCTAGTTTATTTAGAAAACTATCAATTGTTTGAAAAATGTAGATTAAGGCCTTGTTTTTGGCCTCGTGCTCTCATGACTTTCACCCAGTTAAATCATTACTTCGTACATTTGGACCTAGAGAGGTTGAAATGTGTTAAACTCTGCAAAATGATCAAACTTTCATGAAATTAGGGAGTTATTGAAGTCATTGTTGTTGGAATGGATGGTGCCTTCAATTAAACTGACTACCACTAAGGTTGAGGTCGAACACGTGGCCTATCACCTTATCGCACGTGACACCCAATATCCCATTTGCATCTATTTGTTGAAACTAAGGATACAAAAGAGAAAAGAGTTTATAGAGCCTCATTAATTAACGCGATCATGTTCCCTTTCAAAATTAATCCCATAGATATAGATGACCAATTTCTTTAACTGATGGGAAGAGTATTGGAGATAACAATGATTTCTAATGTATTCTCACATGGAGAATACTTTAGAAAAATAACCTCACAACATTGACTTCGACTTCTGTTCAAAAAAAAAAAAACCAACATTGACTTCAACTTCATAGGAAGTTGGAAGGCAGTGGGAAGAAATTAAGTAGATAAATAGTATTACATGTGAACTTCATTTCAGTCATAATCACCAAATGCAGTAAGAACAACATCAAACACCAAAAAGAACCTCACAACCACAGCAAACTATGAGCCCACAGCAGGCCAAACACCATAAGACTACAAATAAATCACAAGCAGAAAAGAGCTAGCTGTTTTTGATGTGGTTAGATAACTGATGGGCTTTCTGAACAAATCTGTGAGTACTTTTAAAACTTTACAGACCTCAACTCTGGTTTCCATTGGCAAAATATCACCTAACAACGAATCCAGCTGCCTTCTCCACTTGTCCATAATCTAGTTACACAGAATGAGTAGACAATCAGTTCAAATATACACAAAAGCCTACAACAATTTTCAATCAATCAGCAATAGCTAATACGTGTTGGCAGTGATGGAGGGAATAAATAGGCCATTCAACAATATTATGTTGAAATAGTCTAAAAACAATTGTATCATTTACCTTGGAAAGCCATCAAATTTACTAATTTCTCCTTCCTCTCCGTCTACGAGCAGCACTCTTCTTCGATCTTTTTACGTTTCTGTGTTGTACGACTTCAACAATTCTCAAAAACCATTTAGGATTTCTATTTAAGAATATATGATATCCCCAAGCCAACCCAATTACCATTCCACTTCCATACCCCATAAATACTGCTTTCCATCCAAATCCACCCTCAAACTCAGAATTATCTTCTTTTTCAATCGATGGGGGTGGTTGTGGTGCCTCATCACTGCTGCATTGCTTTGATAAAGGAACTCCACAGAGTCCAAAGTTTTGGTCATACGAACTATTTGCAAATGTATCAAATTGTTTCCCTCGAGGTATTGGTCCCACCAAATGGTTTTGCGATAGGTTTAGAAATCCGAGAAAAGTGAGGCTCGTCAATTGCTCTGGAATCACCCCAGTAAGGTTGTTTGAAGAGAGGTCTAAAGATTCAAGATTTCTCATAGTCTCCAAAGATGATGGAATATAACCTCTAAGGCAGTTATGAGAAAGGTTGAGCAATCGAAGCGAAGTGAGCTTTCCAATTGATTTTGGTATCTCTCCTGGAATTTGTTCATTGACAAATCAAGAGTAGTGTAGATGGTTAAGATTTTCACCAATTCGACATCAAGTCCTTTGACCGTCACCACCACAGAATCTTGATAATAGTATTCCCCCATGTATCTCGGCCCAGTATTTTCTTCATCCACATTCATTAGAGCTTTCAAAGTTTCGAAAAATTTTGTGGGCAAGAGGCCGGTGAACTCATTGTAAGAGAGGTCAATAATTCGCAATTTGGGGAAGGGAAATTTGGTCTTGGAACTGCGTATGGTACCATGGAATCTGTTTGATCGCGGGATAAGAACTTGTAGCCGTGGAAGAGTATCCAACCAATCGGGGAATGTACCATTTATCTTGTTGTTTCCAAGATCTAGGACCTCCAAGTTCTTGCATTCCATTAAAGATTGTGGTATTGGCCCTTCCAATTTGTTTCCATTGAAGTCAAGATTCCTCAATTTATTACCCTTTACAAAGATTTTAGGAATTGTGCCATGAAAGTAATTCATCCGCAGATCCAATACGGAGAGAGAGTTGCTGAAGCTTCCCAAACATTGTGGAATGATACCACTGAAGCTATTATTAGACAAATCCATAATTTCAAGAGAATTCGCATTGCAAACTGAATATGGAATATTTCCACTGAATTTATTGTTGGAGATTATGAAGATTTGTGTGGAGAGTGGTGGAACAGGAAGTGGGCCTAGAAACATGTTGGATTGAAGGTTAAGATATTGAAGATCCTTATAAGGAAGTTGCTCCACACCTGTTAGAAAGTTGTAAGAGATTTTTGTAAGCATTAAGTCCTACCTTGTTTCTACTATATGAGAAAACATACCTCAAAAAGTTAACAATTTTGAAATATATAGGATTCTTGAGAAATGTAGGAATTCACAAATGTTGCAAGATCTTGACTTAAGAAACTCACTCGTAAACAAATACGAGGAGGGAATGATTTTCAACTATAAGAGAAAACATGCCTAGCTAAACTCCCCCAATGCCTCTTTAATGATATGATGAGTGAGAGAGAGAGAGAGAGAGAGAGAGAGAGAATCATGTTTATAAGTTTAAAAATTGCCAAGTAATTGCTTATGTCATGAGAATGTTGTCTTAGCACAGTGAAAACTGATTACCATTATGGAATAAACAATATGGATTCAAATGTTAATTATTATATGTTAAAAAGATCTAAATAAACCCCCGCTTAGACTACATTTTTTAAACCATATGATATGGAAGCTTAATGTGGTAATGCCACATCATTTAATTTCTGTAATATTGCATGATAGTAGAGCTCTGATCATCTTATGTTAGGTGGTTTAAATATTGGTCTAAACAATGCTCATTTAGCACTACTCTAAAAAGGAAGCCAATTATCTCATGATCTCTCTTTATATTCAAAATTTATGGCCTAAATTTCAATGCATACGTTGCATCATCTTGTGTGAAAAAAAAAGAGTTTTTAATGATGTGACCAATAATCTTATCCTTTTATTATCAAAGGCAAAGTTAAACTCTTTAAAAAAGTGGAAGTTGATTTGATTACGGACACATTAGGGACATACTTTTTATTGTACATCCTTAGACCATATTTTTCAAACAAATGGAAGCATGATGTGGTAATACCATAACATTTAATATTTATAAAACACGATAGTAGAGATGGTATCATATTTCTATGATGGATCGTCAGGTAGTCTAAAAATATGGTCTAAGTGATTACTAGCATTTTTTTCTTTGGCACAGTTATACATCAGTAGTGTTAGTTGTTAGTCAATTAGTAGGGGAAGGGAAGCAGGGACATCGCATTAGCGGGAGAGATGTGGGGCACATTGACCAAACCACCAATTTGTGGAGTGTGTGGGGAAACAAATCCACCACTTAACAAACCACCACAAACTCGCCATAAACGAGATTCGAACCCGTGACCTCTAACATGAGGAGGCAAGGGCCTGACCAACTGGGGCTAGCCCCAGTTGGGTCATTTAGCAATTAATATTTCATTTTTTATTATTATAAAAAAAAAAAAAAAAAAAAAAAAAAAAAAAAAAAAAAAAAAAAAAACCCAATTATCTCATACCTATCTTTATATTTGAAATTTATACATTGAATTTCAATGTATGCACCACATCATCTTGTGTGAAAATTTGCCGGTAATAACTTCACATTCACTTTATCAAGGTTTGGCAACGCCTTTCAATTCACATTATGATTATCCATGTGGTGGGCTTTGTCGGTCATAAATAGTTCTAAAAAAATGCTAAATGCTCTAAACAAGTGTGTCCCTAATGTGTTCTTAATGATATGATCAATAATTTAACTCAACCTTTTTTTTAATTAACAAAGGCAATCCTTGAAAAAAATTGGAAGCATGAATTGAATAGGAACACATTAAGGACATAGGTTTAAGGAACCTATAGCATTATTCATAGTTCAAATGCACATTGAAAGCAGCTTGTAACCCAAAATACGACACATTTGGAGCATATCTAAAATTCATTTATAAACTATGTTGATCGAAGAGGCAAAACGTACTCATAGCAAGACAATAAAGGCACCATCAAAATGTAATCATGCATGAAAGGTTTTAAGAGAAAAAATTATGTGCCATGTTGCATACCTGAGGATGGGAAAGGACCATTGAAATTATTAAATGAGAGGTCCAAGTGAAATATTTGTGTCAAATTCTCAAGCGATGCCGGAATTGATCCTAAAAAGTTATAGTAGGAGATGGATACAAAATTTAAAAATTAGCATCATGATATGGATACAGACAAATTGTCAAATGAGAGAAACAAATAAGATATTCGTGCTATTTACTTTGACTAACAACTATGATGAGATCTTTTCAGCTAAATTTTTCTATAAAGATCCTATCTAGTCAACTTAAACATTCTATATGTGTGTTGTAAGATTCAGACAAGTTTATAATTTATTTTCCTCTAATTGATTGAAACTTATGGAAAAATATGAGATGGATACATATGGGAGTATATATAATTAAGTTCTACCTTAAAATAAAAGGCTAATATCTATTAATATACTACTATTAATCACTGTTTTCTTCTTTTTAAAAAAAATTATATTTTTATATAATATTATCAATATCCAATTAAATTTTAAAAAGTAATCAAATATTTAATATACTTGTTAATTAGTTATACATTAATTTGCTTAACGAGTCGGGCCTCTTTTACAAGATGAGTAAAGAATAAAGGGAGATGGAGAGGAATAACAATGACTTGGGTTAATAATAGAGGCTAAAAAGAAAAGAGTTGGTTAATAATTGCACTATCTTATTGAGTTAGTTATGAGAAAAAAGAAGGTTCTGTGGGTACGTAACTTGTGAAGGAATAGCACCTCTTAGCTAATTATACGGGTGAAATTGACTTGCCTTCCAAACTTAATTTACAATACATATCTTATTCTGTCTACTAAATGTTCTAGTACACATTTACAATAGAGATCATATATCATCATGGCGTACGCATTATAATTCATGCTGGAACTATGTTTATTAATGAAGAGGTACGTGAGAGCTAGGTTGTGGCATGACAATGAGACGCCAAGTCTTATCATAACCTTAATTTCCCTTCTCTAAAACATCTAACTAAATAAATTGTTATCATGTTGGCAAGTAGGTCGGTATGAGAACTTACCCCTGAAATGATTGTTTGAGAGATACAAAAAAGATATTTGTGTGAGGTTGCCAACCCATGTTGGGATTAACCCTGAAAAATTGTAGCAATGGAGAAATATAAAATTCAAGAGTTAAATTCAGAATCAGCTGGAATATAACTTATTATTACCAAAACAAAAGTAGTGAAATAAATTATAACGAATGAGTTAGCAATAATTGAGGTTCAAGTAAACCAATAACGGTAAAGCAAATCGTTGTCATATTTAATGAATAGTGAGATAAGAAGGGGTAGGTTAGGATTGTGGGGCTACTTCTGCAGAGGAGCAGGCCCCTTATCTCATTACTTGTAGGAAAGAGGTATCAAGGGAGAACCTTGTCTCTTCAGCTCCCTTCGAATTTGAAATTTGAAACTCTTATAATTTCAATACATGTGCCGCATTATCATGTGTGAGCTCACATAAGTGTCCCATAATTAAACTTTCATGTTCTTTATCCTATAATTGAGTAAACCATCATCTGTTAATGTATATAGTAGTTACTATTTACCAGTTTCTAATTACTGTATAGTTTCCATATTTTGTATAGGGTCTAGCCTATATAAGGCTCTCTTTGTACATTGATTGAGTTAAGAAGTTCAATAAAGAGTTTTATACTTTTCTCTCAATACTTTTCTCTCAACATGGTATCAGAGCCAGGTTTCTAGGAATCCTAACCTAGAAACTACCACCACTGCTCCACCACAGCCGCCTCAGTCTTCAAGCACTGCCCCACCAGCATACTACCACTGCCCCATCACCGAACACCACCAACAACAGCCGTCACGGCCTCCAACACAGCCGGAAAAGTTCTCTCGAATCTGTCCAACCACAAAACACCACCTCCCAACAACCAAAATCTATCAACCTACCCCTCAAAAGACTCGCCATCCTCCGATCTACAAAAATCCACAAAAATCAGCCCAAACCGCCACCGCACGCGCCTCCACGCGCCGCCCAAAGCAGCGCGCGTCAGATTCACTCTCAGCGCGCCGTTCACGCGCCCAATTCACGCGCCTCGCATATAACCGTGTTGCTGACGTCAGCTGACGTCAGCCCTACCCGCCACATCACCTACCACCCGACCCGGTCCGACCCAGATCTGACCCTGACCCGACCCTGACGTCATCTTCAGCTGCCACGTCACCTGTACCCGCCACGTCAGCTGCCACGTCACCAGGCCCGACCCGACCCGACCCGACCCGGACCCGACCCGACCTGGTCCACCCGACCCCGAACCCGACCCGTTGGCCCGACCCGAGATTCGACCCGTTGACCCGGCCCGGTCAACTCTTTGACCGTTGACTGCCACATCAGCATCATTGACTCGGCTCGGTCAACTCTTTGACCGTTGACTTCCACGTCAGCCTTTCTCTTCTTCTGTCATTGCTGCCACGTCAGCACCTACTGCCACGTCAGCACCTACTGCCACGTCAGCCCTTTACTGCCACGTCACCAAGTTGACCTAGCCACTGCTAGAACAGCCTGCCACGTGTCATCACCGGTGTTGCCACGTGTCAACGCCTCATTCTGCCACGTGTCAGCACCCCTCGTGCCCCGTGTCAGCCCGGAAGACCCCTTTCCCACTAATTTCGACGTCCTGAATCCGTTTTTGGGCTCCGTTTTACGAGATTCTGCTTCTACACTGCACTTTCAGCCTGTTCAGCCGCTTTTCGGGCAGGATCACCATTTTTCAGACACAGTCCTTCTTACAGTTTTTCGGCCTCCTAATTCCATTTTTGGACTCCATTTTTCGAGATACTGCTTCTATAGCTGAGTTTTGAGCATCATGGCCACCTCGAGATACCCTGTGCATGCCTCTTATTCTGCCACTGCCTCTGCCACAGCGACTTTCTCTGCTCGAGATCCTCATTCACCTATTACCATTGCTGATCTTGAAACTTTTCTCAAGACTGTTGTCTCATATTCTGGTACTTCCTTCTCTCCTGCTCTCTCTGCTACTACGACAGGTAACTCCTCTTGGTTCTTTGATTCTGCATGTAGCAATCATATGACCTCTGATCCTACTATTTTCTCTACCCAAAAATCTTCTTCTCACATTCCACCCATTCATACTGCCGATGGTTCCCACATGCAAGTAAGCCATACAGGACAAGTTTCTCACTCTCATATATCTCTTTCTGATACATATCTCATACCAAAACTCACTCTTAATCTTATTTCTGTGGGTCAACTTTGTGACATGGGTCTTACTGTTACTTTCTCTCGTTCTGGTTGTATTGTGCAGGATCCTCAGACCGGACGGACTCTTGGGACTGGTCGTAAAGTTGGTCGCCTGTTTGAGCTCATCAGTCTTCACACCTCTTCTCCAGCTCCTCAAATTGCTGCTCCAGCTCCTTCTACTTCCTCACTCCATTTATGGCACTCTCGTCTTGGGCATATATCGGTTGGTCGTTTACGGTCTTTAATTTCTAGTGGCTCTTTAGGTTCTGTTAGTCATGACCATTTAGACTGTTTATCTTGCCAACTTGCAAAACAACCTGCCTTACCATTTCCTCATAGTACTTCTACTTCTTCCGCACCTTTTGATTTAGTTCACTCTGATATTTGGGGTCCTTCTCCTGTTCCGACCATGGGGGGATCAAAATACTTTGTGATCTTTATCGATGACTATTCTCGCTACACTTGGCTATATCTCATGCGTAATCGCTCTGAACTTAAACAGATTTATTATGACTTTGCACAAATGATCAAAACTCAATTTTCTTGTCCTATCAAAGTCTTTCGTGCAGATAATGCCATGGAGTATCGAGACTCAGATTTTCTCACTTTTCTTCGTACTAATGGCACTATTCCCCATCGTTCTTGCCCTGGCACCTCTCAACAAAATGGGCGTGCTGAACGTAAACATCGACATCTCTTGGATACAGTTCGAGCACTTCTCATTTCTTCTTCTTGTCCTGAGAATTTCTGGGGAGAAGCCGTCCTAACTGCTGCGTATACAATCAATCGTGTTCCTTCTTCTGTCATTGGTAATATTTCTCCTTATGAGCGTCTATATGGTCATTCTCCGTCTTATAATCATCTCAGGGTTTTTGGGTGTGCTTGTTTTGTTCTTCTCCAACCTCATGAGCGTACTAAGTTGGAACCTCGCTCTCGTCTCTGTTGCTTCTTGGGCTATGGTATAGAACATAAAGGTTATAGGTGTTGGGATCCCATCTCCAAACGTCTTCGTGTCTCTCGTCATGTTGTATTCTGGGAGCACAAAATATTTTCATCACTCTCTAAATTCCACTTACCTGTTCCTCACACACAGTCTTTCTTTACTAATTCCTCCATTCCATTATTTCCTGATGATGCTGATACAGGTCTCGACCTTTCTACGGCTGCTCCTGAGGTGCCTCTTTTGTCTACGGATCCTGCCACAGTACCACTCTCCGCCACTACTGATGTCCTTCCTGCCCCTGATCCTGCTCCTGTCTCAGACTCCACCATTGACCATGCCTCCACTTCTGACACTGTCATTGATCCACCCATTCGTCGGTCTACTCGGGTAAGGGAACCATCTATCCTTCTTCGTGATTTTCATTGTTTTTCCACTATTCTCTCTCATCATGAACCGCAGACCTATAATGAGGCTCGCTCTAATCCTCTGTGGCAACAAGCAATGGCTGAAGAATTACAGGCTTTTCATACCACTCATACTTGGGATTTGGTTGACCTTCCTCGTGGAAAATCAATTGTGGGTTGTAAATGGGTTTACAAAATCAAGACCCGTTCTGATGGTTCAATCGAGCGTTACAAAGCTCGTCTGGTAGCCAAGGGCTTTACTCAGGAACATGGCATCGATTATGAAGAGACTTTTGCCCCCGTTGCTCGTATTACTTTTGTCCGCAGTTTACTTGCTATTGCTGCTGTTCAAAAATGGAACCTATACCAGATGGATGTCAAAAATGCCTTTCTCAATGGTGATCTTTCTGAAGAAGTTTACATGCAGCCTCCACCTGGGTATGATCATCCTCCAAATAAGGTCTGTAGACTTCGTCGAGCTTTATATGGACTGAAACAAGCTCCTCGGGCATGGTTTGCCAAGTTTAGTTCTGTTATTGGGGATTTTGGCTTTACCTCTTGTCCGTATGATTCTGCTCTCTTCATTCGTCAGACAGCCACCGGCACTACTCTTCTTCTGCTCTATGTTGATGATATGATTATTACTGGCAATGACCTTAGTGGCATTTCTGCACTCAAATCCTTTCTTCATCAGCATTTCGAGATGAAAGATCTTGGTTCTCTCAGTTATTTTCTCGGTCTTGAGATATCATCTGACTCTCATGGTTACTATCTATCACAAGCCAAGTATGCTTCAGATCTTTTCACTCGTGCTGGACTCACAGATGCCAAGACAGTCTCTACTCCTCTTGAGACCAATGCCAGACTTACTCCTCTTGATGGTACCTTACTGACTGATGCCACACTCTATCGTCAGTTGGTTGGCAGTCTTATCTATCTCACAGTCACTCGCCCGGATATTGCCTATGCTGTTCACATTGTCAGCCAGTTCATGTCAGCTCCTCGCTCCACTCATTTTGCAGCTGTTCTTCGTATTCTTCGTTATATAAAGGGCACTCTCTTTCATGGTCTTCACTTTTCTGCCACTTCTTCTCTAGAGTTGAGAGCTTACACAGATGCTGACTGGGCTGGTGACCCTACTGATCGTCGGTCTACTACTGGTTTTTGCTTCTTTCTCGGTGACTCTCTTATCTCCTGGCGTAGTAAGAAGCAAACCGTCGTTGCCAGGTCCAGTACTGAAGCCGAATACCGTGCTCTTGCTGATACTACCCAAGAACTTTTATGGCTTCGCTGGCTACTCGAAGCTATGGGTGTCCCTCATTCTTCTGCCACTCCTATTTACTGTGACAATCGAAGTGCCATTCAAATTGCACACAATGATGTATTTCATGATCGCACCAAGCATATCGAGATTGATTGCCACTTTGTTCGTCATCATATTGGCCAAGGCACTGTCCGCCTTCTTTTTGTCTCATCTACTGAGCAAACTGCTGATCTTTTCACCAAGGCTCATCCTCCCGGTCGCTTTACAGATTTAGTTTCCAAACTCAAGTTGGTTTCTCTTCACCCACCTTGAGTTTGAGGGGGGATGTTAATGTATATAGTAGTTACTATTTACCAGTTTCTAATTACTGTATAGTTTCCATATTTTGTATAGGGTCTAGCCTATATAAGGCTCTCTTTGTACATTGATTGAGTTAAGAAGTTCAATAAAGAGTTTTATACTTTTCTCTCAATACTTTTCTCTCAACACCATGATCTAATTTGGCCAACTGCTATGCTGTGATACTTTCAGCTTGAATTTTATTGGAAATCAAAATGAGAACTAAGCCATGCAGCTAATTATAATTACCAAAATGTACATATAATCCAATGAATTATGCTTAATAAACAATGAGTTGGTTGCATGATAACAGAGGCTTATAAAAGGAAAGAAAAGAGAAGAATTGGTTAATAATTGAGGCTTAAAGACACGAAATATGGCGCTAGTACGTGTAAACTAGCATGAATGTCTTGTTGAGTTAGTTATGAGAAAAAAAAAAAAAAAAAAGAGGTTGTATGGGATTTGTGGGTACGTTACTTACTTAATTGTGAAGGAATATGAAATTTACTTGGAAAGAAAAGGCTATCAAGAGAGAGAGCTCATTCAAAATTAATTACTGCTCTAATTCTTTAATTTCATGTGCCACGTCATCATTTCATGTGGACCCATTTAAAGGTAAACTTTCAAACAGAATTGAAGTTTTCATAATTTTAATTAGCACATGTGGAAGTTGAAATTAATATCACATTTTTTGATCAAATTGAGTTAACCATCAACCTATTTACAAATTTTCTACCAAAAAAAAAAAAACGATTTACAAATTATACGGAACTTTTAGTGTATTGAAGAGTTTTATTACTCCAAATTATAAGGGTGAAATTGACTTTGGCACATGCATGAGAATTCATGTTGACAACTATATTGATTGAAGGAGGTGAGAGCTTTTGACGAGACAATGAGACTGCCCTTAATTATTATAACCTTTCCCTTTTGTAAAAGGTATGAGTTAGTAAATAAAATTTGTCACCATGCATGTTGGCAACTAGGTAATGAGAACTTACCATTGAAATGGTTGTTTGAGAGATGCAATTCATTGAGGTCCTTGAGCTTTGAAAGTGAGGATGGGATATGGCCACTGAAATTGTTATTTGAAAGCCACAAAGAAGATATTTGAGTGAGGTTGCCGAACCATGCCGGAATGGATCCTGAAAAGTTGTAGTATGAGAGAAATAGAAATTTAAAAGTTAAATTCAGAATCAAGCATATAGCTTAATACTATAACCAAAACAAAATTAGGGAGTCTATTATAATGTGTATTTTGCGGAAAGTTGTGTAAGGTGACATGGCCAATTGCGAAAGAGATCGATTTTGAAAAACTGATTATTGGATTTGGTACACTTCGTATGAATGTTACGCTCACCAAAAATCACAGTAATCCAACGTACAGTAGGTTTCTTTTAAAAAATGTCACTGTGAAAAATTGTGACTTTTTGTTCATAAAAATTGTGGAAGTAAGAAATTTTACATTTTCAATCGTAAAATTGAGTAACAACCATCATCCTATTTACTTTGACCGACACCTGTGATGAGGTCTTTCTAGCTCATATGTGTGTGTTGGAACTTTTAGTGTGTTGGAGAAGTTTTCTCACTCCAAATTTTACGGGTGAAATTCACTTGTCATCCAAAATATGACATTAGAATTCATGCTGGCCAGCTATGTTGATTGAAGAAGGGTGAGTGCTTGTGGCAAGACAATGAGATTGCCCTTATCTTATATATATATATATATATATATGATACAAAATTAGCATATAAGTTTAGAACGACGTTAATGTAGAGGGTAACATTCAGTTCAAGTGGAAGGAATTAAGGTTCAGAATGATGAGAATAATTCCAAAGGATAAAATGCTTCTATTGGTTGGTGATCGATTTAAGACAGAATTTTAACAAATAACGTACAATCGAGTTAAAATGGAAAATGACAAACAAATGCTGAGATGTAAAACGCATGCAATGTCAATTAACGTGAGGTAAGAGGATACAATTCATGCATGCACTTAGAGATGCACAATTTACTGCTCTTATTCTATTTCTTATGCCACATCATCATGAGTGGACCCAGTTGAGGATTCATATGGGTAAACTTACAAACATAAAGTTGCCATAGTTTTCTGTACATGTGCAAGTTGACATTTCTACACTACTAATTAATGAATTATACTTAATAAACAATGAGTTGGTTGCATGATAGCAGAGGATTATAAAAAGAAAAGAAAAGAATTGGTTGATAATTGAGGCTTAAAGACACCAAATATGGCGTCTATATATGAAACTACCATGAATGTATTGTCTTGTTGAGTTTGTTATGAGAAAAAAAAAAGGAGGTTTGTATAGGATTGGTGGGTACGTTACTTACTTGTGAAGGAATAGGAAATTTACTTGGAAAGAAAAGGCTATCAAGAGAGAGAGCCCATTCAAAATTAATTACTACTCTTCTTTGATTTCATGTGCCACATCATCATATCATGTGGACCCACTTAAGGGTAAACTTTCAAGCAGAACTGAAGTTTTCATAATTTTAATTAGCACATGTGGAAGTTGAAATTAATATCACATTTTTAGATCAAGCTGAGTTAACCATCAACCTATTTACAAATTTTCTACAATATATATATATATATATATATATATATATATATAACTTTTAGTGTATTGGGGAGTTTTATTACTCCAAATTATAAGGGTGAAATTGACTTTGGCACACTCATTAGAATTCATGTTGGCAACTATGTTGGTTGAAGGAGGTGAGAGGTCGTGGCAAGACAATGAGGCTACCCTTAATTATCATAACCTTTCCCTTCTCTAAAAGGTACGAGTTAGTAAATAAAATATGTCACCATGCATGTTGGCAACTAGGTAATGAGAACTTACCATTGAAATGGTTATTTGAGAGACCCAATTCACGGAGGTCCTTGAGCTTTGAAAGTGATGATGGGATATAGCCATTGAAATGGTTGTTTGAGAGACCCAAATAATATATTTGAGTGAGGTTGTCGAGCCATGCCGGAATGGATCCTAAAAATTTATAGTACGAGAGAAATAGAAAATTGAAAAGTTAAATTCAGAATCACGCATATAGCTTAATACTATTACCAAAACAAAAATTAGGGAGTCTATTACAAGGTGTATTTTGCGGAAAGTTGTGTAAAGTGACATAGCCAATTGCGAAAGAGATCAATTTTGAAAAACTGATTATTGGATTTGGTACACTTCTTATGAATGTCACGCTCACCAAAAATCACAGTAATCTAACGTACGGTAGTGTGAAAAATTATAACTTTTTTATTCATAAAAATTGTGGAAGTAAGAAATTTTACATTTTCAATGGTAAAATTGAGTAGAACATCATCCTATTTACTTTGACTAACACCCGTGATGAGGTCTTTCTAGCTCAAATATGGATGTTGGAACTTTTAGTGTATTGGAGAGATTCTTACTCCAAATTATATGGGTGAAATTCACTTGTCATTCAAAATATGACTTTGGAATTCATGCTGGCCAGCTTGTGGCAAGACAATGAGATTGGCCTTATCATATATGTATGATAGTGTAAACCCGAAATTTAAACTTAGCCAATGGATTGCTGACAAATGGCTCTGTTTAAATTATTTAATGATTAGCAATGATAAATTGGCTAATAGAAGATTAGTTTTCAAGGAGTTCGAAGCCAATCAAGAAATATAGGTTCTAAGGAGTTTTGTTGGTATTTAAACTCTTCACTCTTGAAAGTTAATTATCAAGCCAAAGAAGAAGTCTTATCCAGATTGGGATAGATATTAGTTAGAGATGATCCAGCTTGAAGATTGAGATGATCCAACAAATAGTTAAAGTTGATTTTTTTTCAAAGGCTCAAGGGTAGTTTAACTCTATGTGGCTCCCTTAAGTGGTCAGTAATTAATAAAATTCTTTTTTATTGTTTGCTTCACTCCATATTCTTCTTCTTTTCTTTCTTTATTCTATTTTATTTTTGTGCTTGAGGTTTGCTTATTATTGTTAGGATATATTAGTACTTGGTCTGTCAAAAGTCCTCTTGATTGAGGCAATTCGAACCCATCACTTTGATTCAATTCGAACCCAAACATCGAGTTCGAACCTTATTGATTTGATTCGATTTTCCTAAAAATAAAAAAGGTGATTAACAGATAGCAAATTAGCATATAAGTTTAGAATGATAATGTAGAGGGGAACATTCAGTCCAAAGGATAAAATTCTTCTATTGGTTGACGATTCAAGACCAAATTTTAACAAATAACGTACAATCGAGTTAAAATGGAAAATTACAACAAATGCTAAGATGTAAAACGCATGCAATGTCAATTAATGTCAGGTAAGAGGATACAATTCATGCACTTAGAGATGAAAAGTTTATTGCTCTTGTTCTATTTCTTATGCCACATCATCATGAGTGGACCTATCTAAGGGTTCATATAGGTAAACTTATAAACAGATAGTTGCCATAATTTTTAGTACATGTGCAAGTTGACATTTCTCCAGTACTAATTTAGGTAAAATTGTGTTGCTATGTTGGAAACTGAGGGTGAATACTGACCTCCAAAATGGTTGTCTGAGAGATCCAACACCAAGAGCTGGTCAAGCCTTGAAAGAGACGATGGGATTTCGCCACTGAAATTGTTATAAGAGAGCGCCAAATCTTGTATTTGTGTCAAGTTTCCGAGCCATGCCGGAATTGATATATCTGGAAAGTTATAGTATGCGAGAGAAACAAAAAACTCAAGAGTTAAATTCAAAATCAGGCATATAGCTGATTACTACCAAAACAAAAATCGTCCAATAAATTATAACAAATGATTTAGTAATAACTGAGGTACAAGAGAACCAATAATGATAAACCAAAACCACTAAGATGGTATTGTCTTTTTTTATTGAATAGTGGTGGAGGCTATTGGTGGGGGATGGAATCTCGAATAGATTCAGAAAGTGAAAAATTTATCTAAAAATATATTCTCGATGACTTTAATTAATCAGAAAAAAAAAAAAAATCACGGGTGGAAGGATGGTTATATGAGTATTAATGTAGCACCTTTCCCCGACCAATAGCATTGGAACGTATTATTTTTCTCTAGCCAAGAAAAAACAAAACACATGGATTCTGAAAAGTTGTAATGAATATTTTCCGTGCTCCCAATGCCAAAGCAAGGTTGACCTTTCGAAAAATAAAATAAATATGTTAATTAGTAATTACTAGGCCTTCTATTTTTACACCAAGTGTTTTTACCATTTCACATTATAAAAAATAAAAAAAAAATCATTCATGGTTCTAAAATTTTAAGTTGTCATAAGCTCGAATTTTGGATTTGGGTTGGATTTCAAAAGTGGCTTTTTTTTTTTTTTTTTCATCATTTCATCAAAAGATAGAAACCTATCTTTTCCCCAAGTCTCGGTTCATAGTTTATTTAGACAAGATTAGCATGTGTTGATCTTGGCTGGGTCAAGAGCTATAGCACAACCCTTAATGGAAACGAATGCTTATTAATGCACTTCTATGAGTTTGATCTTGGCAGGGTCATGTTAATAGGCCAGTTGTCTATCATCAATTTCAAAATGAAATAGCAAAAAGAATATTTCATAAGGTAAAAGGACAATTTTTTTTCTTTTTAAAAGTTTGCCCCGAACACTATCAGACAAATTGGCCATTTAATACATTTTCCATTTAGCTTAAGATTTAGAAATTTAGATAAAATCATAGATGATGGAGGGAAAATAGGTCACGAATGTCTTCCATTAATTCTAGGACTTTGAATAGTTTGGAATTAATTTAGAGACAGAGATTTTTGTCATCCATATATATAAGCTATGTATGAGAATTAATGTAAATTAACAAATAAGAAAAGCTGGTTCATTTTCTGATTGACTGAAATGCACGCCTAGTAAATAGTTTTGAATGAATAATTTTAAAAATAAATTTTTTTGGTAATAATAAATTCAGCCACCAGTGTTTAGCTTCATCTATTGGATCAAAATATTTTTCTTGAAACTCGCAAATAATCTTCTCGTGTTTCTGCAGGGATTGAAAGGAATGTTTAAAAAGTGAAGGTGTTGGCTAGGCATGCGAACTTACCCTCGAAATGGTTGTGGGAGAGATCCAAATTAGTGAAGTGCTGGAGCTTTGAAAGTGAGGATGGGATATGGCCATTGAAATTGTTATATGAGAGGCCCAACGTAAATATTTGCGTGAGATTGCCAAGCGATGCTGGAATCGACCCTGAAAAAAAGTGGTATAAGAGAAATTGAAAATTCGAGAGTTAAATTCAGAATCAAGCATATTGCTTTTATTACCAAAACAAAAATAGTCAAACAAATCATAACAAATGAGTTAGTAATAATTGAAGTTGAAGCAATTATTCATACAAACAAATAAGAAAAACTAGTCCAGTGATGAGATTTTTTGTCGTACGTGTATTCATAAGCTATGAGGACTAATACAAACAAATAAGAAAAATTAGTTCATTTTCCGATTGACGTGGAAATATATGCATTATAAATAGTTTTGAATGAATAATTTTAAAAATAAAAATATTCGGTAAATTCACATGCAATAACTTAATATAACAAAAGAAAAAGTTGAATAAGGGAAGATAGAAAGGAATGAATAATAAATTTAGGCATTGGTGTTTAGTTGAATAGACATCTCAAATGAATATAGCTTTACAAGTGAAAATGGGGTGGAGGAAGACGAGAATAATTCCGAAGATGGATAAAATACTTCTAATGGTTGGCCATATATAACAGACTTAATTTTAAGAATAACAATCAAAGGGTAGTGCTTGTGTCACGTCAATGGGAGCAACCATATTAATTACACAGTATAACATTAACACTTTTTTCAAAAGTTTAAGAAAAGAAATTTGGAAACGAAAACTAACCACTGAAACTGTTATAATAGAGTAATAAAGAAGATAACTGTGTGAGGTTGCCAAGCCATGCTGGAATCGACCCTGAAAATTTGCATTTTATATAAGCTAGAGAAATAGAAATGTTAAACAGCTAATAGCAGCATGTGAGAAATAGAAAATTCAAATGCCAACCTTACCCTTCATTGGACTATGAATATTTTGGTAATAATATGCGGCTGAATATTTTACTGAATTCATCCACGAATGATGTGGCTTTCACCATCATTTTTTAAATTCAAAGCAAAAGATACTCACTTTTTTTTTTCTCAATTGCTAATTTCTCATCATTAGATCAACCAATAAAAAAGTTGATGAATTTATTCGATTGGTATCTTTTTAACATTTTTCTTGGGGCTCATAGATACCAATATACGATGGTAAACCCCCAAAATGATATTGTGCCATTGAGTGAGTTATAAGATTTACTCCGTATATGGAAACTTGACGTTTGTCATTCTAAAATTCACTCTATTAACATTTACCAGGCCTATATATTTACTTTGATCAACACCGGCCCATAATGAGGTCTTTCTGATCATCTCGAAGATTTGATTAATCTAGCAGACATTCACTGCTCATTTATACTGTGGGTCTAACCAATCATAAATGGTTTAGATTTATATATTTTCTCATATTTTAAAGAGAAATATTCGGGTTCGAGCACATTAATCTAACGATTGATTTTTAAAAAAAATATGAAACATTTTTCACTCTCAATTAATTATAACAGTTTTTCATAAAGACATTTTTGATAAATCGACCATTGGATAAAATACTTCTAATGGTTGGCCATATATACCAAACATAATTTTAAGAAATAACAATCGAGTTAAAAAAAATAAATAAATAAAAAATGACACCAAATGCAAAATGCATGCAATGACAATGTCAGGTAAGAGGATACAATTCATGTACGTGCTTAGAGATGCAAAATTTACTGCTCTTGTTGCATTTCATTTGTGATGAGAAATTGTGTCACAATATATACTATATATATGCAAAATTTATTGGATCGGAATTGATCCTGAAAATGTTGCAAAAATTAAAGAGAGAAATAGAAAATTCAAAAGCTAACATGTACCAATACGGGGGGAAATAGAAAATTTGAAAGCTAATTAAAACTACCCATAATTTGTTGGACTGTACATTTTGGTAATAATAGGCATGCTACATGGCCTAATTTTCACCTAATATCTAATTCACCATTATTAGATTAGCTGTGAAAAGATGTGGTTGGATATATCTTGTAGGTTATATCCAAATTATATTTTGATCAATAATGACCATTGTAGTTAGATGTGTGGCGAAACTTCAAATAAATTGAAGAGTTTTGTTGATCCAAAACTTATCGGTTGAACCAGCCAATTAAATTCTAATATGATAGCATGACATATATATGTATTAGAATTTGTGTTGAAACTATATATATGTTGATTGAAGGGGAGTGCTTGTGGCACATCAATGAGAGCACCCATATTAATTATAACATAATTAACTCTTCTCGATCTCAAATGTTAAAATATAATAATAATAATAATAATAATAATAATAATAATAATAATTGTGCATGTCATTCTGTTGGGAATTGGAAATGAGAACTAACCACTGACTTTGTTTCCTGAGAGATCCAAATAGATGAGCTTGTCAAGCTTTGAAAGTGAAAATGGAATATGACCACTGAAACTGTTAGAATAGAGTAATAAAGAAGATAACTGTGTGAGGTTGCCAAGCCATACCGGAATCGACCCTGAAAATTTGCAGTTTATATATATGAGCTAGAGAAATAGAAATTTTAAAAAGCTAATAGCAGCAAATGAGAAATAGAAAATTTAAATGCCAACCTTACCCTCTATTGGACTATGTACATTTTGGTAATAATATGATTATAATTGAGGCTCAAGAGCTGTAACATATTATAATGAATATTTTACTGAATTCATCCACGAATGATATGGCTTTCACCATCATTTTTTAAATTCAAAGTAAAAGATATTTATTTTTTTTCTCAATTACTAATTTCTCATCATTAAATTAGCCAATAAAAAAGTAGATGAATTTATTCGATCGGTATCTTTTTAACATTTTTGTTAGAGGCTCATAAATACCAATGATAGTAAACCACCAAAATGGTATTGTCTCGTTGAGTTAGTTATAAGATAAAAGAAAGTCGATTGAAATTGGAGTGGCAGTTTGCTCGTGAAGGAATGAGACCAATTAGGTTATTACATGAGGAAAGGGCCATCAGGAGATATTCATGTTTTAAGCACATGATTTGATCAACACTCATAATATATCTTGCAGACATTCACTACTCATTTATATGGTGGGTCTGCCCAACCATAAATGGTTCAGATGTACGTGTTTCCTTATATTTAGAAGAGAAAATTTTGGGTTAGAGCACATTGATCCAACGGTCGATTTTTTCAAAATATGGGTCATTTTTTAATGTAAATTAATTATCAAAATTTGTCATAAATAATGATATTTTTGATCAACTGACCATTGGATCGATGTAAATTTTGGAATTCACAATATGCATAAGAAGAGTATTTAATACAAAGGCTGGTTTCTCAAAATGCTTATCCTACATTGGTCACCTAATACAAAGTTGCGTGCATAAGGTGCATCTTATATAGTAGCATGTTAATTTGTGTATAAGAAAAGTTATTCTAATTAATGGTCATATCTATTTTTGGCTCCCTATCTCTCTCTTTCTTGCAACCAAGCACAAGTCCCTATCGGAAAGGTTTTAAGATAGCTAAATAGCTAAACTATTGAAAAAGGTTTTTAAGAATTTTTAGCTAAAATTTGAAAATTAATAAAAAAATGGTTGAATCTGGTCCACTAGGCATTCCACTGCACACATAGACCATATATTCAAGTGGTGGGTCTGGCATAAATGGTTCTTATGCAAAGTGGAACTTCCACCAATTGTATTAGAGAGTTTTACGGGTGAACCCAATTTGTAATCCACAATGTGATACAATGAGAATGTCCTCATCGTAACCTTATCCTTCTCTAGAAAGCCATACAAATTGTATCACGTTGCAGCTGAAGATGGGAACTGATGAATTCTTCCATTGTTATTAGAATAAATTGGAACAAGTAAGATACAATGGTTCATTAGTTTCCATCCTCAGTTGTCAACGGGCCCCAGCTTCATCTCTCTTTCCACGAGCTCTCCTCTTTTTTCTTTTTCTTTTTTTGAGTTATTTCATGCCCGAATATACAATTTAAGACATGTGTTATTTTATTAAATTCTATCACTTTGAATTTGTTCTATCGATATAGATTCAATAGAAAATATGTTAAAATTAATTCATATGCACTAATTAAGCTTATGAAAATTTTAACCAAACATTTTAATGAGTGCATGTACGGAAACCTCAAACGATATTTTCTAATTGATTTTGCATATATGTGGAATCCTTGAAGGTTTCTCTATCCTATGTGATACAGTGCAAATCTTATGATTTGTGCAATATCCCCTAAAATAAGGGGAGAACTCTTCAAGACATCTACCCTATGATGGGTGGTGCCCTTATAATAGTTATTCTTTTAGCTAAAATGTCTTAACGTACATACTAACAAGCTATTAGTTAAGTGTATGTTTCTTTCATCTTTATTAATAAAATTTTCCATCCTTTAATTGGCTAAAGGTCACCAAAAAAAAAAAAAAGAAGGAAAAGAAATGAACAAAGTAACATGTAGTGCAGGTAATTAAGATGGGTACTAACTACTAACCATTGAATTCGTTATTGGAGAGGTCCAAATTTGTGATTTGAACAAGGTTTCCGAGAAAAACTGGTACAAACACTGGGAAGTTACAACCGGAGAGACTCAAGTAATTCAAGGACTGTAGATTGTTGATTGTATTGGGTAGTTGTCCCGAGAAACTCATGCCAGAGAGATCCAACGACTTAAGGGCACTGCTCGAGTTAACCTTCGGAAAATTGATAATGAGATCATCATTAAAGGATAAATCAAGCTTTTGAAGGTTTGGTAGATGAAAAATGTTATTCGGAAATTTTCCTCGCAATTCACAATGACATAGATTGAGAATTGTCAAAGTCGAAGACAAATTTTTCAAGGAACCAATTTCAATCGAAGACATGTTTACATCACAGAAATTAAGTTGTATTAACTCGGTCAAGTTTTGAACTAAGTTTTCAATATGAAAAGTATCGAGTCTCAATAGATTATACCCTGTAAATTTTTCATAATTATAAGAAAGATCAAGCGAAACTAATTTGGTGAGGTGGAAGATTTCTAATGGAATATAACCTGAAAACGTGGAATAAGATAGGTTGAGATGGGTCAAATTTGCAAACTGACCAAACTTGGACGAAATTGGGGAGTGTAGAAAGTCATTGTAAGCAAGGTTGAGTTGTTAGAGATGAGGAAGGAGAAAGAGGGTGCTATTGGAATGGATGGTGCCTTGAAGTTGACTGCAATTGAGGTCGATGCCAATCACGTGCCTCATCACCCCATCACATGTGACTCCATCCCATGAACAATAGTCTGTATTCTCTTTCCAATACAAAATCTTTGGATAAGAAGTAACTCTACGATAATCACAATAATCCGAAGCAGAAGTACTAATAGAAAAGGTGTCTTTAAATTTGAGCAAGGCATTGCTTTGCTCATGATGGCATTGTTGTGGAGAAGCACTAGAAAATGAGGAAGCAATGATCAGGGTATACAACGGGAAGAAAAGAAGGGTCAAGAGTTGAAAGAAGCTTATTAAGTGGCTCATGTTTTCTTCAGAATTCGTGAAGATAGATTACTACTGATGCTTAATTGGTGAAAAGAGTAGAGATACATGGGTGATTTTATACATGCAAAACATCTCAAGGATTGGTGCAAAATAGTAACAATGATAATTGCTGACTAATTCCTATACACATACTACACGTCTAAGTTGTCTAAATCTAAATCGGAGAAAATTAAAATGAAGTGGAACTTTAATTAAAGTAAAGTTGGTCATCAAAAGTGGGCTGAAAATGACTCCTCACTGCCGAAGAAAATTAAAATGAAATGGAAATTTCATATTCGACGATAAAAGTGATTTAATTCATTTAGACTCGAGAAATAAATTACGGAATGCTTGCTAGACCCGCTAAGGACTCTAAGATGGCACAAGCTTTCTAGGAAATTATTTTTAGTGGAATAAAATGGGTTGCAAGTTGTCGCTCATATAATGCCAAAATAGTAACTACTTATCTAGCCTTGGAGAAATTATTAAGTTGAAATTGTCTTCACAATGACACGTGGTGAACAAGTCTACTCATTAATTGGCAACTCAATTTGGCATTAAATGAAAATTTGATGCAATGATGTCTTGTCAATTAGCGAGTGAAATTGTCGACCATATGTCTTGTGAACAACTTCTTCTCAGTAATTTCTAGAAGCATTGGCCTCAAACCTATGAGAAAACCAAGAGTCTTTGTTTTGTAAAATTTTTTATATCAGACCCTGGAGAGTTTTATGCATAACTATGGGTCATCTATCTTGATATTCATGCAATATCCTTAATTAAAATTGGGGAACTCGGAACTCTATCAATACAAACATGGGAGAGCTTCAATATAGTAGCCTTTCTCTATGTGTGAATGCCACTCCAATCACTCTCCCATATTTAATTTATACCCATCAACATGAGTTGAAAAAAATTTCAATTGCATCTAGTATAGTTTTTAAAAATAGGCAGTTTCCTCAATATAGTTTTATTTAATAATTTTCTCCCCTTGGCATAGTCCCCTAAGCATTAATGTTTGTGAGAGATTCAAGACCAAAAGAGAAGTTAAAAATTGACAACCAAACGTTGTCATGATTTCATAGAACGTAGACATTTTTTATTCAAAGACAGTCCCCACTTTACTCTTCCTCCTTTTTCTTTTACACTTATTGGCTTCAATTAACTTTCATATTTCATAATAATAGGCTCAATAAAATGTAGCTACCAAATAATTTCTTGGTTCACAATGCTTTTTTTGGCATAAATCATTCCAAGAGCATTTCTAAATTAAGATAAAAGCTATTTTTGATGAGCCAATTTCATTTTTTTGACTTGCTATAGTACATGGAAATAGTTTTGACATTAATTTGGATAGAGTTAATTACTCAAATTATGTATGCTATTTAAACAAAACAAAAAAACAAAAAAGCGTGCAAAAACAAATGAATTCTCAAATCTTTGTGCAGCACGATAGACTAATATATATATATATATGAAAATTTTTATAAGAAGAGAGAGAATAAATTTAAAAATAAAAATAAAAATTGTTAAAAATATATTCGTCAATACTAATTTCAACCGACATGATTGTTGTTTCTAACTTATTTTATACTTCTCTCTTTTCTTTTTCCTTTGCCTTGCCCTTTTCCAATAATGTCTTGCATACTCATTTCAACCGACATGATTGTTGTTTCTAACTTATTTTATACTTCTCTCTCTCTTTTCTTTTTCCTTAATTAGCCTTATCCTTTTACAATAATGATTGTTGACTAACTTGTTGTTTTGCATACCCCTCTCTCTCTCTCTCTCTCTCTCTCTCTCTCTCTCTTCCTATTCCAATATTGTAAGAAGTAAAGTTGGTCATAAAAGTGGGCTGAAAATGACTCCTCACTGCCAGAGAAAATTAAAATGAAATGGAATATGGAAATTTCATATTCGACGATAAAGGTGCTTCAATTCATTTAGACTTGAGAGAGAAATTATGGAATGCTTCCTAGACCCGCTAAGGACTCTAAGGTGGCACAAGTTTTCTAGGAAATTGTTTTAAGTGGAATAATATGGGTTGCAAGTTGTTACTCATATAATGCAAAATTATTAACTATTTATCTAGCCTTGGAGAAATTATTTAGATGAAATTGTCTTCACAATGTCACGTGAATAAGTCTACTCATTAATTGGCAACTCGATTTCACACTAAATGAAAATTTGATGCAATGATGTTGTGTCAATTAGTGAGTGGAATTGTCCACCATATGTCTTGTGAAAAACTTCCTCTCGATAATTTCTAGAAGCCTTAGCCTCAAACCTGTGAGCAAACTAAGGGCCTTCATTTGATAAAATTTTGGATATCAGACCGTCGAGAGTTTTGTGTCTAGCTGTGGGTTATATTCATGCAATATCCTTAATTAAAATTGGAGAACTCAGACCTCTATCAACACAAATATGGGAGAGCCCTCATAGCAGCCTTTCTCTATACGTGAATGTCACTCCAATAACTCTCCCATATTTAATTCATATCCATCAACATGAGTTGAAAAAAATGCAAACCTTTTGATTCAAAGATGGTCCCCACTTTACTCTTCTTTCCTTTTCTTTTGTACTTATTACCTTCAATTAACTTTCATATTTCATAATAATAGGCTCAATAAAATGTAGCTACAAAATAATTTCTTTGTTCACATTGCTTTCTTCGGCACCACATATAAACCATTCCAAGAGCATTTCTAAATATAAAAGCTATTTTTGATGAGCCAATTTCATTTTTTGACTTGCTACAGTACCTAGAAACTGTTTGACATTAATTTGGAAAAAGTTACCCAAATTTTGTAAGCTATTTTTATGCCTCTCTCTACTTAAATCTATCTTCCTTTATAACCAAACAAAAGCTCCCATATAGTTTTATATGAATTGGATAAAAATATCTCATCGTGTGAGACTTGTCTATGTTAAGTTTGCACT
>JAESVK010001325.1:2188355-2203242 GCA_017140935.1 Hamamelis virginiana | reverse complement strand
AGAGAGAGAGAGGAGTCATCCTGGTTTTCTTCTCAGTGCTGTTAGAATAGAAAAGCAAAAGTGCTAAAAGCGAAAATGATGTATAAGTTAAGGACGTGTTTGGATAAGCTTCTACTTTCTATTTTTCTATTTTTAAAAATAAAAAAAATAAAAATTTTTTATATTTTCTATAGTGCAAAATTTTAGTAGTTACTTTTAAAAGTTCAGGAAGTAAGAATTTCTTCCTACCTCAATATTTTAAAGTAACTATCAAATTTTTTGCACTTAAAACTTTCATGTTTTTACTTTAAAAGTAAAAAAACATAAAATAGAAGCTTATCCAAACGGGCCCTAAGTTGTTCGGATAAATATGGAAAAATAGATAAATTATTTTTTTAGGGAAAATGACTTTTGGTGCTTACTCTTCTCTATCCAAACAAAATTGAGAAGAAAATAGATAAATTGCTTTTTAGAAAAAATGATATTTTTAGGATGAATATCATTGTGGTCCCTAAATTTTATTTATACTCGATTTAGTCCAAATTTTTTAAAGTTGTATCAACATTGGATGGGACAATAACTGATGAGTTAAAATTGATGGCTACCAACTAGATTGCTGATGGAATTAACATTAAATGACTGGCAAACTAGTGAGTAGCTGTCAATTTTAATAGACAGAATGTTAATTCCGTCAATTAATATTTCACATTGATACAACTTCTAAAAAATTTAGACTAAATCGAATAAAAATAAAATTTAGGGATCATATTGGTATTCACCCCGAAGTTAAAGGTACTAAACTATAATTTTTTTCATATTCTTTTCTACTTCGGATTAAATATCTAGTCACTTACTTTTAAGAAAAACATAAATAGCTTTTCTTTAATGAAAATTACAAATATCAACCTTACTTTTGTTAGTTAACCTCACTAAAAATAAATTTCCAGTGTATCTCAATTTTCAGAAAATTGACTTCTGTTCCTATGTTTTTTAAACTTCTGTTTTAAAGTTCTGTTTCATTTATGCTTCTATTTTAAAAGTACAAGATGAAGCTATCCATCCACGTTCGGATTTGCTGTTGAGGCAACAATCCTCAATACCGATGTTGAGGCTCACATATTTACGCCACGTACACAAGTGAAGGATCCTATGGTTGAAATTAAATGAAGATCAAAACACAAACAAATATAGCGTTTAGGGCCTGAGAACACTGTTAGCGACGTTCCTGTGTTGATCCCAATCACTTAGAAAAAAAAAAAAAAAAAAATTCTACAGGATTGTGCTCTCACGAGCAGTAGCCATAGGAGTCCTTGCTGTTGTCGAAGTTGTGAAGGACGTCTCCCTCCCCGTCTCAGTCACTACTCTTTGGTTTTTCCCAGGCATCCTCCGTTCAAAGTTTCTAGTATTGGCTATTGAAACAAGTTTTTGGCTTTGGGAAATTTATGCTTTTTTTTTTTTTGGGTTTCATTGGGGATTTTGGGGTTTTATTTTAGGTTTACAAAAGAGATGTTGAAACTGTTCTCTCTCTCTCTCTCTCTAATATGTATGTGTGTGTGTGTATTTTTTAGGAATTTTTTATTGATTATGGGTATGTTTGGAAATTTTTGAGGTCTGATTTTAGGTTTAAAAGAAAGATGGTTTTTGGTTTGCCAAATAGAATAGCAATGGATGCCGGAGAAAGCTTGTTTTAATGTGCGCATGAAGCTTATGGTCGGTAAAAATAGTGTTTTTCGTTTGAGACTTGCTTTGGGTTTGATTGAGTGAAATTTTTTGGAGTGATGAAGAAAATATATAAGAGTTTTCCCAAACTAAAGATTGAATCAAAATCCATGTAAAAAGAAAAAAAAAAAGAAAAAAGGAATAGATTTGCTGCTGCCTTTGTTGTGAGTAAGAAATCTTTCTTTGAGATCAATCATTAGATGAGACAGAATTTGTTATTTCACTCATCATAAACATATGTCGTTAGAACAGTACTAAACGTGTTATAACGACAACTCCCAAATCAAAATCACTTAAAAAGGCATCGCTTTGATGTCCATTAATGATAAATATTATTAATGTAGGATGAGACATTAACTGATAGAATTAACACTGTCTGTTAAAATTAATTGATTACTACTAACTAAATTGCTCATTGAATTAATATTAATTGAACCGCAGCCTAATTAGTAAGTGCCAATTTTAACAGACAAAATATTAATTCTGTCAATTAATATTCTATATTGAGATAATTTTAAAAAAAAAAATAAACTAAATCAAACAAAAATAAAATTTAAAGATCATATTAATATTTACCCCAAAATTAAAAATACTAAAATATCATATATATTTTTCTCTATTTTTTACTACTGCGTATTACTTTTTGAATGAAACATCCAGCTTTTATTTGAGGTTAAAAAAAGGCATGTGCCATTCCATGATGTCACAAACCGCGTTATGGTCTCTCATGCTGAGCTGGACTACTCCTCCTGTGGGGACCTGAACCGCTAGCTGGACGAACCAGGCGACAAAAATGTGCTCTTTTTAGTATGCAATGAATCCTTATCCTCACTATACTCACTGCCCCCACTTACTTTTCCATCCTCGCCTTACACATTGAAAAACGAAACCTTCCTCCTCGCTTGGATGATTTTTTATTTCCTAAACTTGAATGCTTTATTTATTAATATTTCTACAATTTTTAAATGAATATTAATATATTATTATAACTGAAACTTAAAATTTTATTTCATACGTATCGCTCTGCCTGCCATCCTCACCAAAAATTATAAATTCCTTTGCGTAAATTTTAGGAAGAAATTTGAATCACTCTAATTTTTAACATGCATGATATATATATAAAAAAAATATTTAATTCAATAAAAAATACTAACATAAAAAAAAATGAAACAATCTAGTCAGCTAAAACTTATAGCCGTTAGATCATTTTAAATCAGCTGACTTAGATCTAAATCAGTATTAGCTGACTAGATCATTACTCATAAAATGAATATTTAATTCATTAGATAATTTTCATAGGACCAATTGCAGAACGTATTTTGAAAAATCGATCGTTTGATTAAATAAGTTTCTTATATATGTGAAGTTTATCAAAATTTTAGTGATCCAATAGTTAATTTTTGAAAAATGCCTTTTGTGAAAAACTATAATTTTTTTGTTTTTCAAAACTTCATTATTTTTCAAAGTCGGACGATCAATTTTTTAAAAATTATCCAGCATCCCTTATATTAGCAGCATCCGCAAATTAGATTAATATTTTAAAATTACCCAAACACAGATGTTACTTCTGCAAAGTTTTAATAGCTTTTCTATAGGCATAATAAATGGAACAATTGAAGATGTAGGGCCAATGACAGAAGTCATGATTTTGTGCCATAATTAATTGCAGCAAGTGGTTTACAACTGTACCCTGACGCCTGATGGCAATAGACATGCACGTACGCCTGGCTGCGCAGTGAATCTATCACGCCCGGCCACCTCTCCAACCAGGCAGACTAATGAGTCAGTAAGTTCATTGCACCCATACAGCAGCACGTATTAATCAGCTTTCAGGTAGGCGTAAATGCTTGGGAAAAAAAAGAGTAATTTACAAACAATTATGCTATATTTAGTAGAAATTAAGAATAAAAAAATAAAAAATAAATAGAAGGATGACTTAGCATCCTCAAAGAATTTTCTTTTGATGTGTTTGATAGGATAGATAAAAAAAAAAAAAAAGTCTTTCTTTCATCCGATAATATATGTGACAGCATACACGATTGAATCACTGCTAGCATATACGAGCCAAAAGCCCAAAAGCAATAAGAGGGCACCGACCTGAATTAGGTGCCTCAAATGGTAAGTGGTAGTGCTTTGATCCCTTGAAAGACAGTCAAGTTTGGTAATTGCAGCCATCATCAACTTTGTGCATAGGCTAGTGTTCGGATGAGGGATCGTTATTAGAGAGTTCATGAAATGACTTAGCTACTGACCTTGAGAATTTTGAACATCCTAAAGATAATTTCAAACTTGTAATAAAATTCTGACAGCACAACCAAAGTAATAACCCGTAAGAACACTATATAGCATGAAAGATCTACATCCATCAGCTGGTAGGCTAATATTATAAACTTAACAATGTCGTGAGGCTGATGCCGTATACTTAAGCATATAACACTAGTTTATAAGAGTGTGTGATACAGACTTTTCCAAATCAATTATCTCATTAGCTGTTTAACAAAACTGAGTAAGAGAAATTATCGCTAGTAATTTAAGCTATCATCTCTCAATGTCAAAATTTGCAACATTCCCTCAGTTAATGAATGTTGGTTAGAACTGACCAAATTGAACTGAGAGAATGGAGTTCTTACCAGAATTTGCCGGATGAAGAATAAACCAAATGAATGGCTTCTTTTTAATTTATTGACACAAATATATAAAGATATTTCTTCTCCAAGTGAAGTCATCTAGAAAAAAATGTTGACTTCCTTTTCGCACATTTCATATACATGATCTCTTGCATCTATGAGAGCACTCTGCGAGACATTAAAGTTTATTAAAACATAGTCATACTCACAATGAGCGACAGGAGACCAAAATGACGAGAAAGTAAAAAAAAAAAAAAGCGAAGGAAATCCTACCTGCCCAAATTTCGTAAGAAAGTTGTTGGCAAGGTTTAGAGACGAGACTGCAACATCCTCATTAGCCTTGAGAGCTTGAGCAATGGCAAATGCCCCATCATCCTGTTCACAAAAACCAAATGAGAAGGTGCAAAATGTTACTGCTTTGTGCGCAAGAATTTTGTGAAGATCCAAGTCCATACTCTTATTTCATTAAAACCTAGATCAAGCGAACTTAAAGCTTCATTAACCACTTTCAAGCTGCGAGCCAGGAAGATTGCACCCTGCATTTAAATGATATATAAGGGAGAAAATGTAGCAAAAGTTTTGAGCAACCAAAATTGCCCTGATACTACATAATGATAACATCATCTAAAGGAACGAACTTCATCTCTAAGTCCATTTGCCCGCAAGTCCAGAGTCGATATTGTAGTATTATATTTCAAAGTATCTGCAATAAACTCTGCACCTTTTGCTCCTATCTGCAAGATATTGCCATATTTCATGGTCAAAGAATTCTTTGAAATTGATCCAAAATGGTTTAAGTCTAAATTACCTGGCACCAACCAAGCTTGAGGGTTTTTATTTGCCCATGAAACTTAAGAACTTCAGATAAAGCCTGTGCTCCATCTGATCCAATTGGATTATAACCAAGTTCCAACTGGAGAGAGAGAGAGAGAGAGAGAGTGAAGGGGTTTTAAACTTTGTTGCCATCATAGCCAAAAGTATGAACTTAAATAGGAAAAACAAAGAACAAAAAAAACAAAAAAAAAAAAACAAAAAAACAAAAAGAAAAATGATAGTTGAGAACTCACAGTTGTGATGACAGAATTATCTTTTAAAACTTGAGCTATGTTACTGATCCCCTTGGCATGGATGTTATTTCCCCCCTGTAAGATTCCTCATCATCCAGTGTCCTCAGAGATGGTTTGTTGAAGCTTATAAACAACTAAATAATACATAAAAGAAATGAGTACAAAAGGACTCTCTTCTCACCAGGTCTATGGTCATTATTGAACGGTTTTGTTTCAAAGCATCCGCAATTCTTTCAGCTCCCTGATACATTTTCAGGAGTTAAAAAGATGATAAACAAGGAATACAAGTACGGACTTCAAACCACTTTAAAAATTATTGATTATCACATTCACATATTTTGTCTCTAAGATGGTTAAAACAAGAACCCAGCATATTAGAACCTTTTCTTCTATCTTTCAGAGCATCAAAACTCACTCAGAATTTAGTTCTCCTATTAGTTGGGGATTGAATTATTGTTTCAAGATATGAATTTTCTTTTCTTTTTCTCTGTAACCAAACAGGACATAATGAACAAGAAAAGGATAAAAGCACTAAATAAATTACTTAACATTTTATCTATACTAAATTTCTAAATATGTTATTTAGGTCTATATTGTTCTTTCTATTTCTTTAGTTTCTATCAGAAAATCAACGAGCTCAAGATAATGGGATGGCTGGAGCAGAGTTTAATGCAACAAGATGACCCCTTCCAACTAAAGAACAACATGATGGTGATATTAATCAATCACTGAGTAGAATTGAAAATTTTTACAAAGTGAACTACCCAATATACAGAGTAGTTTATATAGAATAAGAATATCAAGTAATCAACTCTATTTTAAAAGAAATCTACTGAGAAAAATATCACACCTCATCTCCAATGTCATTCATGTAAAGATTCAACCACAACAAGCTCTTGCTTTTCTTGATATATTCAGCAACGTGGAAGGCACCTTTTGAGCTAATTGCATTGTTGCCAATGTCTAGAAGTGTAAGTTTCCCTAAAGAGCAACTATGCATTTCAGATTAACTATAATACATGGAAGAACAGATTGTGAAGCATAAAAGTCAGACAAACCAAAATGGCAAGTGATGGAGCAAAATACTAACCTTTATGTGCAGATAAACCTGACATCAAAGCACGAACACCTTCATCTCCAATAGAATTTCCATGCAGATGAAGTTCCTGGAGTCATGAATCTCAAAGCACTTAGAAAGAAAGGAACATCATGTTTGTTTATTGCACACTTCTAAAAGTTTGAATGGTAATGAATATTCTGTGGCCTAAGAGGGTGTCATTCAGCCTTCATAATCATTTAGCCTTCATTATCATTCAGCCTTCATTACCATCAACAGTTCATTTAACTCTGTCAGATTTCCACAGCTACAAATCGTTTTAACTTATTACCAAAAGAAATGTGTACATTATGTGTGTAAATCTGAAGATAGCCCTTGATATAATGGTTTTCTCAGTGGAGGAAGAATATTCTTATTTAGGATGCGTTTTATAAAGCTTCAGAATTGGTACCTGCGCGTGCCAGAGAGAATTCAGGTGAAAACAAAATGAAAATGATATTGCTCAAAAAATGCCTCTTTCAGGTTTTATGATGGGTGGATCTTAACAAAGACAGGATTCCTATATCTGCAGACCACCTTCCCTCCCATTTAAATTTTGCGACCATTGGGCCAAAGGATTCTAAATGAAGAGGAATAAAACATCCAACATCATTTTTTTTTCCTTTAATCAGGATTGAGCACCCCTACTATTATTTTATCTTTCTCAGCTCCTTAAGAATGAATGCTTACTGGAATGAAGGCAGCAATATCATTCGGTGTAGATGAAGAATCATTAACATGACATTAATAACATGTATCTATGTGGAAAAGAAACAAGTAGAGATAGATTAAACATGTACCCTCACAGACTTGTTCCCCTCAAGCCCTTTAGCCAGAGCAGCAGCCCCCAAGGCGCCACCATAATTGCCACTAAAAGAATAACAAATGTCAAAAAACTTCAAAAAGAAACAAAAGGGCACTCTGTGAAATATATTTTAAAATTCAGGAATAAAGGTATACCAAGCCAATTCACACAACAGTTAATAGCATAAATAAAACAGAGATTGTATTATAGATTTATAGTTCAACAAATGCAAGAACATTTACTCACTTGAGATGTATATTTCGTATAGTGTTATTCTCAAGAAGTGCTCCAGCAAGACTTGTAAATCCCTACCTCCATATCAGAAACACAATCATAAACAGAATTAATCCCCCAAATTTGGCTAGTTTCTGTTGAAGCTATCTTATAATATGTTCAGATCAACTACATACAGAATAGTCAATTGTATTGTTGTTAAGTTCAAGAACCCGCAAGATGGAATTTTTCTTCAACATCTCTGCAATAGCCTTTGCTCCCTGCACAGAAAAGTGAGCAACACTTGAGGCACATCACCACTTAAGAAGCCTTTGGTTAATTGAACTGGAAGGCACGTGACCATACTCAGCAGGATGCTAGTTTCGATGCTAAAAGTAAGCTAACCTCATCCCCTAAGTCAGCACTGTTCAGCTGGAGCTTTTCAATACCAGCATTGTTCACCAATATATCACATAGGCACTGTGAACAAGGAAGTGTTATCCAACATATAAATTTCAATGTGTAAAAAGAATTAGTTATCATCTAAACATTTCAGTGACAGCAAGCCAGCAGTTCTAAGTCCATAAAAAAATCTTAAATAAACTTGATCAATATTACTTGTAATAACCAATAGGACCCCATATGAATAAATTATAATAACCTTTATGAATAAACAGTTCTAAGCCCATGAGCAGGACCCCATAATGGACAATAAAATAGTAAGTATGTAATAATTTGTACACTCAATACATTCCTTATGAATAAATCATAATAATCACAGGTTGCAGAGTAACAGAGAGAATCTTTGTTGGCTGATGCACACTGCTTACGTAAAACCCCATGAAAGATATAATCACATTAAGACACAAAGAAGAGGAATAACAATTATTCAACTCAACAATATGTTTTATATATCTATACAAGTTAATTTCAAATTTTTTGCAAAATTGGGTTTGGGAAAGGTATAATCTAACACCATGAAATAAAGAGGTGATTTCTAATTTATGTATGTGCTCATACATATACCATGTTCCTTTACTTGTTATGTTCGATGTTAGTGCTGATAGCTTCCTTGAATGGTTACAGAGTTACGTATCAGGATGGCTAGTGATCCTCCCATCTTGTTCTCAGATATGAATTCTGTTTTGGGAGTTAGGACATGATTCTAATCATTTTAGAAGCCTGTCCAAGAAGAGGAGGAATAACAGCCTTCTAAAATAGTTATAATAGCTTCACATTCCCAATCTCAAAGAGCTATCCTTTACCAAAGAAGGGAACAAGCAATAGAAATAGCTTTTACAATATAAAGAAGTATGGGTACAGAAGGAAAGCCTCATGTTTATGAGAAATTATGATTAAATTCACCCAAAGCAAGTTTGTTTGATAGCTATGGACAAACGCTGGTAAATTGGAACACAAGGAATCATATCTTAACTCCCAAAATACTCGATATGAAATTCATATGCAAGATAGAAAAATGGATCACTGAACATACGGATATATAACTCGGAAACCATCGGAGGAAACTTTTTGAGAACTAACACCACACATCACAAGTAAAGCATCATTATGTGTATAAAGTATAAATACACAATATTAGATTGTATTCCTTCCAAAACTCAACTTGCAAGAATATTGAAATCAGTTTTCATATATATATATAACACATAAGTTATGCAATAGTGGACTTGGACTGACCTTAGCTCCTTCATCTCCAATAGGGTTTCCTGAAAGATCAAGAGTCTTTAATACAATGTTTGTTTGAAGAACACCATCAAAGGCTTTCAATCCAGCTGCAGTTAATCCATTAGCAGCAAAATTCACTTCCTCTGCACTCTGAAACATAACAAGAAAAGATATGTCTAGAACATTGGTAGAAGAAACCATGACAGCATTCAAATTCTCCCAACATCAAATAAGAAAAGTTGAAATACAGAAAGTGTAATCAAATAACAAAAATAAAGAAATTAATAACAGCAGCAATAATAGTGGTAATACCAATAAATATATTAATAACAAGAATAAAATCAGAGATTAGAAATTTAGAAACATTAAAAAAATAATAAATAAATCACTCTAACCTGATTGTACCCTAGGCTCTCAGCAAGAAAAAACAGTCCTTCATCTCCAAAGTTGCGACCTGCCAAAAAAATTATTCTGAGGTCAAACCAAATTTTGTTATAATACATGAACTTCTATATTCAATGAAAATACATTCCAGCCACAAACTAGTGGTGTCAGACCCATCTCGTCTACTGTAAGAAATAAAGAAAAAGGAAAGATAAAAAGGATCTTGTGGACAGAATTTTACATATTGAAGAATCCAGAACTAAGATAATTAGTGAATAAGCTAACAGGAATAAATTTGATGCCCAGACCATATCTATCTGAAGAATCAGACTATCTATAATAAAATGACAGTAACACTGGTCCTGAAGTTTGCAGTAAGTCTTAAAGCATCTCATATGGAAAATTTCTTTTCTGTATCCTTTATGAATTATACCAGCATACCTGACATGTCAACACTTCTGAATGATCTAAGTTCTTTGGCAAATTCATTAAGCTTCTGCTTGGACTCTCTGTCAATCTTTGCTGTGAGACCTGATGACAAGTTTGTACCAGGGGCAAAAGACCATTTCATTCCTTGAGGAGAAGATTTATTTTCTACTGATGAAGGCCTTGATGGCTCTGGCATGAGGAGTTTCTCCACCAGTTTCCACAAAACTGTCAGCTGAAGAAATAAATTAGTACACCCATTGAGAAACTTTCATCTTTCGTGACACCTAAATTGTGCTTACAAAATTGTTACATAAAGCTAAAGGCTGAAACTGGTATGACACGATGCTGTCACAAAATCTCAACTGTCAAGCATGCCAAAGAGTTCAAATACGCATTGAACAATTCAAGAATGGAAACATGCTTAAGGAGACAGCATGCATTTCTTGCCTAAAGGCAAAAGAAACTGATAAAATGGTGAAACTGTGCAGATGACACACAAGAAAACAATTGATATAGTTAAATAATTTTCTTTTTCCTATAATCATAAAACTATGAAGGAAAGAGATAGATTTGTTGACATGAACTAAAACCCCATACATGACATGAGTGCAGACATGTACCATACATGAGGGACAATTGAAATCTCGTAGAAGAAACTTAACCATCGGTCAAAATTAGCTGAAAGGAGAAGCCATTATTGAGATAATAATGCAAGTTAATAGCAGATGTTGGAGTTGGCTGTTGGAAATAAAAATATAAATAAGATGTGCATCATACCATTTGTGGTCCCAACTCAATAAGTTTGCTAAACAGTTTTACTGAATAAACATCAAGCCCTAGGCGCACAGAATGAAAAAACTTGTTGGTTGAGCAATGACCAAACCATTATTTCATCACTCAGCCTCAAGCACCATGCTTAAGGCATTCTTTTAGGGGTTGGAGTGTGGTCAAACTAAACGGAAAAGGAATTGGGACAACAAACCACAGCTGGCATGTCTTTGGCTGCCTGGAAATTCATATCACACTGATGGACTAAGACTATCCCATGCTACTTGAAGAAATCCTAGTACCAAAATAGTGAAAAGTAAGATTGTTTTCAGTTAACTTGAACATTAAATTTTGGATATTAATAAGTTTGTTATCATTTAAGTGTGGCAGAGATTGCTGAGAGAACAGGAAGAGGTAGCACACATAGGACTGAATTTGGAGAAAACAGGTCCAAAATGAAGCCCCTTTTACACTTTCAAGCTCCATACTAGGACACATTATCGCAGTTTATTGTTGAACACTGCTAGATGAACACACATTTCTTGAGCCAGGTAATCCTCCCTCGGCGTGGAACGGTATAAAACTTTAGGCAAACACTGCTCCAAGGGAGCCATATTGAACTTCATTGTCTAACAATATGCTTCTACTTATAATGTTTGATAACAAAGCAAAAAAGCAGGTGAAAAACTGCTGATTTTGGCCCCCTTACAAGACTAGAATTGCCTACCACTATCAGCCCAGCTTGTCACACCCATAATCTTTGCTCAGCAAACCTGAAAGCAGCAACAACACTTTTTTTCTTTTCTTCAAAATATATGAGCAGAAGTGGCTAGTCCATAAGCCCTTGTCAAAGTAATGAGCAATAGAGTTTGTAGTTAACAAGCTGCTAAACCATGAACCACAGTGACCATCTATCCATGGATTATGGACACAGGACTCATGACTTAAGGATATCAGCACTCATGAGCTGTGTCACTGGTTGCATGATCTAGTAAACTTGTACACTGCATGGGTTTCCTAAATGCCTAAAGGCTCTGAATTTGTCTCACTGCACCGTACATCCCAAAGCACATTCCCACAGCAGAATCATGCTGTAGAATATGTAATTCATTTAAACGAGTTTCATGAGCATAAATTGCCTCCAGATTAGTCCCCAGTTCATGGAAGAAAACCTGGCCAAAGGGTCTGTAACTCAATCAAAAACAAATAAATAAAACTTATATTATTCACATAAAACTTGCCATACACTATATAGTATTAATCATGAATCACCAGCCCATTGTTCTGATTGACAACTTAACAAAGTAAGTATGCACCTGAGCTACGTTTTCATTCAGAAACTGCAGTGAAATTTATCAATTAAGACTAATTCTTCTCATTTTAACCACTATTACACTGTGGCGACAACGTTTGCAAATAGAAATCACTATCATTCTAATATTCTATCTTCATAGTCCCTCTACATTATTAATTCACATTGGGGTTTTGTTATAGTACCTGCTTATTAATATTCAATTAAATCAAAATAGGCAAAATATTTTTTTTAATTACTCATCATCAAGCCTAATACAATTCAAAACAGAAACACACCCAAAACACATAAAATAAAATAAAATCGAATCTAAAAACACTAAGTAGAAGGAGCCATACCAAAAGTGACGGCGACAAATACACCCGCCGGAACAACAAACGAAGCAATCTCCTTCACTGGAACACCAGATAAAGGCCGTTCCGCTTGAGATTGCTTATAAACTCTCCGAGCACCCGTCGACCGCCTCGGACCTCCATCAGCCCTAGGAACCAAAATTTTGAATCTGAGACATTTTCTCCTGCTAATGAACGGAACAGTAGTAGGAAATTGCACATGGTGCGCACAGTGGTCCAAACAGGGGCTGCTGAACACTTTGCTTCGCAGTTCGCGCTGGCGCAAAGAAATCTGAGAATAGAGAAAAAAAGGTAAGCTTAGGGTTTTAGAGAGAGAGTGAGAGTGGAATGCAGAGTGTATTATTATTATTACCTTTGGATAAGAGTAGAGAGACATGGTGGAAATGGAGCCCATAATAGGTAGAAGAAGGGTTGAGTTAAATACGCATAGGTTCTTATCCTGCGCCTGCGCTTGTTGATCGTCGAGGGTTTAGTCGGCGTTGCAGAGATGGGAAGGGGATAATGCGGCGGTTCTATGCGTCTATCAACTACCATGCTGCGCAAATAGTTTCGACTGGAGTACTGGACGTGACGTGATTATCACATCATAAATATATTAATTATAATTTATTTATTTATTTATTTATTAAAAATAATCTTTTAATCTAGATAATTTAAAAAACACTTTGAGTTTGAGTTTGCAATTTGTTTGTAAGAAAAATGCACTACAACTTTTTTTTAGCTTTTTATTTGTAAAAAAAAAAAAAAAAAAAAAGGCAACGTGGGATTATTTTTTGTTTGTTTTGTATAATTGGTCCCATGTTTTTTATTAAACAAAAAAAAAAAAAGTATCTAGTAAGTACTCTAGGAGTCTCTAGATTAGGGGTGAGCATAAACCGAACTAAACCGATAAACCGAATCAAACCAGACCGTTATAAGAAATTTGGTTGGTTTATATATATTGCATGGTCGGTAACGGTCGGTCAAAAAAATGCTGGATTTTGACGGTGCGGTTTACGGTATTGTTTTAGTGAAACCACGGTTCACCGAACCGACCGATAGGGGCATTTAAAAAAATACATATTTTCCTTTTATGCTTTTACATGTCTCAAGAGTCAAACCCTACCCTAATTTCTATTCCTCACGATCTCACCTCCTCAGCCTCCTCACCTCCTCAGCCTCCTCGCCTCCTCGCCTCCTCACTCCTCAGACTCCCCAGTCGCCTGCGATCTGAGTCTCTCACCGTCACTCCTCGGCATCAAGAGCGTCCGGCGAGTACTCGAACCAGACCCACCCTCTCTCTCTCTCTTTTTCTCGTTCAGATGGCCATGGCAGCGAAGGTGTGAAGCGAAACCCACGTCTGATCTGTTCGCCTCTGGCTGCGATCTCAGTCTCTCACCGTCACTCCCTCTCTCGACTCTGGCTGATTTGTTCGCCGGCCTTCGTCACTCCTCTTCCTCTTTCTTTCTTTGTTTTCATGTTTTGGGTGCTGACTGCTGAGAAACTTACTTGAAGTAAGCCACTGAACTGTGTTTTAAACTTATAATTTCAGCTGAATTGGATGTAAATTAAATTAGGTTTGGTGATTGATGATTGATGTTTCATACTTTCATGTTTCATTGTTAGAATTTAGAACTCTTTACAGTTCCTACTCTGTATTACAAGAATTGCTCTCATTTGTGACATTTACTGTCATTTTATTAGTATTACAGAAAATAAAGAGGCGTAAACTAGTTCTTATCTCATATATTTTATTATTATTACAAGAACTGCAACTCTCTTACAGTTCCACACATCAATTCCACTTCGTTAGGTGACTGAAAATCAGAGAAGTCTTCTGATTTCTTCTATCCAAGGAAGTAGGATTCATCTAACAACTCTCTATGTAAAGACCTTAACATCAGGCAAGTTATTATTATAATAATGTACCTTCAAGCAACTATAAAATTAAATCATATATGATGGATGGGCCAACAGGCACAAGTTTTTATATGCGAGACAGGGCAATATATAACACAAATGTATAATACTCTAGGATCATAGGGTACTGACTCCTTAGGACCTTAAATCTTTTGATGCCTTCTGGCAAAATGAATTATCAGTAGCTTTATATGACCAGGAAAACCTTCTTCAAAATTGTGGACTAGTGGCATGAGATTAATTATGGACATATAGGAATTTCATAACTAGGAGTAGGGCTTCATCATCCCCTCCTGCTACTATGCTAATCCCATTTTTTTGATGTTAATGTATGGAGTCCACACCAAAACCCCACTGTTGAGAACCAGGTGCCTCTCTAAAAGAAGACACCTAATATTAAAATGCCAAGCAATCCTCAACTGAAATTAGAAAAAATAATAAGAAAGGTAAAATAGTCCATCTTAAAACTAATATATCCTTTATTGTCATCTCTTATCTCATATCAGATTTTGTAAATTAGTATATAAAAATTAGTATGATGAATTTGTAT
>JAESVK010001325.1:2138088-2178211 GCA_017140935.1 Hamamelis virginiana | reverse complement strand
AGAAAGAAAAATTCTTACAATTCCTGATTTTTCCCATTATAAGTATTAATTAAAGCTTGGGTCATATCTGAGTGAGGGTTCTTCTCAAATCCAGAATCTTATAACAATTTGGTACTGGAATGGATGTAGCTAAACTTCCAATCTTGCATTCCTTTTTCTCAATTTTCTCTGCAACCCCACAGAGCTGGTCCTTGGATCTCCCGATCTTCACATCCTTACTTGTTTTATTCAAAATGTTTTTTTCCTTTGTTTGGCCAGTGGGAAAAAGAGGACACCAGCCAAATGGGAAAATTAGTTTTTGTTAAAATTCTATCAATATTCTCCACAGACAATTACAGTTTCTCAAATTTTTGGTCTACTTGTGAATAATGATTGTGTAAAAATTATTCTAAATTAAACTGTTCATAATTCTGAACTATGTATGCAATAGAAAACATTATATCAATAACTGCCGTCAAGAACAAATATAATTATGTGGGTCCATGCAAATTAATTAATATACCAAACCCGTCAGTCCTGTATCTTTTTATCCTTAAACTGTCCTAACATTCTTCTCAATAATCTTTCTATTTTTGGTTCAAAAACGTTCTCAAAAATTAACCCACTAAAATATTACTCTATTAGTAATGATACGTATATAAACCAGTTGTCTGCCGGGAAGGAATAACCTGTAAACCCAAATATTCCAGATTCCAAATCAATCAACCAGATAAACTCTCTTGGCCAACGACCGGTTAGGGCTATTAGTCGGGCCATTTACGACGCATGGAGCGGAGGTCTCGTGTGAATATTCACATGTGCAACGTGCATCACCCGCACGTGCCAACACGTGTGAATCATAGACTGCCGTGATACCCTCGGCTGGCGCAGGTGCGCCGACTGAACCGCCTGTATATATATGTGTGTGTATGTAATGAACTGACCTGAATTGGTAAAGCATCCATATCTGCTCTTAGAGCAACGAATGGCGGGTAACCGGACCCAATGGTAGCAACAACGCCAGTCCTTGCAACCGGCCACCGATATGCAACACCCATCTGCTCAAGCTCACGCCTAATGACTCCACTGGTCTCAAATTCTTCGTATGCAAGTTCTGGGTTCTGGTGAATCTCTCTCCTTATCTTCTTCATCCAATTCACTGTACTCGGATCATTAGCCAGCCTTTTTATTTCCTCTAATATTATTGAAGAAGAATTCTCATCTGAATAAAATGGTTGCTGCAGATAATTCAAACAACAGCAGAAGGGGATAACAATGGAGATAAGAAGGATGATGAGGAGTCGTTGAAACTCCATTGCTTATGAGTTGAAAAAATAAAAGTATCTTTAATTTGTATCTATATGTAACCAATGATATTGCTATATATATATTGAGTAGTTTAATGGGATTTACGAGTTTCGTTACGTAGATTCCTGGGTTTTTCGGGGTATATATCTATGTAGATCGTGACGTGCATTATTAGTGAAACCCACCGTGTGGAGGTACACATAGGAGAGAGATTAGCTGTCAGTGAACAGTTTTATTCCATATTCATCACATGGTTGGTTTTGAATTTTCTTCTTGACCAGTTTAATATTTTATTTACCCTCTTTGATCCTTTTCATGTAGTAAGGAAATTTCTTTTTTAATCGTATGGTTCATAACAACTTGATTATTCAATATCTTCACAGTGCATTCACCAAAATGGAGACCACTTAATGGTGGGTCATGAATCAATTAATTCACCGTTTGATTTCAACATTTTTTTTTTTTTTTTAAAGAAGTTTGATTTAATCTTGTGTCTGATGGAAGATTATTCCTAGACGCCTGACATTGAATGTTATTTTTAAGAGAATACTATAGCATTAAAAGCTTTAACCTCAAAATTATTAAAAACCATCTCAATGTGTCATGTTTTGGGTGGTGATATCTCTCCTTTCAAACTGCTTTTTTATTTTTCACACACTATTCAAACCACGACATGTTAGGGTGATTTTAAATTTCGAATTAAAGTGTCGGGTGTTATAAAATTATTATTGTTTTTTTTCTTTTTTTTTCTTAAATCAATTCACAAAAAATTTTAGATGAAGGTAAATATCATTTTTTTTTAATGAAATAATTCTATAATAATATTTGTTGACTTTAACCAAGCTATTATTTTCTGACTTTAATCAAGCCAGGAAATACGGATAGGTTGACTACTCGTGTTTTTTCTTATAAATATATATAAGTACAAAAATGATAATGAAATTTCTTAGGTAAATAAAGCTAAGTTGGAGCAGTCTCATCCTTCATACTCCTCAGAAGCACCCGATAGTTGCTCTTGTTGTATATAAATATCTATTAAACTTTGTGGAGGAGAAATGAACAACAGGGGTGGTTTGGTGACTGGCTGAAGAAGCAGAGCACGTGCTTAAAATGAGTTTTGGGAACACCAACACTTTGTTGGTTGGCCAGTAGTCATGTATCATTCCATAATCTAAAGGACAGACAGCAGGATCATCATTTGCCATGCAATTCTTAACTTCCTTGTGAGTAAGGTAAAAAATCCCACAATTTTGACCTTCAAGGCTTCAGTTGATTTTTTTCAGTTATTCTTACATCAGCATTCAATCAGCCGAACATGCCCAACGTACGGATTTTTGGAGTTTTTTTTTAAAGTAACCTTCTGAAAAAAAATATTTGTGAAAATGACATTCAATAAAAAATATTTATAAAAATAACTCTTGTTGACTCGATCAAACTGCCAACTGAACAAGTGGGTCCCGCATTTCAGATGTGGCACTAAACTGCTGTTTCAAACTGTGGTTCTTGGCTATCAATTTATCCCATATCCAAATCTATCGCTTCACGCCATAGAAAGACCATAGTAAAAATCCAAAAAAGATAGTTAAAATAAAAAAATACAGTAAAAACTCAAAAAGAACTTTATTTTTCTTCTTATTTACTATCAGCCAATGAAAACCCAAAAAAAAAAAAACTGGCACAAAAAAAAAAAAATTAAAAAGACGGTGAAAAATAAAAAAAGACTGAGTTATTGCCCGTGAAGACTCCCAATACAGTGAAAACACGACAGTGAAAATACGTGAAAAATACACCTAGGGTTGGTAGTGAAAATACACCAAGATTGACCGTCAAAATTACTTTGGTGGCATATCCAAATCATGTTGGCACATGAAACGGGAATTAAAAAATGAAGAATTGGTGTGGACTTGTAGCAATGCTCAAAACAAAATTATCATTATCACTGTTTTACAACTAAAAAGTCAAAGGGAAATAAATGATAATTGAGCATTAGAAAATACTAATAAATTCATGCATGTTTGTTTTATGTTTCATATTTAATATTTAATTAGCGTTTGGTAATTATCCTCAACAACGACGTTCCTTCACCGCACAAAGCATGCTTAATTTCTAGGATGGTATAAAAGTCAATTGAGCAACCAATGATTTTCCTCATGGTTGAAATCTCTTTTCATAATTTAATATTCTAAAGCTTTTGTTTTGAAATATGTTAAGTGTTGGTTTGGTTCATTGGTTGAGTTACGGACCTGCTATTTTTTATTTTTACTATTTTTAAAAAAGTAGAAGTAAAATTATTTTTATAATTTTTTATAGTATAAAATATTGTCATATTGATAGTTACGTTTAAAAGTAGAGAAAATAAAAAAACCAATTTTAAAATAACTATTGATACTATGTGCACACAAAATTTTTATTGTTTAAATTTAAAAAAAAAAAAAAAAATAGTAACTTATCTAACCAAATCCTAAGTAAATTAAAACTTCAATAATATTTTTCATACCAAATTATGTAACCATAATTATAACTCATACCAAATAATGGTATATTATATGTTAGTATTAGGTTCGGTAATACATGATTCTTACCCATAGTTTAACACAAGATTTGTTAAATTTAATATGGAATAGGTATTTTGATAAACCGATCGTTGGATTAGATAGTACACTTATATACATTACATATGCCAAAAATCATATTGATCCAACCGTTACTTTTTTAGAAAACCAAGTGTGAAAAACTGTAACAATATATCTATATATATATCTCTATATCTATACTATATATAAAAGTGTGAATGTGGGGAAATCTTTTGATATATATATCCCTATATAACTGTAAAAATACATAAATAGACTAAAATTCCACCCATCACAATAATAGGTTTTCTAAAAAAATTGAATTAAAATTATTTATGAATATTAATTTATTTTTATGTATAACTTAATTTTTCAAACATAATCTCATTGAATTTCATCAATAAAATTTTGTTAGCATGACATTCTACTAAATAGAGTTAAAATATTCTTAATTAAATTAAATTTCTTTCAAATTCTAATTCATTTTAGATAAAACATGATTTTTTAAATAATTAAGTACAATAAAATACCAAATAAATTACTTTCTATTTCTTATTTCCAATAGAAAAATAAATATATAGTTTTTCTAATATTTTTAGTACTCTTTTTTAAAAAAAAAAAAATTTCTAATATAAAAATTTTATAATTTATTAAGTTCGTATGTATTGATTTAATATCATTTTTATACAATTAAAATTTTCAAACTTTTTTAATCACAAAATTTTAATAATCTTAAATATTTCATCTTAATTACATTGTTCACATATAATGATTTTTAAAAAATATTTTTTCCTACAAAATTTACACGTGCAATGCACATGGTGCATTTAAAAATGTAGCCAGTGGATCAATTTAATTTTTGATATACATGTTGTGTATAAACAAAACATATAATACAACAGTTGCTTTATCAAAATATCTATTCCGCACGCATGAAATTTTACAAACCAATGTGTCAAACCATTGATAAGAATCATGTCTCGGTGTCACCAGAACCTAACCAATTATGTTAATAAAATTCTAGAGTATTATTCTAACAAAAAAAATTTAGAGCATTATGTGGACAGAATAATGTCACATAAAATGTTATAACAGTTTAATTCTAACATATAAGACATTTAGAATATTCTGCAGACAGAATAATCGAAATTGCTGACACATAAAATATTTGGGAAATTATACTTTGTTCTCTGTACTATTAGCTGTTTTCACATTGGCTCCGTGTGATTTTGATTGCAATAATATGTCCCCTAAACTATTAGATTTTATTAAATTGTACTTTTCTATCAACTAGCCATTTATTAATCTAGGGGGAAAAATGATGTTAGACTTGTTATTTTTTATGCAATATTTATCTTGAACTGCTAATGTGTCTATAAGCATATCGGTGAACTTTCATGATTTTTTTCAATATATTTTATTTCTTAAGAATGTTATTTAATGTAGGGCGTTTTACGGCAATGGACTTGTGTATTTAAAAAATTACATCAATGGACTCGTATTAACAATATTTACATTAATGGATCTATCACTATTTTTTGGACAAAAATACCCTCCTAACGATAAAAAAATTTAAAAATTATTTGAATTTTCTACATAATCCCTACCATAACATAAAATCCCAAAAGACTACAAATAATCTTCCATCATCATATTAACAAATAATCTCAATCCCCAATTGCGTAAAGAATCCTTAGATTTACAAATAATCCCTACTCCCCAATAAGTTAATATTTTGGTTTTATAAGTCAAATTGGTTGACTTTAATGTCACATTAATATTGTTAAATTATGAAAAATGTTAGATGTGATGTGTATTTAATGCTTTGTCTTTAGGGTGGAGATTGGGGTTATTTGGTAGGTTGGGGATTCTTTATTACATTGGGGGTTGTGGATTATATTTTAATGTAAGGGTTATATACTAATGTGGGGATCAGAGATTTTTTGTATTTATTTGCGATTATTAGTAAACCTGTGGATTATATGTTAACTTATTTAAAAATTTTGATCGTCAGTATAGTATTTCCATTATGATATTAAGGGTATTTTCGTCATATCAAGTTCTTGAAGTAAATATTGTTAACACGATGCTATTGACATAATTTTTTAAACACACGGGTCTATTACTATAAAATACCTTTAATGTCTGAAGAAAATAATTCATAAAAATTAAAATATATTGAAAAAAAAAATCATATAACTCCACAGATATGTTTATAGACACGCTAATAATTTATGATAAATACTGCATAAAAAAATAACATGTCTAACATCATTTTTTTTCCTCGCTTAACTAACAAAAAGGAATAATTTTATACAATCTACTAGTTTAGGGGATATATTATTACAATCAAAACCACAAAAAATCAACATGAAAAAAGTTAATAGTTATGAGAGATAAAGTGTAATTTTTTATAAAATATTTAAAATATTATGCTTACAAACGTTATAACATCATGTTATGATAAAACATAACACGTGGTCAAAGCTTGGTCTATCTTGTTAGCCACCATTTCATTTTTAGCACGGAACCTAGAAATTGGTAGTTGGTTATTGATTTTCCATGGCTGACTGTAATGTCGTCAAAGGATTAAAAAAAAGAAAGCGCAAATTTAGAGGTGAAGACGAGCCAAATACGGCACCAAACGCCTTACGCACCGCTAATTAGCCTCCTTGTCATGGAAAATCAAAATAGAAAAAGTCATACAAACTCTCTCTCTCCTTCTCCTTCTCCTTCTCTTTCTCTCTCTAAAAATATACAATGCTTTCTACTCCTGTAATTTCTCTCTTCCAAACATTAATTAACCACATCTCTTCCCCTGTTTTCCGCGCCACAAGTCTCCTCAAACTCAAACGAAACAGCTTTAATTTATTTCATTCATATCTATAATCTATCTTCCGCCTCTCACAAAATTAACAATGGCGCCATTACCTTTTCTTCTCCTTCTTCTTCTTCCATCTCTCACATTCTTTTCTCCATTAACAGAATCAAAGCTCACCATCAACTACTACCAAAAATCATGCCCAAAATTCGCAAAAATCATGGAAGAAACCGTCACTACCAAGCAAATAGCATCACCCACCACCGCTGCCGCCACTCTCCGTCTCTTATTCCACGATTGCATGGTCGAAGGCTGCGACGCCTCCATTCTCATTGCCTCCAATGCCTTCAACCAAGGAGAGCATGACGTCGACATCAATCTCTCACTCCCCGGCGACGCTTTCGATTTAGTCACACGCGCCAAAACTGCGCTTGAACTTGAATGTCCCGGCATTGTCTCCTGCGCCGACATCATCGCCGTCGCTACTCGGAATTTAATCACCATGGTCGGCGGCCCATTTTACCCTGTTCAATTAGGGAGAAAAGATGGGCTTCAATCCAATGCTTCTTGGGTTGATGGAAACATAGTTCTGCCTTCAATGTCATTATCCCAAATCATCTCAATTTTCAATTCAAAAGGGTTTACAGTGGAGGAAATGGTGACTCTTGCTGGGGCACATACAATTGGGTTTTCTCACTGTAAAGAATTCAGCAACAGGATCTTCAATTTCAGTAAAGAATCTGAATACGATCCTGCTTATAACCCTAAATATGCAGAGGGGTTAAGAAAACTGTGCGAGAATTACACAAAGGCACCGGATATGTCGGCGTTCAATGATGTGATGACACCCAGCAAGTTTGATAATATGTATTATATGAATTTGCAAAGAGGGTTAGGATTATTGGCTTCAGATCATGCAATGGCGGTGGATTCAAGGACGAAGCCGTTTGTGGATTTATATGCGGCGAACCAGAGTGCTTTCTTTCAGGCATTTTCTCATGCAATGGAGAAGCTTAGTGTTTATAAGATTAAAACGGGAAAAGAGGGAGAGGTGCGGCGCAAGTGTGATGCTTTCAATTCTATCGAAACTGAATCTGAAATTAAAACTGAACCACAAAATCCAAATGGTGGAGGTGCTGGTCAGAAGAAAGGTTGATGAGGAGAGAGAAAGGGATGTTGATGAGGTTGTTAGTGCAACATTATTCTTTCTTCTTTTTTTTTGGTATAGGTTGATGCTTATATATATATATATATATATATATAGGTAACTTTTTTGGTATCAGTGGAAAATGGAAATTATTTCAACATAATGGATTTAGAAGTTTTCCAACAGCTCTTTTCTTTATTATTTATTTATTTTTAATTTTCAATTTTCAAACTTTTATCATATAAGATATGCCTCTTATATGATAAATTCCTATATAAGTCTATTATTTCTTTACTGTTTCATTCAAAATCTGCATCTGCATCGACAGCAAGTCCAGTTTTCACTGATCACAGAGGAATTTTCTCCAAGCAACTAAAACCAGTCTTAGATCTTTTAAGCCAAAGAAAAACAACAATCTTTGTAAACCCTCATTTGATTTTCAACATCAGTACAATCATGCACATTGACATAGACAGCAACACTCTAAGATTTTGCCGTTGCCAAGGAAAAACCGAAAGAGGAAAAATATAATTTTTCTGCTGCTTGGTATCTCCCAACTCCATTGATGGCATCAATATTTCCATGAAGGGGATGAATGTGCTCCCCTACCAATCAGGATTCGGGTGGGTAACAGGTACGTTGTCCTGCCCAGGAAGACATTTCCCTTGTAATCTTTTTCTAAACCCAAAAATACACCCCAAGCAAAGAGTTGATGAAAGGAGCTTCGTGAATAAATTAAACAATTTACAGGGTATGATCTCTGAGAATTCTGGGGGAAGAACAAGAGAATAACTAAAGCAACAAAAAATAATAAGGAAAGAATTTTACAACAACGAGCTGTAATCCTTTACATGCTGGAGTAATGGCACCATTTCACCAGACCCCCATCAGCTCCGCTTCATAATTTGACGAATACAGCCTGGTGCAGCAATTGCATCCTCTCATGCTTTGCTTGCACAAATGCCAAACCATTGCAACGAAAATACAAAGTGCAGATAGAGAATTGACTCATCACCTTAAGCGTAGCTGGTTAAATTTTCCACACTTCATTCAGAGAGACTGCCATCCTAACGATAAAATAATGGTAGATTTGTCAACAAGGGAAGACAAAATGTTTACTGAAAAAAGGTTGTCACAATCCTCACCCTAATCAGCAAGGCTTCCTCTTGTCCACCTTTAAGTGAATATTGAACCATTTCTTCTTCTTTGGCCTCTCTCTCATTGTAGGCTTCTTATCTCTCGGTTGACCATCTTCTTTGGGTTCCTTGAAGGAACCCTTACTCTTGCTTCTACTTGCACTCCGCTTCATTGGTGGAGCACTTGTGTACGAGGCATGGATTTCATTCCTTTGCTTGAGAAGCTCATCAATCTGCAAAACCAACATAGAATAACAGTCAAAGCAGAAATTCAGAGTGTATTTCAGAAATCTTCAAAGAACTCCAACCTCATGGTCCTCATCATCCAAATTGGAGTTCAGGTATAAAGCTTTCAACTGTTAAATCTCACCTCTTGTATTTCTTGTGCATATCTACTGGTCATTTCTGTAAATTGTGCTAGGACCTGTTCACAATCAGACATTAATATAAGCAAAATGTAAGGTATTCATAATTTCATATAGGCAGCATGTATTGCTTATGTCAAAGTTCAAACCTCTCTGTATTCAGCTTCGAACTTTGAGAGTTCCACCCTTTTTGTGAGAATTTGAGCTTCCACAGCTCTAAGATTCTCCTTTTCTTCTATGAAAGGAGCAGCACAAACAGCTTCTACTGTGTAGCTCGCACTTTTAAAGAAATTGTCACCTAAAAGAAAATGTGCCGGAAGATGCACAAGTGGATGTTAGGCCATCTTAGTACATAATCAAGAAAAGAGGCACACCAAACTGGACATGTAAGTCAAATAACTGACCATAAACAGCAAATACATGGGTGCCAGCCTTTAGTTCAGTTATTTCGCATGGCTGAAATCCATCTAATTTCTTGAAGAAAGCTGTTTCTGGATCTTTTGCAGCTGCCATCTGGACCCAAAACAATTGAAAAACCCAAAAGAAAAAAAAATGAACATAACTGAGTTTGAAGATCAAGGGTTGACTAGATACATCTGCAATATCATAAGCTTACCGAGTTGACTGCTTGATCCAACCGATAAACAGGGAAACACAGAAAATACATTCCAGCAGATGTAACCTTTCCTGTTTTTGTGCTGTCCTCCTACACCAGAAAGAAGTAAAATATAGGTTACCCAAGCAAATGCAATAAAGTGGTACATGCATGTTTCAACAAAACGTGCATGAGAAGATGCTAATTAAGGAGTCAAGGGCTGGAAAAACATAACAATGGTATCAGGATGTAAATATCGATAGCACCATCAGGATCCCCATTCTTGAAATGTAACTGTTACCCAACTTATGAAAAATAAAAAATAAAAAATGGTAAAAGTGGAAAAATTCCTATTGAATAATGAGAGCAGCCCATGAAAACTACAAAAGAATGTGTAATACCTGTAGCGCTAGACTTAGTCCACCACTCTCTTCCTGATCAAAATACAATAGCTGCACAAAGCCAAGATATAAGTAGGACTATGGTAATGGCACATTAGCATAATAATATTTAAGAAATTCCTTGAAATATTAATATCAACTGAATGCCATGTGAACAGTACAAATCTACAAACAAACAAAAAATGATGAGAATATGAAATTTGATGGTTTTCAGTAATTTAATAAGTTTGCACAGTTGTGCTATTGTTGCACAACCAGTTCCATATGTGTAAGTATAGAATAATTGCAGCCTTAAAGGATTAACATTTTTAACCTCAACATAGAACCTCAAAAACAGAGTAAAATTACAGACCATGCAAATTTAATTATACTTATTTAGCATTATAATGACAATCAAAGCAATCAAGTTTGATATGATGTGCGTGCGAGTGCACATGTAAGTGCCCCTTTGAGTAAAATCTACATCCTACAAAGCTCAAGATATTTTTTTTGGGTAACAAAGCTCAAGAAGTTGGCTTCTCATCTCTACAAAAAGTAAGAGATTAATTTGGGAAAAATGAAAAAAGCGAGGCAAGTAATGGCAACCTAAGGAAAAGAACTTCAACAGAGACAAAGCAAATCTATAAAATCAAGTAAGGAAAAATCCAAATCCATGCCCCACAAAGAATCCCTGTAAAAGCATCAATTTAGAATAGCATCCAGGGACGAAGCCAGAAATTCGTGGCCGGGGGGGGGGGGCCTTTAATTGATTATTAATAATTTATCCCAATTCAAAAACCTGATAACTATATTGTTTTTGTTTTTTTTATCATATTAGTTTGATGTAGAAAATTTTGCAAACAATTATAATCCATTGATATTGGATAAACCATATTTCAATTTAATACATTTACAATTGTCCTCGACGGGACTCCATCTTTTGAAATTGTATGATGGCTTCATTAGAACATATCCAATGGTATTCTATTTGAGGTGTCATAGTCAAAATTTTGCATTGGCATCAAAATAGGTTGCTCCAATGGTATGCCATTTGGGGTATCTAATTTATGGCAACCGCACATAGGATTGCTAAATTTGGCACCTCAAATAGCAAATGCAATTTGTGCCATGTCATACTTTCCCTTCAAAAAGTGGAAAATGCCAAGATATAAAACATCTCCAATGGCTTCATCTTTTGAAAGCATTGTATGATGGCTTTTTTAGAACATCTCCAATGGTATGCTATTTGAGGTGCCATAGTCAAAATTTGGCATTAGCATCCAAATAGGTTGCACCAATGGTGCACCATTTGGGCTATCAAATTTTGGCAACAACACATAGGATTGCCAAATTTGACACCTCAAATGACAATTGTCATTTGTGTCATGTCATACTTTCCCTTCAAAAAGTGGAAAATGTCAAAATATAGCATTAATGCGTTGGAGTACATTGTACTAAAATTTGGCATTGATGCCATTTGGTGCCACTAGAAGTGCCAAATTTTGGCATTGTCACATCAAATGGCATGAAGGCATTGGAGATGCACTTATTAACGCTATAAAATACTCCTCTTTCAAAAAAAACACAATCAAGCTATGATTCATGAAGGGATTAAAGAGAGAAAATTTTAAAAGAAGAGGAGTACGAAAGCAAAATGAAGGGCAAAAAAAATTGAGGGGTAGCGAATTCAAGATTTTTAAAATTTACGGGGCATAAAATTTAAAACAAAAAATTTTACATGGCTTCGACCATGATAGCACCATTTAGAGGTTACACTTCAAAGCTATGTTTATTCAAATATTTTTCTATTCTGCTCCTTCCTAAAACACCATGGTGAACAATGAGGACCCGCTCTCCAAAAAACCTTCTTGTTTAGATTGCTCGAATTTCACATGTAAAACCGACCAAACACTGATCTCAACATCACCCAATTAAGTCCAGAAAGAGTGAACAACAATGACTAAAATCACAGGTAATCAGACAATGAAGAAGCAAAATTTACCTATTGTCATGCATTTCACACATACATCTGTTTGGAATAGCTCAATCCCTGCTTGATATCAAACGGTCCACAGTCAAGCATATACTTGTCGTTCACACAGAAAATGCCAACTTGGATGGAGAAATAGAACCACACATATTCTTAAGCAGAAAAGATTGCTCCCCATTATTAGATAAAATCTCATTACATGATTTCGTTGAAACCTACCGTTGTGAATATAACTTCTCAAAGAACACTACCACAGCTTACAATTCCCAATCATGAGGATGCTTAGAAATTTCAAATTCATCGCATCCCAAGACCGAAGCACATAAATCATAATCTTCTGCCCATGCCTCTTTATTTTCTGCATTGCCAAACCAGTCAAACGATTCCTCCCTAAGGGGAACATTCGCACACCAACTAACCCCTAAACTTAGCCCTCCTACTTGATCAGACCCAATATCCATCCCTTCAGTAAACACGTCCACTCCCTTTCATAATAGATTTCAAATCTCAAACCCTAATTTCCTCGTCTTCTCAGACCACCAAACCCCCACTGCAATAACCGTACAATCGTACAACCACTTTCCTCCATATAGTCATCTTTCATTCAGCAACCTCTAATGCCACTTCCTACAGGCTTCCTTCATAAGTACCAATGGCTTAAACCCTAAGCCTCCCTTTTATTAGGCCTATAAATAAAGTCAATCCACAAGAGGATACTTAAATTTCTCCCAAATCCCAGCCCAAAGGAAGTCTTTGTAACTTCTCTATCCAACTACCAACCAAAACTAGGATCTTAAAGAATGACATAAATTAGTTGGAAGACTAGCAAGAGTACTTCAATCAAAGTCAATCTTTCCCCCTCATGCAAGTATGCCCCCATAATTAAGTTGGCAGACTACCAAGAGTACTTCATTCAAATTCAATCTACCCCCTTTCAACCACTTAGCCTTATTTCCACTCTTTTTGACGAGTCCCAAACCAATCTTGTTTTAAAAGAGGACTCCAACGGCATCCGAAAGTGAGAAGTATAGCTTGATTTGTTCCTTTTTTGCATAGTGAAAGTTGAAGCTCTCATGCAATAGTATCATATTCTTTAAGGCCTTAACAGATGAACAAAAACAGTATAGCCCCACTACCACCTTAGCTGTGTAAGATGCAAAACAGTAACAAGCCTCATAGCTATTGTCCCACAAGCTAAATGAGTGAGGAGATTGTGCACTTATGTACAAAGTCTTAACTCACAAAGTTAAGAAGTTTTCTTCCTTAAAATAAATGTTCAGGAGAATTGAAGCAGAACATATGGACAGATTGACATAAACATGAATTGTTACTCAAAATATACAGGAGGGACCTGACATGAGCTCAAAACCCAGAAGTCATAGAACATTGAACCATCCAGAAAAAGATGGATAATTGCTCTTTTCAATCATTTTAAGTGATTAATCACCAGGCAAAATGTTTCAAGTGTCAAGATTCTATTGCTTACGATGTTTTGCTCTAAGGTTTTTAGGAAAATTGAAGGAGAGCGAGCAATAGAGAGAATATAAAATTTAGTTTACTCACATTGAAACTAAAAGCTAGTAACTAGTTTAGAAGTGCTTACACTAACAGTCTATGACTAGAGGTTGGAGTCCATAAAAATGATAAAAATAGTTTTCCTTCCAACCAAAATGGGAAATGATCAAATATAATTTGCTACCAAAAGGAAGTTTATTTCATATTATTGAAAATAGTCATAATTTAAATATATGTTTAGATCAGATCTAGAAGCGGCACACAAAACAAAAATCGCTTGCAGTTCCCACAGAAAGCATGTACTGAGATAAATATTTATACAAACCTTGAATTTGCTTTTGTCCGATGATTGCACACGACAAACAAATCCAGCTTGTGCTTCCTCTTCTGTTATTGTTACAGAATAGAAGTGAGCACATTGCCTTTCAACCTGATAAAGGATGTAAAAGAATCAAAAAGGATGTAAAAGAATCAAATGAGCAACCCACAGTTAATTAAAATGACAGCTGAACCAAGAATATCAATAATTTACCTTCTTAAAAATAGGTTGCCCCAGTGAAAGTGAACAGATCTTTACCGCGCCATTTAGTGCCTCCTCCAAGACAGTGGCTGATACAGTGGTCTTAATTGGCACACCAAGTTTACTATTTTGTAGAACACAATAAAGAAAAGAATTCAACACAACACATTATTTGAAGGCATATGGCTTATGATGTCATGACAATATATCCAGAAGTCTAATAAAATTAAGAATGTCTTGGCAGAAATTAAGTTGGACTTACCTGAAAAGTGCAGCAAACATGGTGTTTACAGCTCCCAAACTTGAAAGATCTAGCTCCAATTCTTGGCTTTCTGATTCAACAGCCTAGCCAAAGGGGAATAATATCATGTTAAGCACCAAAATCCTCATGTTAACCAAGGGAACAAAATAGGCTCAGTCCAATGAAAATTCATAATGATGATCAATAACAAATGGAATGACTGCGACCATGAGACAACCCCTAAACTGCAGCATGAACAGTGTGACTTTGTGCAAACAACACAAGTTTCCCTCATGAATCTTAACATTACACAATATCAAAGAGATGCCCAAATATCTCACCTCAAAACCAGCTGTGTCATATTGACGCCGTTTGTCCGAATCAGACAAGATATTGTAGGAAAATGTGACCTCTTTGAACATATCAGCTGCTTTAGGATCATTTGCATTCTTGTCAGGATGGTACCTGAAATTGTACAATATTAGCATTGATAATGAGATATAATATGCATCATAACTTACTAATTAATACTTAAGGTTGTGTTTGGATGTGTTGTCATTTTTCTTGTTTTTAAAAACTAAAAATGACTCACATGTTTTCATTTTATTTCTCATTTTTAGAAACCAGAAACATGTTTGGTAGTGATAGTGGTTTATCATTTATTAAAAAAAAAGAAAATAGAAAATGTTAATTTGATAAGTACATTAAAATTTAACGAATTAGTGGCAGTGGATAGGGTAATAATGGAACATGGTAGTGGTGGACTGGCAGAGTTGGGGAAGTAATGGAAGATGCAATGGTAGCAGTGACGGAGAGTGCAATAGTAGTGGGGCCAATGGAACAATGGTGCAGGCGGTGGCAATGATGAATGCTACAGTGGTGGGATCATTGGATAGTGGTGGTGGCAAGTTGCAATGAGTGGTTGTGGTGATAGTAAAGTTGGGAGAGTGATGGTGATGATTTGGTGGTAGGAATACAGTATTGATGATTTTGAAAACAAGCTTCCAAAAATCTTGAAAATTTGAGAAAACATAAAATATATATATTTTTACACAATTTTTGAAAATTGTTTTCGAACACAAACTAAAACAAACTTATTAACACACTTTATAAAAAAATAATTTAAAAAAAAAACAACCCAGGAAATGACAACATAACCAAACAAACCCTAAATTAGCTCCATCATAACAAACAAATAATTTAGTGAGGTGTTCAATTCAGGCTAGCTCAACTCAGCTTTATCACTGCTATATGTAATGGGTTGAACTAAGGTTGACAAATTTGGATTAATACTGGGCTCCGGTTAAACCTAAATTAGTTTTGCTAAAAGACATGCAGTTAGTTCTCAAGTTGAGCTAAGCTGAGTCTAGCTTAGCTGTGCCCACACTGGAACCTTACCACTAAGCACTCTCATGCTCATGCATAACCTTCCCCAAAGTTCATCAAATTACTTCTCCATCATCTCTATCATATGTTCCATCTAAGTCAATAGAGACCCATCTAATGGTCCATTTCCTTCCCTCTAAATCTCTAAGTCAACTATAGAAGTGAAAAAACAGAAACAAAAGTAGACCTTTTAGGGGTGAAGATGGCGGCAAATGGAGATGAAGAATTAACAATATGAAGATCGGCTGTGACAACACCCACCCAGAATCTTAGATGATATCAAAAGGATATGTCGTAATCATGTTACTATGTTAAAGCAACAGAAGACCTTCTTGGACAAGAAGGTAACAACTAGATATGGAAAGGAAAACATTTTCAAACTCATCGTCACAGCACCATTTTGAATCTTTTGATTACATAAACTAACATGTTGAATAAATATCATTTTGTTGGGAAAACATCCAACTGGCCATGTCAGCAACATTAGACAACAGAATATGGAAGAAAATGAAAAATTCCTCATGCAGTCAGTTAGTCTATTATGATAATAGAATATCTTGCACCATAATTGTGGCATGTAATAAGCTCAAATAATATTTGAATTGAAGCTTAGAGGACCACATATTATTGTATTCATATATTCGCACAATAAAGGACTGGTCAATTTAGCAGCATGATCAGCAATTCACATGTCTTATGACTTTTCACATTGACTGACAAGATATAGGGAATGACTGCAAGAGTGCGGCTTTCAGTCCAAGGATAACGTAGGTGCTCTAAAAAACAGTATATGAAAGGAAAAAGAGTTGTCACCTGCGGCTAAATAAGTGGAAAGTGAGAAAGATTGCAAATGAAATCTACTATTAGTAACCATGAATTGAATTCAATCGGTAGTAACCAATTATCTTATTACATTTGGAGTCCAAATCAAATCTAGGTGAAACCCACCAGACGGGGAGACAGCAAAAAACAGTTCAAACATCGACAAAAAGCAGACGCATTGAACAAGCAAGTATTCGCCAATGCAAGGAACTTTCAGTCATTAGTTTTCCCCTGAATGTAATTTGCAAGCAGGCCAACATGTCATGATTACATTTGTATGCATGATGAAAAAAAAAACAGCCCCATATATCCAATCGGGACAATCCGAAATCCAAATAATAATATACCAAATCCCCAAACTACAAATTTTCCATACTGATCTAGAGAATAGCACGAGAGATAAGTAAAATCAAAACAAAAATTCGAACTTTAAATAACATAACAATACATTTATGCAATGAAAACCAAAAGAACAAAAATTTCGTTAACAGGAAACAAATTGAGCGTACTTGAGAGCCATTTTCCGGTAAGCGCTTTTGATTTCCTGGTCCGTGGAGTTCCGGGAGACGCCAAGAACCTCGTACGGGTCCCGCCGGAGCTGCTTCCCGGCTTCGGCCTTCTCCGATTTCGACCGGTGAGCCGGCATTTTGAATCACTAGCAAAATTAAACGGTGGTTTTGTGCAAAACCCTATAAATCCCACCCAAGACCAGAAATTTCAAATTCAACAGGGATTCAGCTTTGATTTTCCCATCTGACACGAAGTTTCTCGGAAAATCTGTGTTTGGGAGAAAGTAAGAGCATAGGAAAACCCTAATGAGGAGAGAGAAAGATTACATGAGAACTCCAAGCTGGAATCTTGAAGGAGAGAGAGAGAGAAAGAGAGAGACCGTAGAGAGAGAAAGAGACAAGAGGGCGAGAAAATGGAGGGGGGGGGGGATTTGGGGGGCGTGTTATAGCAAATTTGCAGTCTTAAAAATGAGAGTTCAAAAATACAAATGCTTTTTGGGGTGTAATACGCCCCGCTTGCTCAACTGCGCTGAGTTGTTAACACGTGCTGGCTCGCGTGCGGTGAATTTCAGCCGTAGACATTTTAGAGGTGCGTATTACGCACTTGGCACATGCGAAATGCTGTCAGCGTTAATTAAGAGGCAAATTCAAAAGGAATGAAAGAGTGGGAAACTCGGACCTGAACCGGGATCATGCCCGTAATCAAAGGCTCAAAGCTAAGGATTGAAATCGCAATCAGTGGGGTGGAATGACTAAGAAACTTGACCCTAAACATCCATGACATAATCATTTTTCTACTATATATACTTATATAAAATCTTTCATTTATTTTAAAAAAAAATTACTTGGTCACAGTCATTATTATGATTTTATGGTCAATTTCATCACAACTCAACATTTTGAGTAACTAAAGATATCATTAGACCCTTAATAGTGCTGGTATCGTGATAAAATAAGATCGCAAATTTAATGTGTTTCAATGCATTTGAACCTGTTATACTCTTTTCTAAAAGTGAGAGAATATTTGTCACTAGATTACAAAATTTTTGACCAATTGTTAAATTGGAATTTGCTGTTTAGTTTGTCTTTTTTGGTAGCTTCCCTTTGTAGTGTGCGCTTTCAAATGTTTTTAATAATAATTTTGTCAAATTATCGATACGTTATCATTTTCCTAGTTTATATAATAAGCTTTCATATTTTTCTTTATTTGGTGACAATAATTATTATTATTATTTTATGGTCAATTTCATCATGTCTCAACATCTTGAGTGACTAATGATACCTTTGCAAATCATATGATAAAGCTTTTATAGTACAAATAGTGCTGGCATAATGATAAAATGAGAGGTCACATGTTTAAATCTTGTAATTGATTAAGAAAAAAAATATATAAAATACTTTTATTCCCTAGTTAGGCAAAAGAAGCTTTATTACTATATATGTAATGAAGTTTTTTTTTTTTTTGGAATATATTGACCTTCCTATTAAATTGTTTCTATAATCTTTGTAATTTGCAATTTGGTGTTTCTTTTTTAAATGATAGAAACTTACCCATGCCCTAAAATCACTCAAAATACTAACAAGTGGGTATCAACTATCGATATCATACGTTTCTATATTCTCGAATCCGATAATTCTCGCGAGGACTATGAGATCATTAGTAATTTGCAAGTTGTTGTTAAGCTGTCTTGTTTGTGTGCCTTTCCTTTGAAGTGTTTTAATTTCTAATGTTTGTATCACTAAACTAGCTATAAGGCCATTGACAATTTGCAATTTATTTTTATATTAGTTATGTGGCTTTCCTTTGTAGTGTTTTTTAATGTTTTTACTAATAAATTTGTCAAATCACTAAAACATTAATTTTTTTTTTCAAGCATTATTAGGAAAGTTTTGATTTAATGTGCTTGTTTAAAGTAAAATGCTATAGCACCAAATCACTTTATCCCGAAATTAAAAATCACCATGATGTGTCCTGATTTGATTGGTGAGGTCCATTCTCTCAAATCAATTCTATCTTTTTCACACACCACTCAAAGCATGACACATTATGGTGGTTTTTAATTTCGGGTTAAAGTATCTGATTGTTTTATTGTTTAAAAGGGTTGCAAAGTTGATGCCTAATGCGAAATGCAAAAGGTGAGGAGTACTTGGTAACACAAGAAATTTAATGCCAAAAAGGGTCCCTTGTCTAATTATTGTTATGATCAATGTGATGGTTGCAAGCTTGGAGCTTGACAAATATTGCACCCTGGCCACATGACATGCACGAAAAATCATAAATACATTGTTAGAAGAATGGAAAATGCTAAAGCTATTAATTTCATCCACCCACTTTATTTATTGATTAATTTCGTGATAGCAAATTATTAATAAATATAAATTTCATTTATTTTCAACATAAATAATGATATTATATGTCTTCATTAGTAGGTGGATGTAACAGCGTTTTATAAAAAGGAAAATGAAAATGCTATCGATCATCTCCTAAAAATTTGTTTAGTTATGTTTGGATCTCTCATGGATTCAAATGACTCCATTTAAATTTTGCATCGCAAACCATCATCTTAAATGAACCACTAAAAAAGTTTGAATCATCGCCATAATGGTGATGTAATATTAATTTTAAGAATTTAGGGGCACGTTTGGATAAGCTTCTACTTCAACTTTTTCTACTTTTAAAAGTAAAAAAATGAAAGTTTTTTATAATTTATATAGTGCAAAATTTTGGTGGTTACTTTAAAAAGTTGAGAAAGTAAGAATTTCTTCCTACCTCAACTTTTTAAAATAACTACCAAGTTTTTTGCACTCAAAAATTTAATAATTTTACTTTTAAAAGTAAAAAAAACAGAAAGTAAAAGCTTATCCAAACGGGCCCTAATATATATGCTCTAATTTTAGATTGCTTATCATCATTTGTGACTATGGTTGCTGCTTTTTTAAATTATCCGATTTATAATAATAAATTTATTCACAAAATTATAAATAAAACTATTTAAATTGTGCGCAACTCAACTACCCATAACTTGTTTCATGTTGTTACATCATGTTAAAATGGGTACGGTGGAAATCACTTTGTGTAAAAACAAACCAATTAAGCTTAAGATTTGAGGGAATGTAATTAATATGAACTATATGGATAATAATGGAAAAATTGCATGTATCATTGTCCAATCATCCCATGATGCTCCTTTTTTTTTCCTTATTTTATTAAATAAAATACCCATATACTATATGGATGTATATGGTTACCTAACCCATATTGATTCTTAGCTTTAGAGTTTTCCTAATGGACTCTCATTACGATGGGATCAATGGAGGGTCATAATCATTAAACTACTCATGATTAAATTTTGGTAGTTTACCAAATTATTAGAAAAATGATCTTCCATCATGCATAGAATTCGAATGCCTGTCCCTACGCTAGCTGTGATTAATTCTTATATTGGTATATCCTCAAGATATATATGCACAAAATAGCTAGGATGACAGTACATGATTAGTCATATCCATTTAATAGATTTTAAATTGGCTAGAATCTCATCTCGTGAAACAAAGGTAAAAAAGACAGACACTTCATGATTAGGCATTAATCTCTTCATAGGCTACCTTATTTGTGATTGTTGTAGAGTAAATGACCGTAAATTCAATTTTATTTAATGAAACAAAAATAGAAAATGAATACATTATTGGGGATTGTTAATTGCAATAGCATTAACCATATGGCACATTCTGGTCCTAGTTAAGGTTAAGGATTCCTCCTTAATGTCAAAGAAAGAGAAATGAAAAAAAAAAAAAAATGTATAAAATGGATATCTTTTAAAGTATTTTTAAAATTTTTCTTTTCTTTTCTCTCAAATTTTTGATATCCAAACAGAAACTAAAGGACTAGTTACCATCGGAAGCTGTTGTTCAAACTGAACAGCTAGACAATATTGATCAACGACTCAACGTCATGAAAATTGTTACATTTTCTTTTTCCTCCTGTACTCAGCAAAACTAATAATTAATATTGCCCAAATCAAATTTTCATTAAGGAAATAACTGCCATCCTTTGCATGGCAATATAATGCTTGATTCTTGAAAAATCATGGCATGGACTATCATTATAAAAAAAAAAAAAAAAAAAAAAAAAAAAAAGGTGACTATTAAACATCGATGTAAAAGAAATATGAGCTATGCCTCGGTGGTTCAAGTCTTTTTCTTTATGGATGAGCTAGGTTTTAAGTCCTATATATTCTTCATAACCTGGGTGTTATATGACCTCATGGGACAGTGGCCCCGCACGGGAAGCGGAGATTAGTTGGATTCTGACATCTCGAATAGCTTATTGCTTGGCAAAAAAAAAAAAAAATCAACGTATAAGGGCAGGTTTACTTAAACAGATTTTGAGAAGCTCTGTCTCTCGATGATGGCAGAGAGAGATGTCTATCATTATATAGAATTGTCATAAGTTGACTTTACAAGCAAAGAAAGCTATACAAAGAAAGATAGAGTTGTTTATGCCAAAAATACAGAGATTACAAGGGATTTATAGTGCTGTAATTGTGGAACATATAAAATATTTCTTCACATATCATGTTGGTCTGATAGTCCTCTAGAAATCACGTTGGTGTGTGATGTCTGATGTTTTCTTCTTGTGAGGCATGGTTATCATTCCCCCTCAAACTTGGCCCAAGACAGAGGCCAAGTTTGGACCGTAAATCACGAAATGGAAGTTTGGCAAGAGGTTTTGTGAAAATGTCGGCCAGCTGGAGATTGGATGGAACAAATCAAGTTTCAAGTGCACCAATGGCAACTTTCTCACAAACATAGAGATAGTCTAGTTCAATGTGTTTAGTTCGTGCGTGAAAAACAGGGTTAACAGACATATTTAGTGCACTCATGTTATCACAGTGTAGTGCGGGAAGTTGAGAGACTGGAATACCATGGTCACGCAACAAGAAAGTGAGCCAAGTAAGCTCGGCAGCAGTAGAGGCAATGGAGCGGTACTCTGCCTCCGCACTAGATCGAGCAACAGTGGATTGCTTTTTAGCACTCCATGAGATGCAATTTCCACCAAAAAAGGTACAAAACCCAGTGGTGGAGAGAAGGGTAGTGGGAGAACCTGCCCAATCGGCATCAGAGAATGCATAAAAATCAAGTGTACTGGAGGCTAATATGCGCAGGCCAAGATGAATGGTGCCATGAACGTAGTGAAGAATCCGCTTTACAAGCTGAAAATTAGCCATGGTTGGTGCATACATGAATTGGCAGACAAAGTTGACACTATATGAGAGGTCTGGCCTAGTGAAAGTTAAGTACTGCAGGCCTCCGACTAGGCTTCTATAATGAGTTGGATCTGGGTAGAGATCGTCCAAAAAGGTAGTCTGTCCTTTGGAAGTAGGGGTGTTCATGAATCGACCGGGACCGATTGAACCCACCAAACCGGAACCAAACTGGCATATTTGGTTGGTTTTTTTTTTTTTTTTTTTTTTTTTTTTTTTTTTTAATAATTTGCAATGGTTTAGAAAATGAGAAAACCGGGACTTTTGGTTTGGTTCTCGGTATGCCCGTTCAGAACCGGTGCACCGAACCGACTGAAACCCTCATTCCAAACATATAAGCCCTAATTTCATTTCACCCCTACGGCCCTACCAGTCCTCGCTCGACACTCAGTCACGCCTCACCCCTCCTCTGCCTCACGCCCTCACGAGTCACGGCCTCTCGGAACCTCACTGTCTCACCGCTAGTCAGCCGGCGATCATCTCTAGCCGGTAAGTCCCCATTCCCCACTCTTCTTCCATTCTCTATTTCTCTGATTCTCTCTAACTAGTAACTCCTCAGTCCTCACTCCTCTCTCCTCACGATCTCAGATCTATCATCTCTGCCTCACGCCCTTACCACCGTCATCTACCACCGCCATCAGTCCTCACCATCTCGGCATCTTCTCACGGACCTCACCGGACACTGGCTCACTAAACGGCTAAAGACTGAAGTGCTGAAGTGGCTCATCAACTCGTCAGTCCCTCAGTCCTCATGTAACCTGTCACCTGGCCTTAATTCGAGAGGTAACCCCCAAAAAACTTGTTGAGTTGCTGTTTGAAAACATTCACAACACTTTTGTGTTGTTTGTACTTTCTTGTTATGCTATTTTAGGATTTTAGCCTATCAAATGCTTAATTTTATTGATTATATGTTATGGGTATTTTGTGATTTGTGTTTTAGCCTGTCAAATGCTTAATTTTATTGATTATATGTTATGAGTATTTTGTGATTTGTGTTTTAGCCTATCAAATGCTTAATTTTATTGATTATTTGTTATGGGTATTTTGTGATTTGTAACCTCTAATCTCTATTATTGAAAAATGAAGCATTAGTGACCTTAATCACCAATAAAACTAATGTTGGATTAAATGACCTTAATTAGTGACCTCTATATTTGTTGGATTCATTGAACTTGTATTCTGTTAGCATATTTCTATAAAAATTGAGATAGTTTTTCATTTATTAACGAGGTAACTGTAAATTGTTATCAAATTGCTTCCTAATTAGTGATCACTGATGTTTGTTTGTTTGGCTGCCTTTTTAATGATCACTGATGTTTGTTTGGCTGCCTCTTTAATGATCCAATACAGCTCAGGAGAGTTATGCATTTTGTAGACATGATTGACATAGATGTGTATATAAACATATACATATATGTGCGTGTGGGTGTGGGATCACTATGTTGGTAATGTTAAATGTTGGGTTGTGTTGGTGATGCATATATTTAATATGTTTGTGGATTTATTGGCCACCATACCAAATACATAGTTCGGGTCATTGAATTGAAAGACAAAAAGGATAGGCAAAAAAGAAATATATATATATATATATTGGAGGTGAATGCTCATCAAGTGTTTGAGAAAATTTCTTAACAAATTGTGTCACTGTGATGAGCATCAATTGTTTGTACAAATGCTCCAATGAAATATGATTTTCATAATTTCTATATGAAGAATACTTGCTTATTTTTTCTCTGCCATTTGCTGTTAATTTTTTATTTGTTTATTCTCTTCTATAAAATAATAAAATTTATTTTATTTATTTGGTGCAATTTTTTGTAAAATGGATGCCACAAATCCTATTAACGTTTCGGATGGAGAAAAGGATGGAACACAACCCATGGAGGCAACTCCATCCACTTGCACTGAGAGTGGGGCATGCAAAAGTCATCAATTCCCCCCTCAACAACCACCATCCATTACTCGAGAAGCGAAGGTGAGCAAAACAAATAATGGTATAAAAAAGTCATGGGTGTGGGATCACTTTACAAAATTAGAAGGAAACGAGGATAGGGCAACTTGTAATTATTGCAAAGCCTCCTATACTTGTTCTACAAAACTAAATGGGACATCTTCAATGGCCACTCACTTAGAAACTAAGTGCAAAAAGTACCCTTATAGAAAGCCACCTAAGGGGCAATCCACTTTGGGCTTCCAAGCCAAAAAAGAAGGGGAACCTAGCCATCTTGTACCCATTACCTTTAGTGTAGAGGCTTGTAGGAATGCATTAGCTGAGATGGTGATTCTAGATGAATTTCCTTTCAAATTTGTGGAGAATGAAGGGTTTGTACATTACATTAAGGTTTTGTGTCCTAGATGGAATAAATTACCATCTTGTATTACAGTTGCCAGGGATTGTTTAAAGGTGTTCATAAGAGAGAAAGAAAAACTCAAAGAATATTTGAAAACTCAACGGGTGTGCCTTACCACGGATACGTGGACATCCATACAAAACCTCAATTATATGTGTCTTACTACCCATTTTATTGATTCTGATCGGAGACTACACAAACGAATACTAAACTTTAGTTTAGTTGAAAGTCACAAGGGTGAGATGCTTGGTATGGCAGTTGAGTTGTGTTTAGTTGGATGGGGGGTGGATAAAATTCTTACAATAACAGTTGATAATGCCCACTCCAATAACCTACTTGTTTCATTTTTTAAAAGAAAAACCAAGGGAAAGAAGGCTGTACTTGACCATGAATTTCTGCATGTTAGATGTTGTGCCCACATTTCAAATCTAATTGTGTGTGAGGGATTGAAGGAGTGTGACGATTCAATCGTCAAGGTACGCAATGCTGTTAGGTATGTGCGTTCTTCGCCATCCAGATTCAGCACCTTTAAGCTTTGTGCTGATAAAGAAGAAATTTCTTATAGTGGGGGTGTTTGCTTGGATGTTCCCACTAGGTGGAATTCGACTTATTTGATGTTATATAAAGCTGCAAAATTTCATAAACTTTTTGAGAGGTTAGAAGAATTTGATGGAAACTATTTATTTGCAATGGGTTTTGATCCTAATGATGAAGGGGTTTTTCCGCATAAGAGGAGACATTTAGGGCCTCCAGAACATGGTGATTAGGACAGGGTTAGGTTGCTTGTGAGGTTTCTAAAAATGTTTTATGATGCAACATTGAGCTTTTCTGGATCCTTGCATGTTACCTCCAACTCATTTTTTGATGAACTTGTGATGCTTCAAGATGAGATCAATTCCATGTGTCTCACTGCCAAAGATGCATATTTGAAAACTATGGCTACAGGAATGAAAGCCAAGTTTGACAAATATTGGGGGAATTTTGATAACATGAATCATTTGTTGTTCATTGCTGTAGTTTTAGATCTTATATACAAAATGAGATATGTGAGGTTTTGTTTTGCTAAAACATTTGATTCTGAGAAGGTGAAAGAGATGTTAAGGAAGGTTCAAGATGGATTGACTAGGTTGTATGATTGGTATGTTGGCAATCATGGTAGTTCTACCACTGCTAATCCAAGTACTAGTCAACCATCAGTCCCAGTATCTAATGAACCAACTAGCAGGCGTGATAAGTTGGCATCCCAATTTAGGAGGCACTTGGAAGAGGAGGACTTATTTGGAAGTCAATTGGAGTTAGATAAATACTTGGGAGAAGCCTGTGAACCTTGTGACGATAAATTTGAGCTATTGGGTTGGTGGAAGACTAATTCTTCTAGATTTCCCATCCTCTCACAAGTAGCACGTGATATATTGGCAATTCCTGTTTCCACCGTGGCATCTGAGTCGGCATTTAGCACAGGGGGTCGTATCCTTGATCCTTTTAGGAGTTCTTTGTCTCCAAAAATGGTGGAGGCTCTTATTTGTGCACAGAATTGGCTACAGGATTCATCATATTCAATTAACCTTCGGGATGCTATGGATGGAAATGAGGAATTAGGAGTGATTGATCCAGGTATATCAATGTCTATTATTTTAAGAAATGCATTTCTCTATACTCATGAGTTAACTCAATTTATTTATTTAATTATTTATTTTTAATATTGGTTCCACAGAATTAGAACCGATTATGAATGATTATTGATGGTTGCTGGGAATTGAACAATTGCATTGAGAAAAAGGTAAATGCCAATCCTTTTTTATTATTTTTTTCCTTGCCAATGTTATGTTTTTATATGATTAAAAGGCATAAAAGCTATAGATGACTCCTTGACTTTTGGTTTGTTTTCTTTGAATTTTTGTTGTGTAGGAAATGTTGTGTTAGCAAGATAAGCATGGAGATAAAAAGCAAGAGGAGCGTTGGAGATTTGAAGTATTGGGTTGTTTGAATTGTAATGTTGTGACTTGTGATGTAACGAACAATTTCCTTGGTTTTTTTTTTTTATTTTTTTTTTTTGGATTTTGAATGATGCATGGAGTGGAGTAAGGCATTGGGTAGGTTTATGAATTTGGATTGTGGATGTTGGTACTTGGTAGATGCATGGAGTGAATGTTGGTTTTTATTTTTCATTTTTAATGTTTGAATGATGCATGGTAGATGACATTATCTTGATTTGTCTTGTGCCTAACAGGTTTTTATTTTTCATTTTTAATGTTTGAATGATGCTTGGTAGATGACATGATCTTGATTTATCTTGTGCCTAACAGGTTCTTGATTGGTCCTCTATATAACTATATTTGTTGGATTCAATCATTCAATGAACTTGTATTCTATTTACATATTTCTATAATATTTGAGATAGTTTTTCATTTATTAACGAGGTAACTGTAAACTGTTATCAATTTGCTTCCTAATAATGTAATTAATTGGCAGAGAACGGGATTTCAATATTTGATTCCCTGATCTGTTTTTGAAGGTAAGTGGTTGTTGTAAGGGATACTGAAGGTTCATGCATATTATTTTATCTTATTGTTTGATCAGTTTTGTTGTGTTTTATCAGAGTCAAAGACCTTTGTTGATTGTTGCTGAAGATGTGGAAACTCCAAAAAAAGTGAGGCATTGGCAACTCTCATTCTAAACTACTCTCTCTCTCACCTAAAAAAATTATAAAACTAATTAGATGTGGCTTTGGACAAATGGGAGTCCTATCATGTAGTGAGATGTCACAATCCTGAATGGTACAAGGGCTTTGGCCATCTAATTATAAAAACTAATTAGATGTGGCTTTGGCCAAGCTGCTGCTACAAGGGCTTTGGCCATCTAATTATAAAAACTAATTAGATGTGGCTTTGGCCAAGCTGCTGCTACAAGGGCTGAATATGATATCCTGAATGGTGCTTCTCATTCTCTTCCAATTGCTGGCTTGCTGCTTCTTTGGACCCTTAACAGCCACCGGTAAGTTTTAGGCTCTCGTTTTGCTTCTTCATGTAGCTACATTATCTTTTTTTACTATCAAAGTTGTGTATATATTTAAATACTTCTTTTTGAAACTATTTCTTGGTTGAAGAACTATTACATTATATCATCTTGGCATTCAGCTGCCTCACGTTTAGGACTCTTGGCTGCCTCACGTTCAGCTGCTGCACGAGGAGGACTCCCAACTCCAGCTGCTGCAGTGCTTCCTCACGTTCAGCTGCTACTTTCACAGGAGGCGAGGTAGGTTCAATTTGCTGTTACTGTGCTGCCTCATTGTTATTTGCTGTTATTTGCCTAATTGCCTCGCTATTTCTTATTATTCTTTTTTCCAATATTGTTTGCTAAATGTCTCTTTATTAAAACTGATTAAACCGACTGAACCAAGCCAAAAAACTGGCCCTATTTTGGTTGGTTTTCATGAGTGCCACGGTCCTTAATGGTTTTCATTTTCCTCAAACCGATGTCATTGGCTTGGTTCATAAAATGAGGTATAGACCGACCGAACCGGTCGATGAACACTACTATTTGGAAGGCATGGGGTCGCAATTGGTTTGCAAGAACCCATAGATGCTCGGTCTAAGAGTTCGAGGGCATACCAAGGAATTGAAGAAGGAATGATGGACTTCAATGCCAAAGAAATTATGTAAAAAGCCCAAGTCCTTGATAGAGAATTCAATAGCCAATTGAGAGATAAGCCAAGTAATCTGAGAGGAATTATCACCCTTGACCACCATATCATCAACATAAAGAAGAAGTACAAAGGTGCCATGAGTGGAATTGCTGATGAATAAGCTTAGATCAGAGGTGCTGCAATAAAAGTCAAGTTGAAGGAGAAAAGTACTGAGTCGATCAAACCAAGCTCGCGGGGCTTGTTTGAGACCATATAGAGCACGACTTAATTTGCATACATGATTGGCGGATCTCCCACCTTTTAACAATAGTAATTGTGAGAACAAGGCAAATACTAGTCGGCTTGATCACCAGAGAGAAGGTTTCTGAAAAATCAAGGCCATCCACTTGATTAAAACCCTTAGCAACCAAGCAGGCCTTGAGGCGTTCAACAAAACCATCCGGTTTGAGTTTGGTCTTATAGACCATTTGCAGCCTACCACATTCATACTAAGTTGATGAGGAACAATAGTCCATGTTTTATTTTTGGCAAAGGCTTTTAATTCTTCATCCATAGCATCCATCCATCTAGGATGGTGTCGACAGTGATGATAGTGCGTAGCACAACTGGGATATCATGAGATGCACGAGCAACATGAAGATTCTGATATTTAGGATTGGGCTTTCAAAAGCTAGCGTTAGCCCGAGTAAGCATGGGATGCTGAGTAGTTGGAAGCTGTGAGGAACTAGAAGTGTGTTCAAGAGACACAATAATAGGGTTGCTTGGCTCCATGAAAGGTACTAATATAAGGTTAATGTCCGAAGAGGTTGCTAAGGTCGAGGTGTCTGATGTAGGTTGTAGAGTCCCAGAAGATAAAGATAGTGCAGGTGGTGCATGAGCAGAAATGGGAACATATTTAAGAGAATCGGTATTTCAAGGAGGGGTGGGACTCCCAATCTAAAAATGAGGTGAGCTCCCCATCAATAGAATCATGACCATAAAGTTGAGTAGGTGAAGAATAGGGAAGGACAGACTCATCAAAAACCACATGCCGCGAAATGTAAACGCGACCGATAGGTGGATAGAGACATTTGTAACCCTTGTGTTTTGTGTTGTAGCCAATAAAAATGCAAGGCAAATATTTTGGGTCTAGTTTGTGCTCATGATTTTGGGTCTAGAATAATTAGGTTTCTTCCCACAAAGTCAAAAAAATGGGGACTGCATTTGAAAAGCTTTTGAGGGCAGACGATTGATTAAGAACACAGCGGTGGAAAAACAATCCACCCAAAAACGTGATGGAAGATGGGCATGAAACATCATGGTGAGACCAAGTTCAGTAATGTTTCGATGTTTATGCACTGCTTTCCCATTCTGCTCAAGTGTTTTAGGGCATGCCGACTGGTGGTGAATTCTTTTGGATTGGAAATACGTTATGAATTCATGATCTGCAAATTCCCCACCTTCATCACTTTAGAATACAAGAATTTTAGCATCAAATTGACACTCAACAAATTTGTGGAAAACATTAAAGTAGGTAACTGTGGACACCCGATTTTTACCAATTATTTTGTCATATGTTTATGCAAATGATTAACTTGAATAGTTGATCATTTGGTGGAAAATTGGGCTTGTAAAGACCTAGTTTCCAAAACTACCTTTTTCGGGGAAAAGGGGACAATTCATTATTTCATGTGTACATTTGGATTAGAATCAATCCATTTGTATTGCATTTGACTTTTGAGGTGTTTTAGAACATCCCTGTAAATTTTCATGTCATTCTAACAAGAGCTCGATAGGTAATTAGGGTTTTTGCGACTTGAGGGACATTTTCGTCATTTTTCTCGTATAATTTCCGAATGACCTCCGAATTCGAAACGGATCGTTTCATGAGGTTTATATGGATGTGGGGAGTATACTTGGAGTGTCAATTGAACTTTTGAATGGTTGGAATGGATTCGCCTAAAATCGACCCTACGGGCGAGAATGAGTCAAATTAGGGTTTTATTCAAATTGACCGTGAATTGGTCATTTTCACCAAAATCATATATTTTCAAAATATGTTTTCAAGTACCAATTTCATATTAAAACTATGTTTTTAGAAGTAGTTCAAGCCTAATTAACCAATTTTACAAAACAAGGAATGGTCATATGACCAATTTTGGCACAACCGGGTCAATTGGCTAGCTTTTTGCTAAAACCCTTGACCATGATAAGGTATTTTTGATTCAAAAATCTTCTAAAAATGTAGAGGATCAAAACACGGTCGTTTTGACACTTGAATCATCGAATTTGGATTCAAATTAAGCAAAATATGGCAAAAATACTAAAATCCCTAGAAAATTGGGGAAAATTGGGAAAGTCATTATGGTGACCGTCCTAGCTAGGACGGCCAACCATCCAGCCCAGGACAGCTAGTCGTCCAGGCTAGGACGGCCACCAAGATGGTCGAGCATATTTTTGCAGTTTTGGAAGTTTCGGATTTTCCCACCCATTTTGCCCGAATTTATTCTATTTTTTTGGAAAGATTCGAACTTGATTCAGCTTGCAAACCCTAGGATGACTTATTCTAAGCCCTAGGATAATTTTTTAGAGGGATTGATCCCAACCATTGATGGTTTTAAACCCTAACTCTATAAGTGTACCATGATAGAGTTAGAGACAGGTGGTTGACAAGAGGTTCAAGAGGCTAGGGTTTTAGAATTTCGTTTTTGGCTCATCATTTGGGAAAAAACCAAAGGAGAAGAAGGAGAGGAGAGGAAGGAATCAAGGCTAGAAAGCTTGAAGGAAGGAAACCAAGAAGGAGGGAGAAGGGTAAGTCTTCAATCCTAGTTTTGTTTTTCTTGATTCTTACATAAATCTTTGGTGCCATGATGTAAGTTCTCTTCATTCTCAAGTGAGATGAATCATCTTCCTTTTTTATGAGATTGTTTAGCATGTTAGGATGGTTTCTTATTTGTTTGTGCATGATAGGATCTTGATAGTTAAGTTTTGTTATTCATGGTGTTTATTCAATATGTTTGCATGCTAGAATAGGGTATGTAGTTCATTTTTAGTATAGGGCAGTAGCAATATTTGCGTGCTTAGAAATATATAGGTTTGATTTTATGATTAGTTTCATTATGAGTTCATGTGATTAGGTATGTTTAGTATTAGTTTTGTTATGATTTTATGTTAGTAAGCATGATAGGATATTTTTCATTATGGTTTTAGGTGAGTAAGTATGCCTAGGGTTAATTTCATCATGATTTATGTGAGTTAACATGTTTAGGATTAGTTTTGTTATCATTTTATGTGAGTTAACATGTTTAGGATTAGTTTTATTATCATTTTATGCTAGTTAACATGTTTTGGATTAGTTTTGTTATCATTTTATGCTAGTAATCATGTTTAGGATGAGTTTTTTTTTTATTATTTTATATGTAAGCATGTTTAGGGTAGGTATTGATATGTTTATATGATCATTGAAATATTTTGATGTTCGATTGATGATATTAATGATTATATGAATATGTTAATATGTTATTTTGACATATGATGAGTCTTGAGTCTTTATTTTTCATGTTTTTATAATTATTTGAACACTTGATATGGATTTGATGGATTGAATATATAAATTGTATACGAGAGAGCGTGCGAAGGTAAGATCCTCCCCTTGTGTTTAAAATAATTGTTCAAAGCATATTTGTTGTTATTTTTTTTTTTATATGTTTTTGCATGGTAATTTAGTCGAGCAAGTTAGATTGTATGCTAGGATGTTTATTTGTCATTTTCATGGATTAATAATGGTTTTTAGACTATTTTAAACATGTATTCAAATCTGTCCAGATTTGAATATATGTTTTAAAGTGGTTTAATTAACATTTTTAAGCCATATTTTTGTATGATTCTTATAGTATTTTCATAGTATATTCATGTAGAAAGCATGCTAGGACATCTTCATCATTTTTATTCTTTGTTTTCAAGGTTTTTAGAATGGTTGAAGGTTCATGTTCAAATCTGTCCGGGTTTGTTTATGTCCTTAAATCACTTCTAAAAATTATTTTAGGGCCAAATCCAACTTAGAAATATGCCTAGGTTCACATAGTGGAATTAGTATGCATTTAGGAGCATTTTCATGCATGATTAGAATTAATTTCGTGAATGTTTGATTAGTTTATTTAAATTCCAGCATGCATTTGCATTAGTATATTAGGTTTTTAGATTAACTTTAGGGTTAGTTAGAAACCCTAGGTTTAGGAAGGTTACTTGACCTTCCCTAGGACTGTCCTTTTTGTAAAAATCACTATCTGAATTGAGTATTCTTGTTGATTTAAGAGTCTATCTTAGAGGGGTTTTCTAAAAGGTTTTTAATGTGGGTTTTATGAAATAAACACGATTTTCTATGAAAGATTTGATTGTTAAACGATTTTCAAAACAATTTAAAATGTTTTAAGATTTTTATCTTGGGATAAGATTCCTCCCAATACGATTTGTTTTCTTGAAATATCTTTGAAAAAGATTTTCAATTGGAATTGAATTCTAAAGATAAGAATTATCTAAAATATTTGGATTTTGTGAAAGTATTTTAATTTGAAATGATTTCAAATAAATAATTTCAAATGGATAAAAACTCTCGAAGTTAGAGTCTTGAATTAAGTTGAAATATTTTTGATAATATGATCGATTACAATAGGAGAGTACTAGGGTAGTCGAACTACGTGGACTTTGATACTTGTTAGGTAACACTAGTAAGTTACGTAGGTGCTAATAGGGCTCAAGTCCGCCCTGTGATGCTAGAAGGGTGTCCTAGGTTTTTAGGGTTTGTTTGTATTCTTTTTTTATTATTACTATTAATATAGATTATTGCATTTATACATCTATTTTGTTGGTTGATTAGATTATTTAAGATTGTTTGCATTAAGAATTTTAAATAACCCAAATAAATTAGAAGTCCTTTAATTAGGGCGAGGTGGGTGCGTACAAGCGAAAGCTTGGAACCTTCCCACGTCGTAACATAGCCCCCGAATCCATCTCTGGTTCGAAGACTGTCTTTTCATTGAAATGGAGTTTGTTTTGTTTTATTGAAAATAAATGTTTTTATGGTTTCCTTATTCCTCAAAAATAAGGTGGCGACTCCCTTGTTGTTTGTTTTTCTAAAAATCCCTAATAATCGCACGGTGATGGCGTGGACTCAGCCTCGCCAAGGTGCTGGTTCACAGTAACCAATTCAAATTTGCATCGCATAGGAAAAGACCAAGTGAAGTTGGTATATTCATCAGCAAAAATGGTGTAAAAGCGAAATTTGTCTTGAACCAAACATATTAAACTATACTATCACTATGTTCGTGAGAAAGTTTCCGTTGGTGCACTTGAAACTCGATTTGTTCCATCCTATCTCTAGTTGGCCGACATTTTCACATAACCCCTTGCCAAACTTCCATTTCGTGACTTGCGGTCCAAACTCGGCCTATGTCCTGATTCTTGGCCAAGCTTGAAGGGGAATGATAACCATCCCTCACAAGAAGAAAACATTAGACATCACACACCAACGTGATTTCTGGAGGACTATCACACCAACATGATCTGTAGAGAAATATTTTATATGCTCCACAATTACAGCATTGTAAATCCCTTGTAATCTCAGTATTTTTGGCATCTACAACTCTATCTTTCTTTGTATAGCTTTTTATAGTTTTCTTTGCTTGTAAAGTCAACTTATGAAAATTCTATATAATGATAGACATCTCTCTCTGTCATCGTGAGACAAAGCTTCTAAAAATCTCTTTATGGTATCAGAGCCTTACGGTGGCACGGAGAGAGTTTTTTCTTCATGGCCACCTCTTCAACCTCTTTCGTATCCCCACTTCTCATGAATATCCATCCCCACTTCTTCATGGCCACCTCTTCAACCTCTTTCATATCCCCACTTTGCATTAGCTTTTTCTTAAAATCACTTTTAGAGCTTAAAATTCCCACTTGATCTAAGAGAGATATATAATCACTTTTAAATTACTTGAGGGGTGGTAGTATGGATAGCAAAATTTTGTAATTGTGGTAAAAGTTGGAAGATTCCAACTTTTGTCACAACACTTCTAATATAAAAGTTTTGATATATGAATATATGATTTGAAAATAACTTTAAATAGATATTTGAAAAAATTATTCTCCAAAAGTAATTTTAAAAAAAGTTAATGCAAATGAGTCTTTAGTGCTTCATGTAATCAACCAAGCACATCGGTCTAGCTCCTTCACTGCAGCATACAACTGGTAGGTGTGAAGATTATAAAGAATCAATTATATAATAAAATGGGAGATCAATTCATGAATGATAATTTAGTTGTGTTTATTAAAATTCGGATATTTGATAGGGCTGATAATGAAGCCATCATACAAAACTTTCAAAAGATGGAGACCCATCGAGGATAATTGTAGAATTAAAATATGGTTTATCAAATATTAATGCATTATATATTTTTTCAATTTTTTCTATCTCAAAATAACTTGATAAAAAAAAAATTGAATGGAAACATTAATTTTTTGAATTAGGATAAAGTGCTACCAATCAATTAAAATTCGTCATTTGAATCAAATTCCTGATTTCTTCCCTGCATGCATACGTGAACAAGTAAATTGCCCCATACAAAATTTAATTTCCTTTTTCTTTTGCTTTGTCAAGGATAACTAACTCCTAGGGCGCCATTGATGCGTTTAATGATGGCGGTATACCAATTAAATGCTCTTGTATCCTTTATCAGCACATGCAAAGCAATTGGCCAGCGTCGCACAAAACATCTCCTCATTAATAGTAGTGAGGATTTATATGGCTCAGGATACTATTAGCTCCTATCTCAACCAAATTTTTATTACCAAAATTACAGTGACATATAGTCTTTTTAATTTCTTCAAAATGCCTTTTTTTTTTTTTTTTAATTCAGTTTTTTAGAAATAGATTGTTAGATTGCTGTGATTTTTGGTAGGTTTTATATATAAAAAAAAAGATGTCTAATCCAACAATTAATTTTTCAAAATCCGTTTCATAACTAGCCGTACAAAAATCATCTTACGCAACTTTGCATAAGGTGTACCTTATAATAGATTCCCTGTATATATATACAACCATGTTATTATAAGGTGTACCTATGTAGAACCCATTGTAAAATAAAGTTTGAAAAATCAACTGTTAGATTAGATTAACTGCTTATGAATTTCATCTTTGCCAAAAATCACAGTAATCCAATGGTCGGTTTATGAAAAAATATCAACTGAAAAAAACTGATGATATTTTAAAAAACAAAAAAGTCACAATTTTTCACCACTGAATCACTGTGATTTTTTGTGAACATGAAATCCATAAGTAGTTCATGTAATCCAACAGTCAATTTTTCAAACTTCGTTATGCAATGGGCTCTATACAGTAAACCTTATGCAAAATTACATAAGGTGCACCTTGTAATAGCATGACTGATATAGATAAGAAATGTTCTTATCACCATATGCAAACTTTCGTGAAAGTCAGCATAAGTTTGATATGTAATTATTGGATAAGAATTTTTAAAAATTGACCGTTGGATCGGATACTATACATATGTATGCCATGCATGCCAAAAATCACAGTGATCCAAGGTTGGTTTCTCATAGTCTGTATTTTGAAAGGTTGACATTAGATCACTATGATTTTTAGCAAATGTAATATCCATAACAAAAGTATCTAATATAGCGGTTATTTTTTCAGAATATGCATCCGACAATTACATACGAGCTTTATGTTGTTTTCATGAAAATCAACATATATGCATAAGATTGAGACCGTATATATAAAATCCTTTTCTTATGATCACGTGTTATGTGAGGACTTGACATTTTAGTCGATGTAGGATGGATATTTTGAAAAACCAACATTTGGATTGAATATTCTTCTTATGTATAACATGCATGCTAAAAATCACAGTAATTGAAAAATCATCCATCAAATCACTATGATTTTTGGCATGCATGACATACATTGAAAGAATATCTAATGCAATGGTCGATTTTCCAATATTCTCATCCTGTATTAATTAAAAAACCAAGTGCTCACATAAGGAAGTCCTCATCCGAGTTACCTACGAGCTTCATGCTAATTTTCATGAAAATCAACAAATATGCACAAAATTGGAACTGGGTGTGTGTGTGTGTGTATAGAACTTCTAATATCAGGTGCACCTGATGCTTCTAGCATCAGGTGCCCTCTTGTAGAGCAACTTGTGATGAAAATTTTGAAAAACTGACCGTTAAATTAGATACTCCTATCATATATGTCATGTATGCCAAAAATCACAATGATCCAACGGTTGGTTTTTGAAAAATGTAACTTTGAAAAACTATGACTTTTTTGTTCTTTAAAATGTTATCATTTTTTAGCAGTCAGTTTTCTCAAAACCAACCATTGGATCACTGTGATTTTTGGCAGGCATGACATACATTATAGGGGTATCTAATCCAATGGTTAGTTTTCCAAAATTTACGGTCCAAGTGGCTCTACAAGAGGGCACCTGATGCAAGATGCATCAGGTGCACCTGACCATAGCACCTCTGATATATAGATATATATTTGTTTGTGTCCTAAAATTAAAATGACATTTTACCTCAATATTGCAGAGGTTTCAATCAATTACGGAAATGAAACTCCGAACATGAAAATAGACATTTTTGCCCTTTTAACAGTCAAAAAATTTGATTTTCCTTTGAAAATTTTCACCTAATCACCAATTTTATAAATAATCACATTTTTGAACAATCATCAATCACCAATAATATGAAGAACCACCAAATTTACACAAAGCCACCAATCACCATATTTTCTAATAATCACCATTTTTGTTAATAATCACCAATCACCGATTTCCATCCATACAGGTCATTTTAAAACTTTTTCACATCAAATCATGTCCCCCATTATCCCATCAAATATTAAATGCATGCAGGATATGTATAATAACAAAAAATACGTATAATCACCAAATTGTTATACAATCACCAATCACCAAATTAAACATAATAGCAAAAAAAGCACATAATCACCCATTTCCAAATTTTACATATAACCACAAAAATATGTGTTGTCACCATTTTTCATTAGATCACCAAATTTGTATTGAATCACTATTTAACCAAAAAAAAAATTATATTTTAAACAAATCGAATTGTTTTTGTTTTTTTATTTTTTTTATTTTTTTATTGATACTTTATAATTTGTTATCATTACTTATTAAATGTGATTTGACTATTCATAAATTGGTGAATGGTGATTATGAACAAAATTGGTAATTGTATAAAAATTAGGAATTGGTCATCATTAATAAAATGGCAATTTCCATGAATAATCCTAAGTTTCCAAAACATTACGACTACAAACCTAATCCAAAACATATTACGACTATACACCTATTACCCTTTTTTTTGGACGAAATTACCCTTAAAATTGAAGTTTGACCAATTTGTACAGGATCCCCAATTTTATGTATAATCCTAAAAAATAAACAGAATCTCTAATCTTCAATTTATCTAATAATTACCAATATTGTTAAGAATCTTCAATCCACTTTATGTCACGACAGCATTTAATGATGGTCATTCAATGTCTCCGAATTTTTTGCACATGATCCCCAATTTTATGTATAATCCCCAAAAATAAACAGAATTCTCAATTCCCAATTTATCTAATAATTACCAATATTGTTAAGAATCTCCAATCCACTTTATGTCACGTCAGCATTTAATGCTAGTCATTCAATGTCCCTCGAAGTTTTTGTACAGGACTCCCAATTTTATGTATAATCCCAAAAAATAAACAGAATCTCTAATCCATAATTTATCTAATAATTACCAATATTGTTAAGAATTTCCAATCCCCTTTATGTCACGTCAACATCATGCATGTCATTCATTCAGTTTGCGCTTTCCAAGAACATCAAATCAATCAAATCTTGTCTATTCTATTGGATATTTTTAGTAATATAGGGGATTGATGATTATTTGTAATTATGGTGATCCTTTGTACTATTGGGGATTGAGGATTATACACAAAATTGAGGATTGTGTTGATTATTGGTGATTCTTCAATTTTTTTTAATTCATCCGTACAAAAATTTTGACCATTTCAATGATCAAATTGTAAATACCCATATGAGTGGAGGGTATTTATGTCCTAAAAAAATATTTGCGTAATTAGTTTTGGGTTGGGTTCGTAGCTGTAATATTTTGGAAACTTAGAATTATTCATGGAAATTGCCCCTAATAAAATTGGGAATTTCTTTTCAAAATGGTGATTATATATTCTTAAAGGGCATTTTCGTCATAAAAATATATTTCCTTAATATTTCAATGTGAATTGTATTTCCGTAATTGATCGAAACCTCAGCAATATTGAGGTAAAATACCCAAATTAAACTGATGAAATGATAGGAATTAAGAAAATGAAAATATGTACAAAAAGAAAATATGAAAAAACAAATGATTGAAATAATGAAAAAGTACACTTTGGCCAATCATTTTTATAAACATATTGGCATAGACAAAGAGGAATGACAAAGTTAAAATTATCTATCTTACCCCAATTAATACCTGGCAATGAGCATATAATAAGGTTTTTGAGTGTGATTATATTTTCCTTTTTTTTCTTTTTCATGAACCGTTCTTAAAACTTTTAGTCTTCTAATTTCCCTCAAGTTGATGATGAGGTTTTTGTCTTAAAGCTACGAGACTTTGCCTTAAAGCTCGGGGATGGCGACCCAACACCTAATCAAACACTCAGCACTTTAATTGTTTTGTCTTTAACGTTAATGAGACAAAGATGTATCACCTCATCTGTCCTCATTTCACACCGGGGCCTCCTTATGTCGGCAATCTTTCTACAGGAATCTTCCAATGAGTATCATTAACTATAATTTTTCTTACGGATGCATATATATATATATATATATATATATATATATATATATATATATATAGAAGTGTTCTGATCAGTAAATGCTTACTTTAACTAAAGTCAGCAAAGAACACAAGCCCTTGGATTCTCATTCACTTAATGGATGATTCATCTCAAGATTCCAATCCAAGGGTTTGTGTTCTTTGCTTACTTTAGCTTAAAGTCAGCAAATGCTCACTAGAACATTTTTCTATATATATATATATATATATATACTAGTATTGACTCGCGCGATGCGCGGCCTGCGCGATGCGTGGCAACCACAAATAAAATTATGAACATTAAATTAATTTGCACAGTAAAAAACAAACATGAAAAGAAACATGTACTCGTTTATATATGGCATGATGATTGAAGATATACTTGTGATGAATTATTAAAAAGATCACCTCCAAAGTATATTAATACATAATATATAGTGCTCATGATGATTGAAGATATACTTGTGATGTATGTACGTAGTTGCCCAGTTGGTATCTAAATAAGCACTCGTTTATATATGGCATGTCTGGAATAATCTTTGATGTTATAATCTGAGAAGCATGAAATGATCACTTTCTAACAGCTAGCCAGTTTCCAAGTGCGTACCTTTTTTTTTTTTTTTAATATATTTCTTTTCTTTTTATTCTTATAATTTATGCTTCCATGAAT